>CM051239.1:277042408-277402466 GCA_027917425.1 Gastrophryne carolinensis | reverse complement strand
CATTTGCTCTTATCATATTTGAAATTAGGCCTGATAAAGACACTTTTGCTGGCCAAAGCACTACTGGACCCTGCCAGGTCCATTCCTGCCCAGGGCATCCATTCTGTGACTAAGCAGCCTCGGTTTAAGACCATATAAGCATTTGCTCTTATCATATTTGAAATTAGGCCTGATAAAGACACTTTTGCTGGCCAAAGCACTACTGGACCCTGCCAGGTCCATTCCTGCTCTGGGGCATCCCATTCTGTGACTACAGCAGCCTCTGTTTAAGACCATATAAGCATTTGCTCTTATCATATTGAAATTAGCCTGATAAAGACACTTTTGACTGGCCAAAGCACTACTGGACCCTGCCAGGTCCATTCCTGCCCAGGGCATCCCATTCTGTGACTACAGCAGCCTCTGTTTAAGACCATATAAGCATTTGCTCTTATCATATTTGAAATTAGGCCTGATAAAGACACTTTTGCTGGCCAAAGCACTACTGGACCCTGCCAGGTCCATTCCTGCCCAGGGCATCCCATTCTGTGACTACAGCAGCCTCTGTTTAAGACCATATAAGCATTTGCTCTTATCATATTTGAATTAGGCCTGATAAAGACACTTTTGCTGGCCAAAGCACTACTGGACCCTGCCAGGTCCATTCCTGCCCAGGGCATCCCATTCTGTGACTACAGCAGCCTCTGTTTAAGACCATATAAGCATTTGCTCTTATCATATTTGAAATTAGGCCTGATAAAGACACTTTTGCTGGCCAAAGCACTACTGGACCCTGCCAGGTCCATTCCTGCCCAGGGCATCCCATTCTGTGACTAAAGCAGCCTCTGTTTAAGACCATATAAGCATTTGCTCTTATCATATTTGAAATTAGGCCTGATAAAGACACTTTTGCTGGCCAAAGCACTACTGGACCCTGCCAGGTCCATTCCTGCCCAGGGCATCCCATTCTGTGACTACAGCAGCCTCTGTTTAAGACCATATAAGCATTTGCTCTTATCATATTTGAAATTAGGCCTGATAAAGACACTTTTGCTGGCCAAAGCACTACTGGACCCTGCCAGGTCCATTCCTGCCCAGGGCATCCATTCTGTGACTAAAGCAGCCTCTGTTTAAGACCATATAAGCATTTGCTCTTATCATATTTGAAATTAGGCCTGATAAAGACACTTTTGCTGGCCAAAGCACTACTGGACCCTGCCAGGTCCATTCCTGCCCAGGGCATCCCATTCTGTGACTACAGCAGCCTCTGTTTAAGACCATATAAGCATTTGCTCTTATCATATTTGAAATTAGGCCTGATAAAGACACTTTTGCTGGCCAAAGCACTACTGGACCCTGCCAGGTCCATTCCTGCCCAGGGCATCCCATTCTGTGACTAAAGCAGCCTCTGTTTAAGACCATATAAGCATTTGCTCTTATCATATTTGAAATTAGGCCTGATAAAGACACTTTTGCTGGCCAAAGCACTACTGGACCCTGCCAGGTCCATTCCTGCCCAGGGCATCCCATTCTGTGACTACAGCAGCCTCTGTTTTAAGACCATATAAGCATTTGCTCTTATCATATTTGAAATTAGGCCTGATAAAGACACTTTTGCTGGCCAAAGCACTACTGGACCCTGCCAGGTCCATTCCTGCCCAGGGCATCCCATTCTGTGACTAAAGCAGCCTCTGTTTAAGACCATATAAGCATTTGCTCTTATCATATTTGAAATTAGGCCTGATAAAGACACTTTTGCTGGCCAAAGCACTACTGGACCCTGCCAGGTCGATTCCTGCCAGGGCATCCCATTCTGTGACTAAAGCAGCCTCTGTTTAAGACCATATAAGCATTTGCTCTTATCATAATTGAAATTAGGCCTGATAAAGACACTTTTGCTGGCCAAAGCACTACTGGACCCTGCCAGGTCCATTCCTGCCCAGGGCATCCCATTCTGTGACTACAGCAGCCTCTGTTTAAGACCATATAAGCATTTGCTCTTATCATAATTGAAATTAGGCCTGATAAAGACACTTTTGCTGGCCAAAGCCTCACTACTGGACCCTGCCAGGTCCATTCCTGCCCAGGGCATCCCATTCTGTGACTACAGCAGCCTCCTGTTTAAGACCATATAAGCATTTGCTCTTATCATAATTGAAATTAGGCCTGATAAAGACACTTTTGCTGGCCAAAGCACTACTGGACCCTGCCAGGTCCATTCCTGCCCAGGGGCATCCCATTCTGTGACTACAGCAGCCTCTGTTTAAGACCATATAAGCATTTGCTCTTATCATATTTGAAATTAGGCCTGATAAAGACACTTTTGCTGGCCAAAGCACTACTGGACCCTGCCAGGTCGATTCCTGTTGGGGCATCCATTCTGTGACTAAAGCAGCCTCTGTTTAAGACCATATAAGCATTTGCTCTTATCATTTTGAATTAGGCCTGATAAAGACACTTTTGCTGGCCAAAGCACTACTGGACCCTGCCAGGTCGATTCCTTTGGGGCATCCCATTCTGTGACTACAGCAGCCTCTGTTTAAGACCATATAAGCATTTGCTCTTATCATATTTGAAATTAGCCTGATAAAGACACTTTTGCTGGCCAAAGCACTACTGGACCCTGCCAGGTCCATTCCTGCCCAGGGCATCCCATTCTGTGACTAAAGCAGCCTCTGTTTAAGTCCATATAAGCATTGGCTCTTATCATATTTGAAATTAGGCCTGATAAAGGGACACTTTTGCTGGCCAAAGCACTACTGGACCCTGCCAGGTCCATTCCTGCCCAGGGCATCCCATTCTGTGACTACAGCAGCCTCTGTTTAAGACCATATAAGCATTTGCTCTTATCATATTTGAAATTAGGCCTGATAAAGACACTTTTGCTGGCCAAAGCACTACTGGACCCTGCCAGGTCCATTCTGCCCAGGGCATCCCATTCTGTGACTAAAGCAGCCTCTGTTTAAGACCATATAAGCATTTGCTCTTATCATATTTGAAATAGGCCTGATAAAGACACTTTTGCTGGCCAAAGCACTACTGGACCCTGCCAGGTCCATTCTCCTGCCAGGGCATCCATTCTGTGACTACAGCAGCCTCTGTTTAAGACCATATAAGCATTTGCTCTTATCATATTTGAAATTAGGCCTGTAAAGACACTTTTGCTGGCCAAAGCACTACTGGACCCTGCCAGGTCGATTCCTGCCGGGGCAGCCCATTCTGTGACTACAGCAGCCTCTGTTTAAGACATATAAGCATTTGCTCTTATCATATTTGAAATTAGCCTGATAGACACTTTTGCTGGCCAAAGCACTACTGGACCCTGCCAGGTCCATTCCTGCCCAGGGCATCCCATTCTGTGACTAAAGCAGCCTCTGTTTAAGACCATATAAGCATTTGCTCTTATTATATTTATATTATAAGACACTTTTGCTGGGCATAGGCTTACTGCTGCCTGCCAGGTGCACTTCTGTTGAGGCATCCCATTCTGTAACATAGCATACCCCTCTTTATTTACACTAAGCAGCTCTCTTATTTACACTAAGCAGGCCTGTTGGAGGCTGAGTGTTACTGCTCACTTTTGGTGTGCATTATATTCTGTTCATATAGACCCACCGCTGCCCGGGGTTTTTTTAAATATCACCTACTACCCCGCCAGTTAGACTATGTCGGGCAGACAAGTGCCTGGAAGTGAAAAGAGGAGTGGCAGAGGCCAAGATTCCGCAGGCAGAGCTCGCATCAGACTGGGGGCCAGTAGCAGCAGGAGTCACGCTGAGAGACCTAATCTGCCAGTATCTGCTAGCGGTCGGGTCTCCACCAGTAACGCATCTGCCGTGGTAGATTGGTTGACGCGCTCATCAACAACATCATCACAACTTACGTCTGAGACCCCCAGTCTAGGGTCGGTAGGTTCCTCTGACACAACCCTGAGTTGGCATGCCCCGAGAGCAGTCCCTGTCCTCCCATTGCCTCTGGCCTACGCCGTTCCCTCCCCCAGCGACGTATCCTATGCTTTGGGTTCAGCTCCACTCTTTAGTGAGGAGGACCATCAGATAGAGGACAGTCAGCAGCTACTGCCCAGCCAAGAAATGGAGGTGGCTTCTTTAGCTAGGCAGACAAATAGTGATGTGGACAGTGTCGTGGGTGCTGCGAGCGTTCCAGCTCCTGCGCCAGACACTGTTGACGAATCCACGAACATCAGTGACGTACAGCCACAACTCGGTGATGATGATGATGATGACGATGAAGCCGATCGCACTTGGGAGCCGGGTGATGAAGGGGCTTCATCGTCATCATCAGGAGAAGAGGGGTGCAGGTTGCCCCGGAGTCAGCAGCTGAGGCAGCAAGGTGGTAGCAGTCAGCATGGGGGCACAATTCCAAAGGCTGGAGCCGGCCGGGGCCGGGGCCGGGGTAGAGCACCTGCTGTGCGGCAGTCTACCTTATCGGGAGGTAGTGGAGCAGGGGTTCCTGGAGTTGGCAACAGCAGCAGTGAATCAGTGAGGCCAGGGGGTGGGAAAAGTAGCTACTCGGCAGTGTGGCAGTTTTTCCTGAGGCATCCGCAGGAGGGTAACATGGCCACATGCAAGATATGTAGGCAAAAGGTGAAGCGTGGCCAGGGTCCAAATGTTGGCACCACGGCCCTGCGTCAACATATGATGCGTCACCATAAAACGACCTGGGAGAACCGAGGCTCCCAAGGGGTGGTCCAGTCTGCTTCCTCACCAAGTGAGCTCCCAATTTCTGCTAGCCAAGGCTCCAGCACCTCAGCCGAAGGCAGCTGTGCGTCATACCCATCCTCTGTCGCTCCTGCTCCTCCTCCTCCAAGTCATGCATCCCGCCAGCAATCCATCAGCGAAGCCATGTCCAAGAGACAGCAGTATGCGCCCACTCATCCTACGGCGCAGAAGCTGAATGTGCTCCTGTCCAAGTTGCTGGTGCTGCAGTCGCTCCCTTTTCAGGTGGTGGAATCTGCACCTTTCAGAGAACTGATGGCTTGTGCCGAGCCGAGGTGGAGAGTCCCAAGCCGTCATTTCTTTGCCAAGAAGGCAGTACCAGCGCTGCACACTTTTGTTGAACAGAAGGTGGGCCAGTCCTTGAGCCTGTCGGTGTGTAGCAAAATACATGGCAGCGCCGACATCTGGAGCTGTAACTACGGTCAGGGGCAGTACATGTCGTTTACGGCCCACTGGGTGAATGTGGTCCCTTTGCAGCAGCAACTTGGACAGGTCACGCCGCTTCGGCCTCCGCGCTCTCTGCCCATTGGGCCTGTGACACCGTGCGACTCGGCCTCCTCATCCTCCGCCATCTCCTCACCCTCCACTGTAGGCTCAAGTCTCAGTGCCCCTCCAGTCTACCATGTGTGCAGGGCACGGAGGTGTCACGCAGTGCTTCACATGGTTTGTCTTGGCGAACGGAGTCACACAGGGGAGGAACTGCTTAAATGTATTCATCAGGAAATCCAAACATGGCTTACTCCGAGAAAACTTAAAATGGGAATCATGGTTACCGACAATGGGAAGAACATTTTGTCTGCGCTGCGCCAAGGAAGCCTGACCCATGCCCCCTGCATGGCTCACGTCTTCAATCTGGTTGTCAAGCGGTTTCTGAAGTGTTCCCCCCATCTGCAGGACATCCTAACAACTTCACGGAAACTTTGCATGCACTTCAGCCACTCCTACACCGCCAAACACACCCTTCTTGAGCTACAGCGTCAGAATGGTATCCCCCAACATAGTCTGATTTGCGATGTTTCCACCCGTTGGAATTCCACCCTTCACATGTTGGACCGATTATATGAACAGAGAAAAGCCATCACGGATTTCCTGATGATCCAAGCAGATAGGGGGACTCCCCTGTGTAACTTCAATGTCAACCAGTGGCAGCTCATACGTGACACCTGCCGTTTGCTCAGGCCCTTTGAGGAAGCCACTTTATTTGTCAGTCGGCAGGATTACGGGATGAACGACGTGATTCCACTGCTTCATGTACTACAGCACATGTTGGAAACCATGGCTGGTCAGGGCACTGGAGACATGGCGTTTACATCTTACGGCCACATGAACCCCGTTGGAGCTGAACTGGAGGAGGAGGAGGAGGAAGAGGAGGAGGAGGAGTTGCCCAGCGAAACACAGTTTAGGCTTGGCGAAATGGCTGGTTTATCTAGTCAGCGGACAGGAGAGGAGGAGCAGGAGCAGCCAGAGGAGCTAGAGGTTTTTGAGGAAGGAGAGACAGAGGACCCGGGCACACCGTGGCAGTATGCAGTGGAGATGGAGACAGGTAGTCCATCCGAGTCACTTGCGCAAATGGCACGAAGCATGCTCACATGCTTGCGTAGTGACCCCAGAATTGTTTCCATCTGTCGGCGGGATGACTTCTGGCTGTCCACCTTATTGGACCCTCGCTTCCGGCACAAAATGGGGGCATTTTTTAAACCCACCGAGAGGGAGGACAAACTCAACTACTACAAAGACATTCTACGTAGGCAGTTGGCCGATGCCTATCTGCGCCATGGTCCATACTCTCGCAGGTCTGACTCGAGGGGACCTCTGCGCTCACCTTCCACTGCCATGGCCGCTGGGGGGGTTGGCAGCAGCAGCAGCAGAAGCTCCATCAGCAGCAGCAGCCTCAGTCTTCAGTCGCTAATGAGTAGCTTTCTACACCCGCATAGTGAGGCTACTCATGAGCAGCAGGAAGACCTGGAGCAGGACCTGAACCAGCAGGTCATGTCATACTTTGACATGACCATGCCAACACACCTTGAGGATCCGCTGGACTTCTGGGCAGCCAAACTTGATTTGTGGCCGCAACTAGCAGAGTTTGCCCTGGAAAAGCTGTCCTGCCCGGCAAGTAGCGTGCCATCTGAGCGGGTGTTTAGTGCGGCGGGGGCCATAGTTACGGCGAGGAGAACTCGTCTGTCAACTAAAAATGTGGAGAGACTCACCTTTGTCAAAATGAATCAGGGATGGATCAGCCAGGATTTCCACCCACCAATGCCTGATGCATGCGACTAGATTCAGCATGGTGCCACGTTTTACACTTTCCAAATGGTGCAAAACATATTTATGTCTTTAGGCCATTTTTTGGGCTCCTGCTGCTGCTGCTGCCAACTCCTGCCAACTCCAGGGTGTGATTCATCCAATTTTTGGGCTCCTGAGGCCAACTCCAGTGTATATTTGGGCTCCTGCTGCTGCTGCTGCCAACTTCTGCCAACTCCAGGGTGTGATTCATCCAATTTTTGGGCTCCTGAGGCCAACTCCAGTGTATATTTGGGCTCCTGCTGCTGCTGCTGCCAACTTCTGCCAACTCCAGGGTGTGATTCATCCAATTTTTGGGCTCCTGAAGCCAACTCCAGTGTATATTTGGGCTCCTGCTGCTGCTGGTGTCAACTCCTGCCAACTCCAGGGTGTGATTCATCCAATTTTTGGGCTCCTGAGGCCAACTCCAGTGTATATTTGGGCTCCTGCTGCTGCTACTGTCAACTCCTGCCAACTCCAGGGTGTGATTCATCCAATTTTTGGGCTCCTGAGGCCAACTCCAGTGTATATTTGGGCTCCTGCTGCTGCTGCTGCCAACTTCTGCCAACTCCAGGGTGTGATTCATCCAATTTTTGGGCTCCTGAGGCCAACTCCAGTGTATATTTGGGCTCCTGCTGCTGCTACTGTCAACTCCTGCCAACTCCAGGGTGTGATTCATCCAATTTTTGGGCTCCTGAAGCCAACTCCAGTGTATATTTGGGCTCCTGCTGCTGCTACTGTCAACTCCTGCCAACTCCAGGGTGTGATTCATCCAATTTTTGGGCTCCTGAGGCCAACTCCAGTGTATATTTGGGCTCCTGCTGCTGCTGCTGCCAACTTCTGCCAACTCCAGGGTGTGATTCATCCAATTTTTGGGCTCCTGAGGCCAACTCCAGTGTATATTTGGGCTCCTGCTGCTGCTACTGTCAACTCCTGCCAACTCCAGGGTGTGATTCATCCAATTTTTGGGCTCCTGAGGCCAACTCCAGTGTATATTTGGGCTCCTGCTGCTGCTGCTGCCAACTTCTGCCAACTCCAGGGTGTGATTCATCCAATTTTTGGGCTCCTGAGGCCAACTCCAGTGTATATTTGGGCTCCTGCTGCTGCTACTGTCAACTCCTGCCAACTCCAGGGTGTGATTCATCCAATTTTTGGGCTCCTGAGGCCAACTCCAGTGTATATTTGGGCTCCTGCTGCTGCTGCTGCCAACTTCTGCCAACTCCAGGGTGTGATTCATCCAATTTTTGGGCTCCTGAGGCCAACTCCAGTGTATATTTGGGCTCCTGCTGCTGCTGCTGCCAACTTCTGCCAACTCCAGGGTGTGATTCATCCAATTTTTGGGCTCCTGAGGCCAACTCCAGTGTATATTTGGGCTCCTGCTGCTGCTACTGTCAACTCCTGCCAACTCCAGGGTGTGATTCATCCAATTTTTGGGCTCCTGAGGCCAACTCCAGTGTATATTTGGGCTCCTGCTGCTGCTGTTGCCAACTTCTGCCAACTCCAGGGTGTGATTCATCCAATTTTTGGGCTCCAGAGGCCAACTCCAGTGTATATTTGGGCTCCTGCTGCTGCTGCTGCCAACTTCTGCCAACTCCAGGGTGTGATTCATCCAATTTTTGGGCTCCTGAAGCCAACTCCAGTGTATATTTGGGCTCCTGCTGCTGCTGGTGTCAACTCCTGCCAACTCCAGGGTGTGATTCATCCAATTTTTGGGCTCCTGAAGCCAACTCCAGTGTATATTTGGGCTCCTGCTGCTGCTGCTGCCAACTTCTGCCAACTCCAGGGTGTGATTCATCCAATTTTTGGGCTCCTGAGGCCAACTCCAGTGTATATTTGGGCTCCTGCTGCTGCTGCTGCCAACTTCTGCCAACTCCAGGGTGTGATTCATCCAATTTTTGGGCTCCTGAAGCCAACTCCAGTGTATATTTGGGCTCCTGCTGCTGCTGGTGTCAACTCCTGCCAACTCCAGGGTGTGATTCATCCAATTTTTGGGCTCCTGAGGCCAACTCCAGTGTATATTTGGGCTCCTGCTGCTGCTGCTGCCAACTTCTGCCAACTCCAGGGTGTGATTCATCCAATTTTTGGGCTCCTGAGGCCAACTCCAGTGTATATTTGGGCTCCTGCTGCTGCTACTGTCAACTCCTGCCAACTCCAGGGTGTGATTCATCCAATTTTTGGGCTCCTGAGGCCAACTCCAGTGTATATTTGGGCTCCTGCTGCTGCTGCTGCCAACTTCTGCCAACTCCAGGGTGTGATTCATCCAATTTTTGGGCTCCTGAAGCCAACTCCAGTGTATATTTGGGCTCCTGCTGCTGCTGGTGTCAACTCCTGCCAACTACAGGGTGTGATTCATCCAATTTTTGGGCTCCTGAAGCCAACTCCAGTGTATATTTGGGCTCCTGCTGCTGCTGCTGCCAACTTCTGCCAACTCCAGGGTGTGATTCATCCAATTTTTGGGCTCCTGAGGCCAACTCCAGTGTATATTTGGGCTCCTGCTGCTGCTGCTGCCAACTTCTGCCAACTCCAGGGTGTGATTCATCCAATTTTTGGGCTCCTGAAGCCAACTCCAGTGTATATTTGGGCTCCTGCTGCTGCTGGTGTCAACTCCTGCCAACTCCAGGGTGTGATTCATCCAATTTTTGGGCTCCTGAGGCCAACTCCAGTGTATATTTGGGCTCCTGCTGCTGCTGCTGCCAACTTCTGCCAACTCCAGGGTGTGATTCATCCAATTTTTGGGCTCCTGAGGCCAACTCCAGTGTATATTTGGGCTCCTGCTGCTGCTACTGTCAACTCCTGCCAACTCCAGGGTGTGATTCATCCAATTTTTGGGCTCCTGAGGCCAACTCCAGTGTATATTTGGGCTCCTGCTGCTGCTGCTGCCAACTTCTGCCAACTCCAGGGTGTGATTCATCCAATTTTTGGGCTCCTGAAGCCAACTCCAGTGTATATTTGGGCTCCTGCTGCTGCTGCTGCTGCCAACTTCTGCCAACTCCAGGGTGTGATTCATCCAATTTTTGGGCTCCTGAGGCCAACTCCAGTGTATATTTGGGCTCCTTCTGCCCCTCATAGTGATGCCACTTCAACTCTCTGCAATTGTGCCGCTCTGCGATTCTATTAGCGATGCCTCTGATCTGCATGTGATATTTCTTCAAAGTATTATTTAACTAACCCAGCACGCATCCTGTGCGTGTTACAGCAAGGCTGAATGGTTTACAACCCTATTGAGGCTGTAGGAGGCTCAGAAATAGCCGTTTTTAATAGCGATTCGTCGCGAATTTATTCGGGTCGAAACGATTTTTGTCGGAAAATTCGGCGAATCAGTCGAATCGAATTTTTCAAAAGTTCGCTCATCTCTACTCACATTGATGCTAGAAAATGACATCTCAAAAGTGGTGCACCAGTTTCCATCATGGCTATTGCAGTCAATGCAGTCCAAATCTGTTGCTATACATATATACATCCAATGTGCATATGTATAGCAACAGATATGGTATGTCAGCATGTGTCCTTGTCTGTCTCCTTCAAGTTTCTAGGAAAGATAAAAATGTAAAGTTAAGAGATGGGCGGCGTTTGGTGTCATGCCAAATCTTACTCTTCTAAGAGTTCCATTCAGTTCTATGATCTAAACAAGAAAACAGTTCTTCCTGGCTAGAGAAGTGGTATTCACAGCAGCTGAGAGAACAAACAAACAGTTTACTTTAGCTGGCTGGCATTGCATGGCAAACATATGTATATCCAATCAAATAAGGGAGACCTGAAACTGAGAGCATGAGAAGGGGATGACTGAACATCACATTCAATTGCCCTCTTCGGAAGATAGTAAGTTTAAACTGTTCCAAAGGCAAACGCTATTTTTACACTGTTACGAAGAAACCATTTATCAGCCAAGTGCATTTGAACTTTCAAAGGATGAGCCGGAGTGGGGACAGTTTGGAAACCCTCTGTCCGGATAGTCCCCAGTGTCCTCCATTCTCAATTCCCGACTGCCAGATACAATAGCTCTGGTCACCACAATGTGTTAACTGGTTTAGGAGTCCCTTGGACATGTGCCAGTTCACAAACAGATACAAAAAAAAATAAATAAAAAAGAATTCCTTTATCTGGCCTCCGCCTGGTGTCGTGCGCTCCGGGCACTCCCTCCTGGTGTGGCAGGCTGTGATCTTCTTGATGCCTTGGAGTTGCTATTGCAGCCACCCTTCCTGCATTTGTAGTGATGGGGGACCCCTCCTCTTTCCTATGGTGTCCCACCAAGCTAATCCTGGCCCGCTGGGGCAGGAAGGCATTGATAACACAGAGGAGGAGCCTCTGTGGAATCCACCCTATGTGTCACTGGGCGGGAGTGACAAGAAAGAGAATCCCCGGTCTGCAAAATTATTTGTTTCTATTTTGTGAAAACATTTTTACAGGCTGACAAAACGGTATGTAATTCGAGATGTTTAGGAACAGATCTGAATTTCCCATATAGAAAATGTCAGGAGAGAGCACATCATTTTGTATTAAGATTATAAAAACAGAGAATGCAATGTTTTGTTGTTTGTTGCAAAAGTGTTTTGTACTTTATAACTGATTCTGGGGCATATATACAGTATATACCTAACACTCCAGACAGCTCCTTGGTCCAGGTTCTCTTTTCCCCATGCATTTTCTGTAGGTGGAGAAGGCCAGGGGTGGAAAATATCTTGACTGGGCTAGCACTCCATATACTTTCGCTGTCCCAACACCTCCCCATTTCTCTTTGAAATGATCAAATTTAATAGACCACAGCTTCAAATAAGTAAAATTAGATTCCCCTCCTGTTTCTGGGTCTGAGGTGCCCATCTAGAAAAGATCCAATCCTAAATTAAACTTGAAAAGGGGAGCAAGTGAGACAAGGGTAGGAGGCTCAAAAATACCTCTCGATCTACCCAAGACGATTTAAGCCTTGCCGCGACCCTCCCCTATTCTAGTTTAGAGCTCAATTGGGCTTACCTACAGGCTCAAATTACCCCCCGGCCACTCCCTCCCCCACTGTAACCAAACTTGACTACCTCCGACACCAAACTTTTCCTCCTGGGCGGTTTCCATCGAAACAGCCACATCCTCCAATCCTAATTACCAATTGACCTGCTATCTCAGACCCGAAACTTGATGGGAACCACCATAGCTGAACAGTGTTAAACCCTAAAGACTATCCAGCCCAACAATTCTCGACTGCCATATCAATTCGATCCTGTAACGAAACATTAAACACATAATGTCTAAATTATTCAGATGTACACCGTCAGAATGATAAAACCCCCTAACACCTTCCACATCCACATGACAAGCACTTAACCCCCCCCATTCAACCTTTCTATTGTTGACCTTTATATGCACCTTTTCAATGGCCAGCAGATATCTTGCGTGCCTCCACTCATAACAGGGGACTATCTCTGACCAAACACACCTCTAAGAATGATAACAAATCCCTTACTATTGCCTTAATAAAGTGCTTCATTATAACCTTTCCTAAATCATTGCCCCGGAGGTCCTACCCATATCCATAGCATGATCCTGTAGTTCACACCATTGCAACCCCTTAGATTAGTAACACGAAACCACAAGCAACCATCCCAATAATCGTGCTCAGCTACCCCCCTTCTGTCACGCTTGCTCGATCATATCTGGGCAGATGTACAGCTGAACCCTCCTCGATTCCCATCGCCCCAATTTTTAGAGAAGTGTGTATTGTATTCCCTGCTGCCAAGCATTAACTAAATACCACCAGAAACTGAAAGTGAGATAAAAATGACCCATCCTCGTGCACGAACAACGGCCCTGCTCCCATCGGCCTAACCCAAAAAAATTCCCTAAGCGCAGTCACCAGGCATGATATACAAGACCCCAACCGACTCCGAAATGCTAGTCCCCTGCCCCCCCAATCTGTTTTTTGACACCCAAATTTTTTATCAACACCCCCTCTCCTGAAAAAACAACATCCTCCACACAAACCTTCTTGCACCTGTCTATTGGTGCTAACCAGCTCCCCCACTCTCAGAGCATCATAGAGGGCCAAAGAAAACGCTGCTTCAAACAGAGTGGAGCAAACTCTACCGATGATCCTGCACAGAATCTCCCAGGAGACCGGCTGCCAGCTATCAACAGTCTTATGCGCCTCACTCAGAAGGTTTTCGCAAAATCATTCCTTCCTGATAGGCGACACAAGAAGGCAAGAGCCTTCTTTCTATTCTTCTATTCCATCTCTTTCTATTGATTGAGGCAGGGGACTCCCCTTCTGCCACACCACGTACCATAAAAACAGATCATGCCTATCCGTCAGCGTGGGGGACACCCCAAATATCTCATCCAGCCCAAACCAGCTGCCACACTTTTGAGTAACACCCCTATGTAGATGGTCCAACCGACCCCGATTAGCTCGAACAAACACCTCATATGATCTCCATCATCCATCCAGGGCACTCCTTGCCAACTTCACTTGTCTTTGGCACCAGACTCCAGAAACGAGAACGAGAGAGAGCATCAGCTAGATCGTTCTCCACCCCCAGCACGTGCGCCACCCTACACAACACATTGCACCTCAAGCATGCCAATACCAACTGGCGTAACAGTACGACGACCGGTGGGGAGGATGATGTCTGTGAGTTAACTGCCGATATTACTGACAGGTTGTTGGATGGGGAACAAACTGCCTTATTCCGAAGGGCTTCCTCCAATAGAGCCACTGCTAGCTCCAACAGGAACAGCTCAAAAAAGGCCAGATTTTTAATCAGCACTGATTCTAACCACCTTTTTAGCCAAGACCTCGAACACCAGGGCCCATTCAAATAGGCCCCAAAACCGACAGACCCTGCCACGTTCATGAACAACTCAAGCTCCTCATTTGCCCTCATGGGATCCAACCAACACGCAAGGCCATTAAACATCCTTAAGAAGGAAAACCACATCCTTATGTCCTCTTTCAGGACTGCAGTCAATGTGATGAAATTATGTGGCTCCCGGAATCCTGCTGTCGCTAACAACAACAGCCACAAAAGGCAATACGTGACATGCTAAATTTAACTTGCTGAGCTCCAACTGCAGCTGCTGCAACTTAAAGTTATATTAAAGGCAAGCCTGTTTGTTGTTCCATTGTCTCAGGCTATGCATTGCACTGTCCCAAACTGCAATCCGTTTTCAAAAAGACCCTGTAGTTAGTATTAAAGCATTGGAGATGCAGACAAAAAATATGAGGAGAAACAGTGGGTGTGGCAACAGTAATGTGATGTAAGCACACAGTGTGCTTTACATATATCATAGTAAAAAAAAAGTGCATTGTGTGCTTTTAGTTATTACTGCCAGAACAAAGTGTGATCAGAAAAATGGGTTGAGAGGCGCTGCAGGCTAAGAGTGCCTCCAGCCTGTCAGCACATAGTGTGACAAGGGAAGAGGGTGGGATTTCATAGTTGCAGAGAGAGGCAGCTAATCAGGACATCTGGGAGGGGAGTGGGGGGTGTTTCCAGGCTTGATTCACTGTAGGTTGATACAAGGACCAGATCAGTGGGGTGAAGACTTAAAGCTGAATGAGGAAGTCATTTCCTCACTAAGTAGACAGACATGGCAGAAAAGAGAATACTGGAGGCACTCAATGTAAGGTAAGCTACTTTTGACTTGTTAATCACTTTATCTTTTGTAATACAAGGGTCTTCTCAAACACTATCACCAGGTCTTCCACCTTATACATCGGCAACCTGCAAACCCTTTTAACCATGTCAAAAGAAACTTTATAATTGTCGCCAGACCCTCTGTTTTATCATGAGCCACTGATATGCCGAATGCCTGAAATACCTTGAGCATGGTTGCCAAGATGATTCCACTCCAGAAATGAGCTGAAGGCCTTCCATAGCTGGTCTGCTTTCGGTAGGCTGGATCCCAAAAATTTCAAGGGGCTTCAGTATTTTTATTTTTACCACATATGTCCTTTAAGCAAACTATATATTTTAAAGCGACCCTCCAGTCAAAAAAACATAGTGAATTGCTCCATTAACCCCCCACAGCAAGCAGTGCGAAGGCTTAACCCCATGCAGGTGTTGTGAAATAGCATACAGATGCTGTGCTCCTGAACTGCATGTAAGCTGCCATATTGCTACACACCTGACAGTCTTGCTTCTGAAAAACTCAAACCCAGTTACAGTTGACCTACAGTGTTATGTTTCCCAATTTTGATCCCAGATGTTTTCTAAATTCCTCCCTCCCTGGCTTGTTTGTTTAGTGGCTTATTGTTTAATATTTAAGCTGCTATTGTTTCTAAATGGTGTTTAGTATTCAAACATTTGTGGCTATATGTTTTTTTGGTGTTTTTTTTTAGATTAAAACAAATAAGAGTTGATTCATGATCATAATTTTTACTCAATAAACACTGGTTGATTTTTTCCATAAGTGCATGTCAGCACTATATTTAGCTGTGCAATGTGTTTAAAAAGTGCACAGATAATTATGGTGCAGAAAAATTTTTTTTAAAAAGTGTTTACTCTGCAGAAAACCTGAATAAAAATTACTCATGGTCATGAATCAACTCTTATTAAGTTTGTAAACTTTTTTTTTTTTTTATAAAATTGTAAAAAATAGTTCTTAAAAGAGAAAAATAACTTGCAGCTGCCATTTTCATTCCTAAAAAACACGCCAGCATGTGTTTTAGGAATGAAAAAAGCATGTTAATTTGTGAAGTCGGGTGTTTACTCCATTATTTTGCAGGAGGAAAATGCTGCACAAAATAAGCACACTTGCGCACATGAGGTGCACTATTTTTCAAGGATTTTTTTTTAATGTTTGAATACCTTAGACCAGGGGTTCCCAACCACTGATTATTCAATTTTTTTATTATATCAGGTACCACCTGGGAGTGTGAGCATTGTCAATCACCTAAAACTGTAATTAAAACAGCCATTTAAAGTAAATCAATCATAAAAAATGGGACAGTTTTTTATTTATGGTGTAAATCAGGTTTGAGTGAAGTATATATGGCAGCAGATCAGCTTGGGGGTACAGATCTGCAGCCTTATTGAGTACCACCAGTGGTACTAGTACCCCTACCCTAGACTGCTTTAAGTTCCAAGTTTGTAAAATATAATATCTACATTTTTTTCTACCTTACCAGTAGAACTGCTCCATACCAGATGCAGGAGTCTCTGTCCCAGCAATAAAGTGAAACAAAACTCATATAAAATAGTTGGCCTTCCTTAAGAGTTTTACCTGCAGTGTAAAATGCCCTGGTTTCCCCAAAATACTCACCCTGCAGCATCCTCGCTCCCTCCAGCCTGCCAACAGACATTTGGGCCTGTCAGGCGCGGCAAGCATGCAAGGTGTTTCACAGGGCATCCGGAATCAGGATAGTCTTAGGGCAGGGAATCCCCCAGCCCCAGACTTTAGGGCAGCCCTGCAGCCCACAGGCATGATCTCATTGAGCCCTGCTGTGCCAGCCTTGCTGTATGTCTCTGCTGCCGGTCAAGATGGAGCAGGTTCTCTCACTGATTGGCAGCATGGGGTGTACATGACCTATAATGACCATCTATCGCTGACCACGCAGGGGTAAAGAGCTGCTCTAAGCTTTCGTGGAAGAAAGGGCTGCACCTGGACGAGCTCAGTCTCTGGCACTACAAAGACTTAGGCCTGTGGGTCTACAGTTATAGTTTGTTATTTTTAACTTCTGGACAGCAGAATAGATGCAAAGGCTCTCAAAACCCAGCCTCCCCAAAAATGAACATCGTTTTGAGAACCACCATAGTATGTTCTTACAACCCGGTACATGGTACATTTTAGGGTCAATTCAGCACCAGGTCAGAAAATGCCATTTACTTTCAGTGTCTACCTTAGGAGTGATTCAGCAACCATATGCAAATTTTCACCTGGTGCTTGTATTGGGCATGCCAATAAAGAAATTTAAAAAATATAAATAAAAAAAAAACACTTCCAGTGGGACAAGGGTTTTGCTTCTTCTGCAGTACAAGAACACTTTTACCTCCGTTTGCTTGTGTAATTATGCTCCTGCTGGTCAAAAACTTTCTGGTTCTTACTGAATAGAATAGTTAGTCTTGTTGGAACTGGTTTTCCCAGTACAAGACACCAGCCAGCGCATGTGTCTGATGGTCTCAACAAGTGCCAACTCCCTCATCCTCATCCATCCTTAGTGCCAAGAGGTTTTAATAGCATAGTATTGAGCTTCTACTAGCTGTTTAGCTAAATCCAATGGATATTTGTTAGGAAATGCCCTTGTCCAGGGCTCCATGCAACTTAACATCAGCTTAAAAAAGTAAGGCCTCTTTGCAGATCCAGCCAACAATAAAATGGGTTTACCTACTGCATCTACAAAGACTTTGGCCTCTCCATTCGGATGTAGCGTAGTCTTAGAAATGCAGAAAACCCTTCACGATCCAGAGAAGAACCTTTAATTGCTTTGTAATTGCTTCGTTATGGTACAGCCACCTATTCATCTTTATAGGGAGCCCTGGATAGATTGCAGAAGTAAAATTGCTGCTGTTTCCTTGCTTTTCATCTGAGCTCTGTAAAAAAAAACCTCTCAAATATTAATGTAACAAGTTTAAATAAATAAAAAGAACCCACACATTATAGGCCACACAATTCATATTTATTCGATTTATAGTAGCCAACACTAGTAACTGATTTGGCAGTAATTTTGTATTAGCAGCAGTACTTTAGATTCACCAGGAGATGGCGCAGTGTGAGAGTTAAATAAGCAGTCTGCATTTATAGCTGAAATTGAAGCAGATCCGCCTGTTCTAATCTGACAAATCCTCATGAAATCAGTTGGCAGCTAACACAAAAAACTGTCTATACTTGATTCAAAGCTAAAGCTCTTGGATTGATACACAATGGCATTTAGTTATTATCTGGTTAACTCAAATAGCTGTCACAATCCTGACTACAGTTGCCTGCTGACAGTTTTTTTAATAATCATAAGGTGCTGTAGGAAATAGCATTGCAACAGCAATCAGAAAAGTTATATGGCTCTGAAAGCACATCCCTAAACTCACAAATACGTTTGCCTACATTTGCCCATTTACTGTATGAGCCGTAAAAGGGCCCCATTTCAATTTTCGTACCAGGGCCTCATCACATGTAGTTACACCACTGAAGGAGTGTGTATGGAAAAACAGGCAAATCTTTGGGGGGGGGGGATTCCAAATTAGAATGTCCCATAGGGAAGGAGCTTGTGGGACTAAGGACTAAAAGGCTTTTATTAGATTTTGTCCAATGTTAGAGGTAAAGTTAAAGTGGACCAAAACCCCGGATAGTCAAATGTTTTGACTATTCCTCTCCCCGAACGGGGTGTCCCTTCAGATTGCAGCAGCCAGCTCAACTTATTCCAGCCCCACGGCGCGACTAAGAGCAGCAGCTCTGACGGCTGCATGCTCCGCCGCCCTCTTAAAGTGGACCAACACCCAGGATTTTGACTATCCTGGGTTTTGGTCCACTTCGGTGGGGCACCCCGATCGGGGGTGCCCCGCTGTGTGAAACCCCCCAGAAACCCCAAAAAACTCACCTCTCCCCGCTCCCACGTGAACGCCGCAGCCAATCCCCGACAACTTCTAGGCGGGGGACAGGAACGTACAAGCCTCTTCCGCCGCCGCCGCCTCCCGCGCGCCCCTCCAGACGTGCGCGCGGGAGGCGGCGGCGGCGGAAGAGGCGGCGGATCAGGTAAGGTCTTTTTGGGGTTTCTGGGGGGTTTCACCCCGCGGGACATCCCGATCTCGGATGTCCCGCCGGGTGGGAGGTGATCGGCCCGGGAATCTTATAGATTTCCGGGCCGATCACCCCTGGGTGTTGGTCCACTTTAACAGGAAGCGTGCCCATGCCGGTCATTCCCAAATGCCTGGCGCGGTTACGTGCACTGCTAGAGGGAAGCGGAGGATGCTGCCAGCAGACGCGCCGTGAGACCGGGATAAGGTGAGTTGGCTGTGGCAATCGGGGTGCCCACAGGGAAAGGATTAAAACCCAGGATAGTTGGAATCCTTGGGTTTGGTCCACTTTAAATAAAAACGAAAGAATGTTTAAAGGGGGGGGGGTTATGATATAAGCGTTTATGGTGGACCAAAACTGTCTCTGGAGACTCCAGGGCCAGCCAATTCCCTCTCCTCAGGCCACCCCTTACTGGGATGCCCCACTTTGTGAAACCCCATGATTTCGTTACCTGTTCAATGAGTCCATGGTGCATACGCGAGCAATGGCAGCATCGCTTGCATTCTCTTTTGGCTGCATGGGAACATGCCTGCCGCATCTGAATGGCCGTGTGTAGCCGCACACAGCCAAAGAATGCGAGTGGTACTGTACACCACCGATGTGTGCGGCTGGGATTCCGTTTAGCTTTTCCACACATACATTAATATGCACAGTCTGATTGGAAGAGAGGCCATGCATGCGCCGTTGGACTGAGGAGAGGTGCGTTTACTCTGCAAATGGCGAGGTTTTACAAATAGGGTGCGCCAGGGGGACTGACTAAAACCCGGGATAGTGAAGATCCCGGATTTTGGTCTACTTTAAAGCTGATCTCCAGTTATTTTCAGATCCCCCGTCAAATGAAAGTAAAAGGAGGTCCTCTTTAAATGGGACCTACACTACACAGCGGACCAAAACCCACATTTTAACTAGCATTCCCTGAATTGCTCCCCCTATAAAGAGCGTCTTTTGCCTTTTGCCAATTTTCACTGCTTCTGATTCACTCTAATGCCAGATAATGCTGTCGGATTTAGCTGTAAAGCTCTTCCTCCTTTATTCATAGCCACTGTTGTGTGTGGCAATGATGCCATTACCACACTTATGCAATGACTGATCGCCTGCCATCTCACAGATTGGGAAAAAAAGATCAGTGTTCCAGGACAATTGGAATAGTGACAAATATCCATTTCTAGTTCTATACTTTAAGAAGGGAGTATCTGCAGAGGCTTTGGCTAAATGTATTTCAAAAGTTCAGTGGGTTTTGATCCGCTTTAATGGAAAATCTGATTTACTGTGTCCCCCTTCCTCTCCGTGGTGCACATATTCAGTTTTCTAAGTATGAATCTAGATTAGCTAATACCAGTAAAAGGCCTCCATGTCCAAATAAACCATCGGCTGAATGTAAGGCCTCTAAGTACAGCCCTTATAACCAGGTCCTAAATCCTATGTCTCAGCAGCCAACATCAAAGCCCAAGATTGACCAAGACCCAGCATCGGTGCCCCTTGTCTTCATCTCCATGTTTAGGAACACTATGCTCCTTGCTCTGGGTGTTACAGATGGATCTGGGTGTCACAATAGGCAGTGGCTGCACATGATCATTGCTATGAGATAGGTGTGTGAAGCTGAAGGTAATGTTGCTCTTGGTTGCTCTGAGCAATGATTAATGAACTTGAGTAAATACCTAGAGGAAGCTGAATATATCTTTAAAGTGGAACCATGGTCAAAAATGAGTTATTGCTGCTGTACTATACACCGGTTTTGGGCCCCTTTGCGTCTGCCGTGCTGCGGACTATCAGCCTCCAGGACGCTCCCACGAGACCTCGAGCAGCCTATCAGCACTGCCAGTGGCCAAGCCTGTCAGCGCTGGCCGCTGCTAGCCCTAGAGGCTGATGCAGTGTCAGTGGCAGAAGAGGCCTGGAAGTAGCCCGTAGCATTTTTGACCATAGTTCCGCTTTAAGGGACAAGCTTGTCTTGAGAATGTGGGGGAAGTTGGGTGTCTGGAAGTAAAGCCCCCCATCTTTGATATTTCTATGTGCAGCCTCAATCTTAAACAATTGTCTGGGCAGAGTAAAAGTTTTTTTTACTCTGGCATGTCAAAACTTGGACTTTTGTGATAGTGCCTGAATGCAGATTTTTACAGAATATAAGGGGGAATTACAGTGGACCAAAACCCACCTTGGAGTTTATGAGACTCCAGGGCAGCATACTCGCTCCCCCCTGGGGCATCCAGATTCAGGATGCCCCGCTGTGTAAAATCCCCCAGATCGCCCAGTAAACTCACCTTCCCCCCGATCCAACACTGCATGTGCAAGTGGCGCCACTCCCTGCTATACCTTTAGCAGGTCGTGCTCCTGCGTTGAGCTTTTGTAAATGGCCAGCGCAGGCACGCTCCCTGTTAGAGGGTAGCGGGGATGTGGCCGCCGATGCACTTGGGTCTGTTCAGCTAGACTCGGCTGGAGCCGAGTCTTAGACGAGTGGGCGGGAGCGGATACAAGCACACTGATTGGACAGGAGGCCGTGCATACGCTGTAGGACTGGAGAGAGGTGAGTTAGTTTGGGTAATCTGGGGGGTTTGCCGTTCGGGGTGCCGCAGGGCCAAGGACCAAATCCCAGGATAGTCAAAATCCTGGGTTTTGGTCCACTTGAATCTTTGTGTTAACACTCACCCCAATGTGGGATGTATGTGAAAAACACAAAAGCTAGACTTGAAATGAAGAAAACACTATGGAACATATGGATCCCCCTGCTTTTTAACAAATGAAAATGTTATCTCATGTTATTTGGAGAAAAATAAGAATGCTGTTGATTGAAAGTGTCACAGTGGAGGAGCAATCATTCTCTAATTACCAAAACAGTGCAGCTTTACCCCGCTTAGCTTCCGTCACACAGACAGGCCGGGAATTGAGCAGGCTGTTATAGTTGATTTGTGTATAATGTTCTTTACATTCCAGTATTTCTGGCGCCACGGGCAAGTAGATTAAAATAACATTCAGGGAATTTGTACAATATACATGTGCCTAATCACAGCAAATGAGACAGGACAAGGAGCTTTTCTGGAAAGTATGAGGCCTGAACTCACCCTTCTAATATATGCTTACATGTGCTTGCTTAGAACTTAAGCGGGTAGATTTAAAGTGCCAAGTATGGTTCAGCATGATAAAAGGCAAAGGCAGTATTTGGTTTATTAGATAAAACATGACTGAATGATCCAGCTGCACATCACTTTCCCCCTCTCTCCAGGATATTATAATGGGCCTTTATGGACCCTACTTGGTGCACTGGGTC
Source organism: Gastrophryne carolinensis (assembly GCA_027917425.1). Taxonomy (NCBI): domain Eukaryota; kingdom Metazoa; phylum Chordata; class Amphibia; order Anura; family Microhylidae; genus Gastrophryne; species Gastrophryne carolinensis. The sequence continues at coordinate 277,380,500 of CM051239.1, read as the reverse complement.
AGGTTGATATTGAATCAAAGATAGGCTTTTCCCAATCTCTTCCCACAAAGGTAAAACTGTACATTTTTACAAAATGTCTGGGTATGGTGAAGCAATAAAGTAATTGTCTAGTCAAAAGTATGTCAGTCACAGATGATTGCTTCCACTCTGGCAGGCAGACTTGTACCTGAACGTTAGATGCATGTTCAGCATTGCCCAGACATCCATTACGGTTTTGCTAAAGTGACTGTGTTAGTGATGAACTCCACAAAGCATGAAGAAGCCTAGACCATAAAACTTCTTTGGGACACCTTGAAGCAAGACTGTATATCCAGCCAGCATGAGACCAGTCCTGATGTGTTCTGAGAACACAATATAATCTCCCAGTGTGAACAGCTGTCAACCAGAGTGGAAGAGGTCCTCAACAAGAGAGCAGTGGGACCCACCAGTTTCACTAGAATGTCTGGGAATAGTAGAACAACAGATGGTGAGACAGATATCGAGAGAAGAGTGTCATGCCTTTGCCAAGGATCACTTTGAAGTTGGTTGTATTCCTTCACTGAAAATGAAGATTAACCTTAAATACACCACTTCAGTGACAAAGGTTTCCTGTCAACAGGGCCAGATTAAGTGTGGTGGAGGCCCCTGGGCACAAAATCTGGTGGAGGCCCCAGATACAGTATTTTGTTTCCTTTAAAATAATAGCTCAGCCAAGTAACTGATTGGTGGTTGTCTCGCACCTGCCTACTTACTGGAACGTCAGATTGAGTCCCTTGTGCCACCCTTGTGCGGGTGCGTGCTGCTCAGGAATTCCTGCTTTGCCATTCTGGGTGGGGGGTAGTGTGGTCGCCAGCTGGTCCAGCAGAAAACAGTTCCCTGCATTGAGCTGCCAGTGGCTGTGCTTGGTGGCTTATGTGCAGTGACAGCTCTGCACTCACCCATCCCTGTAGCGTTGCTGATGGTGGCTTTGCTGCTCTAGACTCTCTGTCCTGCCCTGTGGTGGCTTTGGCTGCAAGTTTGTGAAAAAAAAAGAGGCTGCGGGGGTCCCCACTGCCGCGTTCACTCTAGGCCTGTCAGACCAAATACTGTAGAGCCTCCTGGACCAGACCATAACCTAAAGGTTGGTGGAGGCCCCTTTTGCAGGGCAAGTGGTGGAGGCCTTGGTTTTTAAGAAGGCTTTATAGAAAAATCCACAGCAATGCTCCTGCGGAAGTATGGAGACAAGCCTTGAAGGCCTGAGAGATGATATTTGCCAACCTTAGTTGGATGATAACCTGGTCCATTTGCTGAACAAGTAGTACAGGTGAGAACTATCTTACAGTGTTACCAGCAACACGGAGTGAAGCTGACACTGAAGAAATGAAACTATTCAAAAGACAAGTCAGATACATTGGAGAAGATTGTGTCTAGAAATGGTTATAATATGGATCCAAAAGAAATTGCTCCAGTGATGGCGTTGAAGGACAAACCTCTATCTACTGTGGGAGAATTGAGGAAGGTTTCTTATCCTACTATTGGGCTTACATCCAGAAATTTTGATTGCAGCTCCATTGTGTGCTCTCTTGGCAGGAACCTCAAGTGATGTGACACCAGAGGAGAAGAAGGTAAATAAAAGTAGAACCAAACCAAAAGGAAGAATATCTGCTTCTACCCAACAGCCTGTCAACTGTACTTCTCATCACCAAAAAGTATCGAGAGATCTAGTTGAGTGTTTAATCCAACCACCAGTCATTGGATATCCAGACTTCAATATTCCATTCATACTACACTGTGACGCATCTCAGGTAGGACTTGGAGCAGTCCTGTACCAAAGTCAGGACGTCAAGTTGAGAGTTATCGGCTGTGGTTCAAGAAAATTGACAGCAGCTGATAAGAACTACCATATGGAAAGTTAAAGTTCATAGCTATTAAGTGGGCTATATGTGAAAAATTCAGAGACTACCTGTACTATAGTCCATAGTTTGTGGTCTGGAACAGAACTCTACTGTTTCTTTTTGTCAGCTACCAAAAGAAACAATCAGGAAAGCCTAAAACAACCAAGATAGACTTCCGAACAAGAAAAAAAAATGGCTGGGTCACCAGCTACAAATACTTTACTGAAAGAATGGCCTAGGTTATACCTGACAGAAGGCCTCCTATACCATAAGAGAGGGCCATGCTCACAGCTACTGTTGTGGTGTATTATCGAATAGTGTTTAGAGAGGCCATACATGCAGAAACACATTGAATGATTTGTGACCAGATAATGGGGTTGTTTGAAAGACAAACATCCTAACAAACCAACAAGAGCACCCATGGGAAACATTACAACATTTGAACCCATTTGAAATGGTGTCCATAGACTGTCTACACCATCACAAGTGCAAAAGAGGCTATGAATACATCTTAGTAGTCATGGATCATTTCGCCAGATTTGCTCAAGCCTTTGCAACTACAAACAAATCTGGAAAAACTGCAGCAGTGACGATCTCTGATGACTTTGCTCTGAAGCTCCATCATGATCAGAGTTTGAGTTTGAAAACCAACTCTTGCTAGACTGGGAAAATACTGGTGAATACAGAGATCCCATACAACACCTTACCACCCAGAAGGTAATGAACAAGTAGAACGCTTTCACCGTACCTTACTGTCAATGCTGAAGACCTTGACAACTGAAGAGAGGTAAGATTGGAAGAATTCCTTAACAAAGATGGTGCATGCTTACAATTGTACAAAGAGTGAGGATCGGGAGCAGTTATACTGAAGACCATCAGAAAGGTACCGAAAGTTGCTTAGTCCCAGATCGTGGATGCAGAGACTCTCTGTTTAGTACAGATGCTGCTGAACAGAATGTGTGGAATAAAGTTGCAGAAAGAGAATTTTGAACTGATTGTGTACTGACTCTACAGCTCCCATTCCAAGTTCCCTCAGAATCTCAAACGCATCCATGACAACACCCGCACACCGTCCAGTGTTGTTAGTGGTGTGTGGGCAACATTGATACTGCTCCCAACTCTAATACCTCCACAGTTGAATTTCTTGTCACTCGACACCTCCAGTTCTAAATTTAGAACCCCACCAAGTGACACTTGGAATGGAGTGGTTATCTGGGTAAGAACCACCTAGTACAAAGGGTTCTCTCCTTTCTCTCTCAAATACCATTTTTGCACCCTTACTAATTCTTCTTCTTTGAATTCTCTAGGACTTTATTTCTACTCTATATGGCACTACAGTTTGTAATGGCTGCCTGGCTAGTTGGTTCCTGGTTCTGGAAGAACCCCCATCTCTCAAGCTACTACTTTTTCTCTACTTTTCCCTGGCTTGAAACACCCTTTATGCGAAGCAGTGGTTCCCAATACCCAGAAAGGCATCCTCTGATCCTTACCCTTGTTTGCTTATGCTGTAATTGTGCAAATGTTTAGTCCTCCTACCTGTTGTGTCCCTGAACCCACCCCGCCACAACAAATTCCTAGTACTTATGAAGTTTACAGTAGGTACCTAATCTGAATCTGACATCTGAATATCCCTCTGTTCATGGGTGGACCTAGATAGAGTAAGTGTTTGGATGTATTTCCTCTTCCCGCTATTGGCAGTGGTTTATGGGAAGAAGAACACCTACCTTTATTTCTACATGAGGTTGCTGAGATTTTCTGGGACAATCTCATCTCTCGTGGAGGTGTTGCTGGTAAGGACCTATTCTAAATAGCACTGAAAGCACATCATCATGCTTATGTATTCACACAAAACATCCTTTTTAAGTGAACAAAACACACAAAAAATGCAAATCAGTCTTGGGTGAAGTACAGATAGCAATAGATCATCACCTGATATCATCTCAAATACCCCCAGTGGTACTACCGGTAGTACGACTGGTTTGGAGCCCCTGCTATACAAAGATCCTGAGGATATCCACCTCTTGCACATTTATACTGCTCCTGGGTCTAGAGGCAACATTGCGCTGAACAGCACTCCATCCAGCTATTGGTAACCCATGCCATGGATATATGCTTAAGCTCACTCCTGCCTGTCCTTCAGTTTTATTGCACTTGCAAGTGTGCACAGTGATACTTACAAACTTGTCTTAAAGTAAGGGATGCAGCACAGAAATGAGCAACAGATTTAATATAAAACCTTTGTATAATTTATAAAATAGCTGCAAACTATTTGAGTATTTTTCTCAAAGCACAAAGAAAACAGAAGAACTGCATTACATTATATTACAATAATACACTTTTTTAAAACTAAATATCTGTAGTAAAGTGTTAACAAAACCACGTTCTAGAGTTCTACATAAACCATCATGGCAAAATGGAGCTCATCAGTGACTTCCTAGAATATGCCTGCGGGAGGAATCATCCTGAGACACCATTAGGTAATCAATAGTAGTTAGTGCGGTAACCATGACAGAAAGCATAGAGTAATGACTATGCTGTAGGCTAGAAACCAGTTTGCATGCTGTTGCTGTACATATGTCAGCTGTAGTGGACAAAGTCTGCCTCATATATTCTGTTAAGGAAAACTCACGACTCTGTCATTTAAATAGCGGCACTAATTGATATTTAAAGAATATATCTCTAGCAGTCAATCTATAGCTCTAACCTGGGTACTTTCTATGAAAAATAATGCTCAGTGCGGGAAGGAAAAAATTCTGCCCCCTCCTCATGCATCCTAGGGTGCTGCTGCTGTCCCATACAGGTAAGTGCCATGCAGTGCCTTAACCTTAACAACAGGCAGTGCCCCCTGCACATAATTGAGCCAAATATGGGGAATGAGGGACCTGTCTAATGGCCAGACCACTAACAGTGGCCTTGACTCATTTGCAGAAACAGGATGACTGGGGTAAAGGCGCCCCAAATGGCCTTGGCCTAAAGACAGCACTGGCTATAACCATCATTAAAGCTGCCATTAAGGATCTCTGGGTGCCATTTTATGTCAATGCCCCTAAGGTATCACTTATTAGCAGATTGTAATGCTAAGCTGTGAGCCATCATATGTCAACCACATATGAGGAGCCCACCAGGCCACTATGAAGAACCCCTATAATCACTTTTAGGCCCTCCCTTTCCACCCCACAAAAATCAGTTTGGAATTAATTACCTGAATAGATAATGAATAGATCTTGAGGGAGAAAATGAAAAGTAGAAGTAACTTTAAAACCAATTTGATATTAAAAACTACATTAAGCCATCTGTAGATGTCTGTCACATTCCTGAGAGTGGGGAGAGTCCTACCACTACCTTCACAGGAACGACTATCTAAAGAACATCATGTGGGCATAATGGTTAGCATATTTGCTTCATGTAATGATATAATATGAATATGTGTTGTGTATGTATGAATGTATTTAATCAGGATGGTGATTGGAGGAGCCCTTTTGTGACTGTGGAATCTGTTTAACATTGGTTTAGGTATGCATTAATAGACAATACATTAAATTCAACTTTTAACAGAGGTAGTAGAGCTTACCCTCTAGTTTAACTTAGAAAGGGTTAAGTTACATAAGCTATATCACAGTTAGTTCAGTGGAAGTGCAGAGGAAGAACACAGGTGGTAATGTATAATTTAGGATCTTGGACTATGGTAAACATCCTGGCACCTGCTCTGACAGTTGAGGGGTGGATACATTGGTCTGACTCACTAGTTAGGTTCAGGAGGAACTCTATCCTGCAGTTTAACACTATAAAGGGATTAGCACACATGTTAAGTGTAGCTCAGCTCACATTATTGTAATAACAAGGAGTGAGGGAAGATGGCTGTTCAGGAGGAAGATGGATCTGAGAGAAGGATCTAGCCAAAGCCTATTTTTCCTTGCCAAAGTGGAACAAGAAGCGAGAGGTACATCCTGGTTCTTGAGGAGGGAGTAAGAACCCCAAGTGACCATTGAAAGGGAAATAACCTGCTGCAGCCTTTTTCCTACTAAAGGAGAAATGACTTTGTATGCTGCTGATGGAAGTGATAACAACCATGACGTGTATCTGTACCAGCAAGCTACTAATAAAGTGAGTAACTACTTGTTTAAGAGACTGTATCCCATGGAGTATATGCATGCCCTGCCAGCATCACAAGCGGGTCAGCATCCCTACCCCACATCGCTCCCACTAGGCCCACAGCACCAGCATCCCAAACTCACTCCCTGCCACTTGTGCTACAATTGGCGCCCAATGTGGGGCTCTGTGGTGCTAAAACCTATTGATTTTGGGGTGAACCCCCCCAGAAAGTACTTTACAGACTTTAACATTTTAGACTTATCTGGTGAAGTTTGGCTGTTTTTGAGAAAAATTGCATGTTTTGGATCACAAACCGTCCACTGTCACATGCAGAGCCCAGTGGAGGAAAGAGGGGAGGAGTTTGGGGCCTAGTGCACCCTGTGATGACTTGGCGCATGCTACATTGGGAGAAATGAAATGGTGGTGAAAAGATTCTCAACTGCGTCGACCGCACCCAGCACCGCCAGCGCTATGGAGAAAACTGCTTCATCCCACACAAGAGCTGTGAAAAGGGGGCTCTAGGTGTTCAGCGCCTGTTGCAATCCCCCTTTTTTAATTTTAGGGTGATGACAGCACAATAAAAAAAACATGGCATTGTATTGTGTTGCATGGCCCAAATCACAAGTTTGCAGTGCAACTCATAAGTGCAATAAAATGCATATAAAATGTTTTCCAAACAACCCAGGGGTCCCATGGCATGCGCACAACCCTAAAAATTGTAAAAAAGTGCCCTAACCAACCCAGCCCATTGACATCTATGGGATAAGGCCTCACAGTGCAGGGTGAGTGCCTGGTCTTATCTGGCACTGTAGGGAACTTTGCGCACTCATCCCATCGCCACCACTGATAATAGATGGGACACTACCTCTCATAAAGGTGCTCTGGATTTTTGACTTGATAACTACACCTTTTGCAGTGGGGCCTGAAATTCACCTGACGTACATCTTGCACTATATGGCACTAGCATTTCTTAAAAAACCTTTTTAGGTAGTAGTGGTAAAGCCAAAAGACGTATTAACTTCTAACCAAACCTTTAAACAAGGTCTGACTAGACCAGGGGCTTCACATAGAGGAAATGTTTAAACCTCATGTGCATACCATTCTTTAAAGTGGACCAACACCCAGGATTTTGACTATCCTGGGTTTTGGTCCACTTCGGTGGGGCACCCCGATCGGGGGTGCCCCGCTGTCTGAAACCCCCCAGAAAGCCCAAAAAAACTCACCTCTCCCCGCTCCCACGTGACCGCGCCAGCCAATCACAGCGCTCAGAGCCGCTGTGGTATGCGCGTCCAAGGCCGCCTGAGCGCTGGAGGCCGCGTCTCGCGTCTCGCGCTTCCCTCTAACAGGGAGCGCGCCTGCACCGGCCGGCGCGGGTGCGCGCCCTGCTAGAGGGAAGCGCGAGACGCGGCCGCGGCTCGCGCATGCGCCGATGGAACGGGGCTGAGGTAAGGTTTGTGGGCCTCCTGGGGGGTTCCTCCCCGCGGGACATCCCGATTTCGGATGCCCCGCGGGGAGGGATCTGATCGGTCCGGGAATCTTATAAATTTCCGGGCCGATCCCCCCTGGGTGTTGGTCCACTTTAAGCTGTAAATAGTCATTCATAGAAACCATTGCCTCACATTTGCTGTGAAGAGTTAAAGTAAGTAATAACCAACCCTAACCATGGTAGGAATGCAAGTATCAAGGGTTTTTTGTTTTTAATTTTTTTTTCTCTCAAATAATTGTGTCACCTCTCCTGGGCTAGAAAAAGTCATTTTTGAAAACTTTTTTGATTTTTTATATTTTAATGCAGAAATGTCACAATGTTACTGTAATGTAATGTTACACAATGTAATTCCATGTGTTTTCGCATTGTTACTGGTGGATATGTGTTCAAAAACAGACTTTAATCACACAGCGTCTGCGGCTCTATGCTATATCTACCAGATTTAGAGCGCCGATGCTCTGTGAGTCTGTTTTTTTGTTGAATATGGTGTGAGTCGCTGAGAGTCAGTCCCACTGAGCTGGTGCTACCTTTTGTTCGCTGCAAAGCTGTACTGGTGTTAGAACGCTCAACATACATCTCATTCATCAATGCCGGCCAGGTTACTACAGCGACTGAGACGCTCTGTTACAGCGCCCAATAGCCGATCACAGCATATACTAGCTAAATGATGTGACCTTGTCTGTCTGCACTCTGCTGAATGATGTGACCCCGTCTTTCTGCACTTCATTAACTGACATTCTTTTTCTTCATGCATCTTTCTGCACTCTACTGAATGGTATGACCTTCTCTTTCTGCTCTCCAGTAAATGACACAACCTTCTCTTTCTGTACTCCACTGAATGATGAGACCTTCTGATTTCCAGGGAATCATATGACCTATTTCTGCCCCCCTGAATGTTACCTCCTGCTTCTGCATTAAACAAAATGATGTGATCGCCTCTTTTCTGCACTCCAGTGAATTTTGTAACATCCTCTTCCTGCACTACACTGAATTATGTGACTCCCTTTATTTTGCACTGTTGCAGAGTGTGAGTGCTTGGTGCAGATAGACATTTGTGGTGTAACAGTAACCGGCTTTACGGGAACATGAGTGCAGTAAGAGAAGGTCATCTTACAGGGTGGATAAAATAGACAGGAAAACAAAGTCATAGAGAGCACCTCAATGCACAGGAAACACAACATACAGTTGAGATTGTAAAACAGAGGCTACACAAAGATATATGTAACAATGCCACCTATTGTCATAAATGTAAACTGAATTAACCTGGCAATATAGATGTATATCACATACAGAGACAAGCTGTTGCACATAATCTCCAACAATGCTGCCCTCTTAATAATGTGACCTCCTTATTCTGTACTCCACTCTGTCATGTATCTACTGATTTCTGCACTTCACTTAGTCATGTGACTGCCTTTTTCTGAAATCTGCTCAGTGAAGTGACCTCCTAATCCTGGACTCCACTAAATGATGTGATCTCCTCATTCTGCATTCCAGTCAATGATGTGACCTTTTCAATGTAGTACACAGCACAGCGCCAGATAATACGGGAATGCTGGTGCTCCGAAGCTGTCGTTGTTGCCACAAAAATTATGCTAAAAAGCACACATCATAAATAAGGCCCAAAGTCTGTAACAAGAAATGAGTCTCTTTTATGATAAAAAAAAATACTACATTTTTAGGTTTTTCAAATTCTTGTGATTCAACAAAGAACAAAACATGCTAGCGTCTTATTTAACACTAGCGCCTAAAAGGTCACGGCGCTCTGGTTGAAGCAGCGCAGCGCCAGATGAAACCTACCACTGTAGGTCAACATTCCATTGAGCACAATGAACTTAACTGGATTGTAGTGTTTTGTGCTTATAATTAATATTACACACATTTATGTGTACAGACCTTGCATTGTGACTTGTCAATAATGGAAACACAGGACTTAGATGTTGCCAAATGACATTTTTCAGTCGGCGCCAAGAGGCGCTGACATAGACCTGCCAATACCTAGTGCATCAATCAAAGCTAATTAGTTAGCATTTGCCACTGCGACTTATAGAGCCATTTTAGTCCACAGTGCAGCGCTATGGGCACTATGCCTACCAGAAAAGATGCTAAATGGCGCATATCATAAATATGGCATAAATAAGGCCCATAATAAACCACCAAGTGATGCACCAGCCTGGTAATCTGGAAGGAGGGGCCAGTTTTAATTTTAATTGAAACAGTAATAATAAAGTTAACCCCAGTAGGTTTGCAGAAATAAATCCACCCAATTACAATAGCTGTTTTTTTTTTAGTTCAATACATTCATCCAGCCACCTTTCTCAATAGGCAATGCTGAATTCCCACATACATCCAGTGGGATGAATAACTAAAAATGTGGAGCAAAAGAAAACAGTCCGCTTTCCTTGATCTATTGCTCAATACATCTCTTTATTAATTAATTTTATATTTTTTTAATTACTGTTTTAATAAAATAATAATACATACATCCCAGGAAAAGTGCTAAACCTTGGCCAAAGGCCCTGGGGCTGGTAAATTGCCAGGGTCAGAGGCAGACGCTTCTGCTTTTTTGTCCCTGGCCTTACTGTGCCTGGTGCACCAGTCTGGTAATCTGGAGAATTATTTGAAACTGTTACAAAATAAATAAATAAAGTTAACTTCATATCTGTAGGTCAGTAGGAATAAATCTAGGCAACTGCAGAGTTTTTTTTTTAACTTCAACACTTTTCATCCAGCTGCCTTTCCTAATAGTGGGATGAATAACAAACATGTGAAGCAAAAGAAAACAGCATGTCCAGTTGCCTGGATCTATTACTAAATGCATGTACTTGGATGAATGTGATCCTTCATAACAAAGTTCCTTACTTTCGAGTGCTTTGTTCGTGCTGGCGCTGTGTTCCCTACAGTGCCACATTACAATAGACGCTCGGCGTCATTCTCCCATAGACTTCAATTAGCCATTCCAATCCCGTTTTTTTATATTTTGTGCTCAGTCAATTGACACAGGATCCCTGGCCTGTTCTAAATGTTTTTCTTTTTGCTCATTATTGTTCTTAGGTTACCCATGGCATCATTTGTATGTCATTCCATATGTTTTTGCTTGATCGCTAAGCAGTTATCCCCAGTTAAAGCCTTTTTTTGTACTGCACATGTCGCTGTATGTCTGAGTTTTGTGGTTTCAGAGCGGCCACGCTGGCACTGTTCATTTACATGTCAGATGCAAATGATTTCTGGCCCTCCAGAAAACAACAAATAATAAGCAAGACACAGCTCCACAGGTAGCCTACAGTGCTGAACTGTAACATCGTCGCCTGCCTGTGGCTGGCATTGCGGCTGAGGCGCTAATATCGTCTTTCTGCAGACGTTCAATTGGTGCTCCGAGGTGCTAGTGTAAATTGGCCTCAAATTGGCTAGTTGCATTAAAGTTGCAAGTGCATTAAAAATGATTGTCACAAATTCACAATAATGTGTTACATGGGGACGTCGCCTGATCATTCTGAACCTGTGTGAAGAAAACAAATGCACAATTTTAGGTGAAGGCTTCTCAGCACCAGAGACACTTTCAGAGATTCAAGCTGATTTTCCAGAAATTTTTGCTTACTGAAGCCATTTTCACATGGAAACGTACATTTTTCACTTGCATTTACGAGCCTCTTTGACTGGACGAATTTAGTCAGCTTTGTTGAATCACTCGAAGTTCGCATGCAATCCAATTTTCCAACTAGAACTATTTATTTTGTCTGTGGAATCAAGCCCTTGGCCTTTAAAGCAGAACAAAATCTGGACATTTTCCGGGGTTTTGTTCTGTGCCTCTGTGTTAAACACACAGATTGTCCAGTAAAATTCACCTCTCCTTGGTTCAAAGAGGCATGTGCAGGCTCTCATCCAATGAGAGCCCTCTGCTGTGTTAACATCATTCGGCAAAGGGCTCTGATTGCCTTCAATGGGGAGTACACTGCTACATCCCCAATGGCATGCATGCTCCCACCTTAGCCTATCTGAATGGACGCTGCCGGGGATGCAGGGGATATGGCAGAGCATCCATTGAAAACAATCAGAGCTGTACCAGGAAAGGTGGGTTCTTACCAGTGCTCTGGGAGTTTCACACAGTGGTTAGTAAGTAGGTTGAAGCACACCAATATAATAAGAAAAAACAGATAAACCAGAGGGGTTCTATAATTCCCTAGTGCGCCTGCTTGATGTGTACTGAATACTATAGGAAAATGTACAAAATGGGAAAAATGAACACCCGACATAGGAGCTATGCATACCAAAAAAGGTAATTGAATAGTGATATGAAACCATCAATCATACAACGAATCCCAAGCAATAAGTGATACATATGTACATCTATACAATAGGTGGCCGCTAGGTGGCGTAAGTAAGCTGGTCCCAATCTTAGTATTGCGTTTCTCCAACAAAGTCTCCAAAAGAGATATAGACAGCACAACTTAATGTAGTTTAAGCATGTAGGGAATAGTCCCAAGAGATCTGATGAGAGTTGAGAATCGCAAGTCCAATACCTGATGGTAAATGCAAAGCAAGCAGTATACAAGGACAAATAGTAAAAGCAAGTTTGCAGGCAGAGACACAGCAGATAACATCTAAAACATACTCAACGTTTCGGCGAATGTGCCTTCCTCAGGAGTAGCGGTCACACAGTGGAGCATCCCCAATCAGGATGCTCCAGGGGAAAGCTAGTGACTGGCCCTGAGATCTTTTAGATTCCAGGCCGGTGGCTGGTGATTCTTTATTCCGTCTTAATGTACTGTCCTGTGCATTCCAACAATGCACTCTCACAAACCAATCTGTTAATTCTTTAGTTAAATCATATTTTAGCATTCTAAATAATTTTAGCTTATGCTGTACATGTCAAAACATGCCTACAGTGCTCCAACAAGCTACACACCTGTCAGGTCTGATAAGGTCTTGTTGTGTGTACACATAAAGCAGAGAACTGCTCTGTGTCCTGAATTGTCTTCGACGAGGCAGCTAGAACAATAGCTAGGAGCACATTTTTGCATGTACATAATATAAAGAAGCAAACATCCAATTTAAACAACACGTAAATCACATACTTCAGCAAAATTTTGGCAGCAAAGAGCGATGACGTGAATGTTTATTGCCCATTACCTGCCTTGACCCTACACATGATCATGGAAAAATAACTATAGCTTGTAAAAGAACAAAAAATAAACATTTCGTTGTTTTTTTATTTACATTTGTTAGAATGATATCTGAAATAACAAGTATTTATCCAAAGAGTGACAGGTAATAACATCCCATCTACCGCCAGCGTGCCCAGGTGAGGAAATAGACCAACATCAGCTAGGCCAAGGCAGCCTCAAGCAGGGTTATTCTTAATTCAGCACTGCATCGTGCCTTGCTTGTTTGTATAAAAGTACAGCTTGGCACCAGGGGTCACACTGCGGATGGTGGCAGTGTTCATGTTCAACTATCAAGAACATGGCTTGATAGAGGAAGAAGGTACCACACATGAGTGCCATTTGGTATGTGGATACCTTTTTCACCATCATCATGGATTTGAACTCAGAATTAAAAGTTACTTTTTTAATGTTCGAAAAGTACAGGAAACCATTTCTACATAGTTTGAGAGAATCTACTTTTCAGGAAATCCAGCAGCCCCATCCAAGCTCCTCCCTACATGGACTTTGTGTATAATCTCTGAGGTGAGCAACCTGGAACTTTTTTCTTTTTTCATGTTCTCTTGACCAGCATCATTTTCTTTTCAATATTTATCATGGTTGCCATAAACAGTCCCTCAGTGAGTATTGTCCACTAGGACGTAAGTGGTCAGAAATCACAGCACAGGGCATCTGGGTTGCAGCAAAGAACTAGGGAGCCTTAGTTAAAGAGGAACAACACACCCGATTTTCACTTTTCGAGGTGTTGTTCCTCTCAGTGGGGGCATCCCAAATTGGGATGGGCCGCAATGTGTATGCTTGAAGGTCACTCACCTTCCTGCTGCTCCCACGATGCAGACTCGGGCAGGAACAAGTGCACTGATTGGCTGAGCGGTCCGTTCAACCAATCAGCATGCTCGCTTTCACTTGGCTCCCATCGGCTCCGCTGACGGCAAAGCCATCTGGATGGCTAAGCGGCCGGACGCATGCTCCGCTCCCCTCCTAGCCGTTGCGTACCCCTGCCGCCTGTTCTAAAAGGCCGGGTGCAGGTGCATGCACTGCTAGAGGTTAGCCGGGATGTGGCCGCGGTGCAGAGATGCAGCGAGGGCTCCGGGACAAAGGGAATGAAACGGGGCTTCTGGGGGGTTTTACAGAGTTGAGCATACCAATTCAGGCCCGTAGTCTTTTATACTCAGTTTGGTTTGGAGGAGCAACCAAAAAAAGACAAGGACAGACTTAAAAGAACATTCAAAACAGCAGAAAGTATAATTGGAGCCCCCCTTCACACTATTCAAGATTTGTACCAAATGAGGACTTCAGTTACTTCAGAGAAACGCCAATTGGACTCTACTCACCCAGGACACATTAACTTAGAACCATTATTGTGGCGCAAAACACTCTCAGCTCGACCTTGAAATCTAAAATAGCAGGATGCCCTGCTGTGTGAAACTGCCGAGGTCACCGGTAAACTCACCCTTTTGAGATCAGCGGTCTCAAAAGCTGCCAGGTGGGTGTGGCCTCAGTGGTAGAAAATACCCTTTTTGTATACTAGTATACTTTATGTTATGAATGCAATTTCTTTGCAATATTGTAGATTTATGACCTGGTGATATCATTATGACATCAGACAGGAATGGCATTATGAATGAAGGTATTTAACCCCTGGCTGGTGTCACACTCTGCTTGTTAGTCCATCCCGGTTAAAGGGCCGAGCAGCGCCCCAAACTTACGCCCTGGACTTAATATGGACTTATGCATGCACATATATGGATTATGCCTGTGTGGAAGGACTTAAACGTAAAACTTATCAGAAAAGATTTAAAGAACTTAATTTGTACAGTCTAGAGGAAAGAAGGGAGATAGGGGAAATACGTGAAAGGATACAATAAGGTTTCGGAGGGAAGTGTTTTTAAAGTGGACCGTCACCCAGGGGTGATCGGCCCGGGAATCTATAAGATCCCCAGGCCGATCACCTCCCTCACCGCGGGACATCCGAGAACGGGATGTCCCGCGGTGAGGGACCCCCCCAAAACCCACAAAAAACGTACCTCACCGGCGGCGGCGGCCGCCGCCTCCCGCGCGCCCCTCTAGACGTTTGTGAATGGCCGGCGCGGGCGCGCGCACTGTCAGAGGGGCGCGCGGGAGGCGGCGGACATGCTGTGTTGTCCGCCGCTGTCACCCGCTTGTCCGTCGGCGGTGATTGGTCAGCGCGGCCACGTGGGAGCATGGTGAGGTGAGTTTTGGGGGCTTTCTGGGGGGTTTCAAACAGCGGGGCACCCTTAATCGGGGTGCCCCCCTGAAGTGGACCAAAACCCGGGATAGTCAAAATCCTGGGTGTTGGTCCACTTTAAGAACAAACTTAGAACAAGGGGGCACAACCTAAGGCTAGTCGGTGGGAAGATCAGGAGCAGTGTTAGAACATATTATTTATTATAGGAGCTATATGGGTATGCGCTTGAGAAGGATGATCCTCCCCTTATGCGTTTGAGAAGGATTTTGAGATGTTCCAGGGATCCTTTTGCCCAGGATTACATTTCATCATTGTACCTGTTGCTTACTTTTCAACCAAACACTTTGAAATATAAATACATGCTAAGATGAGAGGAAGAGTTGGGAGAACTGGGATCATCAGTGGGACATTTGTCTACAAACCAATAAAAGCTCTTACAATGGGCCGATTAAAGAAAGCACATAAAATTCTGTTGCACTGGTATCTTACACCTGATTGTATCGTGCTTCCTGGCTTCCTGCATTGTTTCAGGTTTTGAAGCATGAACCTGGCCAGCCAGTGACTCTTAGTTATTGTCTTAAACTAATATATTTGATAAATGTAACTCTTTGATTTGATGTGTTTCTCTCTTGGTATACTTGTCTCTGTATTCAGGTAATTGTCAACTCTCTCATTAAAGATAAGCTGGGGAATACAGAAATTTTAAAGGAATAAAGGTGCAGTCTCAACCTCAAGAGCTTTGCTCCCACTTTGCCATTGCAGGAATCTCCAAGATTTCTTTTATCCAACATGGTCACTGTGGGTCATCATTTCATTGTCCATCCTTGTTTATAAATGAATTCCCTACTAGGCTAATATGGTATGAGGTCTGAAGATCTATAGAGTTATTGAAATGTTTTTATCCAAGATATGATGCAAAAGAAATTGTGGCTTTGCACTAATTTGTACAATTGTATAGATGAACAGGAGTATGTAGCATTATTCGCTTGCTTTGTACTTCTTAAGCTTTGAAAAAAAAAAATTCAGTTTAGGATGCAAAAAAATATTCTCGTGCTGGGTTCAAATATTTTTGTAAACTTTTTAATGCACTTACATATCCATGTACCACCCACTACCATCTAGAACCCAAAGAAAGGTTTACTGGAGGCTGGTTATGGCAGACAGATCTCTAAAAAATGGTAATACAGAAAAGAACAACTCTGCCCTAAGGCATATCTTCACTCTTTGAAGCTATTTTCTATGGCTCCTATGACAAGATGTCTGTCGCTGACATTCATTACATTTATATCTGAATACTCCTGTAATACATACATAAAATTCCTGCCCTGAAATAAAAAAAAACAAATGACACACTACTTCAACCATATACATGCCATAAGGTAAAATAAACTTTCTAATTTTGAGTTCAACACACTTATTCCACCTTGCCTCCAGTAATTGGCTGCCCTTTGAATAGTGTATTGCTGCTATAGAATCCATGTTGCTGCCTTTTTATTATCAGGAAATTGTTGCCCATGCAGAAATTTCTTCAGGTTATGAAAGAGAGAGTCTGGACTGTAGGGTGGTTGATTAAGCATCCTGTAACACACCTACCGAGCCCCAAGTTCTCACAGCTGGGGGCAAGGCATGGGTACTAAATAGGAAGCCCCATAACAGCCTGGCCTGTGGATACTGAAAAGGGGGCCATAGCAGCCTGGTTCCCTGTTATGGCTGCCAATCTTCCCCCCCCCCCCATGCTGGATGCATGCTGCACTGGACCCCTGGCCAGCAGCTTGCGGCAGATGTGTGGGGGCATTGATTGTGGCGCACACAGGCTGGAGCTTTTCATTAAGCACTGGCCATCCCCAAGATATGGAAGGAAGAAATCCAAATGTGAATGCAAAAAGTGCATTTTCAGAGATATGTGACATTCAAGACACTGATATGCATTTAGCAGTTCCTCAACACCTTCTACATATTCTGGAAACGTGTTCAAAGATCCAATTGAAGCTTTTCCAAGATCTCAATTCATAGAATCATTTAGAGTCCCTTCAAATATATTTATCTTTCATAAGCTCTCTGATCTGAGGACCAACAAATACCCTTTCCTTCAGTTTTGCTGGTGAAATGCTGGAGAATATCTGTGAAATGTATTGGAATCCTTGTGAATTTGTCTTTGCCATGACATTCACAAAGTTCTTAATCAATCCCAACTTTATATGTAGTGGAGGAAGAAACATTTTTGTTGGAGCAACTAAAGGATTATGCTGAACATTCTCTCTACCTGGAGCATACATGCCTCTCTGTCCTCAGTCATGACAAATATAATGCTGTTTTGTATTTCTACTGTCCCATAAACACAAGAAGCAAAAATATTTTGTGAAACCTCAAAAGCAGTCCCATCAGCAGACCAATCACTTTCAAATCTCCACAGATATTCCATTGCTGGTGCTTATGCTGTATAGCAGGGGTGCTCAACCTTTTGACAAGCGAGATCTACTTAAATGAATTGATCCCTGGTCGCAGGCCACAAAGAATAGATCCAGAAATAGCATAATAAAGATTTTCTACAACAATCAGGATACCCACTGTCTCCACAAACTCCATTTGTATGTCCATCCACCGCACCGCTACATTCATATGTAACAATCCACACATGCCAATTGGCTTACCTGCCTGAATATATGGGTCCCTTATTTTTAAGCCCTCCCCCATCAGTCTCACATTTTAACCATGTTTCCAATACTCAACACACTGATGCTAAGCATATTATAGAAAAACAGTTTCACTAAATTATTGTTTCAAAGATTTCACCCAGGGGTGATGTCATACAATCAATGTCACTGTGTTCCTCCAAGCCACTACTGTCACCTCTATTTGCCATCCTTACTGTATCACTATTTAGCTACTTTAACGCGCCAGTTCTATTAAGCCTCTCGATTTCCCCACGTCAGGTCAGGGGCCACATAAGATGGCTCTGAGGGCCACATGTGGCTCCCGGGCCACAGGTTGAGCACATGTGTTGCATAGCATCCAAAACAACTGACATATTTTCATAAGTTATCTTTACATGACATTAATGAGCAATAGAGATTGATGGTTTCATATTTCCATTGTGGAGCAACTCTGCTTTCAAACTTCTCTGGGATGGGTCAATAAACAATCTCCAATCTGCGACAAAGTACTCTTGATTTAGTTCTTCAACGATGCCATTCACATTGTTACAATATGCTATTGGTCCATCAACTGCTAAAAATGTTGTTAAAGTGTTACTTCTATTTCAGTAATAACAAACTTTGACATTGTCATGAAGAAGATTCTTCTGTTTCAACCTAGATGCAAGAAGCATAGCTTTATCTTTTGACAATGAAACGTCTCTGATGGGATCATTTCATGTTGAGTAAAGCATTCTGGCTGCTCTGCTACTCCATCAGATACATTTTTATCATGATTTGAGGTCTCCATGTCTTCGCAGTAGCTTCAGCTCCACAGTCTTCATATTCATCCAATCCAGACACTGGTGGATTGCAGAGCTGGCCTAATTGCAGATTCAGTATAATCAATCGTATGTTTGTTCTTTGTAGAAAAGCCCTTCCATTTGACAGAACAAAAGTAGCAGTCATCACTATGACATAGCCACTTTCCTCATAATAAACTAGTTGCAAAGACCATTTGAACAACGTAAGCATATCCCATAAGGAGCCCAGTTTTTGTCTTGATCACCAAGAGGACACTTAAAGTACATCTGGTACATCTTTTTAATATCATGAGTGACTGAACTTGACCTGTAAACAAACAAATGAATGCCAAACTCACTAAAACCTTTACTGATGTTGTTCCTATAAAAAAAAATCACAATGAACTAAGACAAGCAAAGAAATGGGAATAACATAGAAAAAAAATACATTGAAAATGCATAAATAACGTAATAAAAAAATGCTTTTATCTCAGAAACTTTATGTGATAGAGCAAAACTAAGCATATTTTCATAATCAACGCATCAAACTCCACAAGACTGACATATTGCCTTTGCTATGGATTTTTTTTTTTTTTTTGTTTTGACCAGTGTTATTGTTTCAATGTCCCCAAGGGATGGTAGTTCCAAATTAAAGGCAAAGAACAAGTAATCCAATTCACAATTGCAAGCACACAGTTCTCAAGGGATAGATACTCTCAGTCAGAGGACACAGATACACTTGTTTCACAGGCACAGTTGTGATTAAAGATGGGGACCACCGCATTTCAAAGAGACCTTTCCCTGGGACTTTACATTTCTCTTTCTCCGAGGATAGAAACAGACCTGGACAAGAAAGCCTCCACAAGGGATCGGGCTTGAGAATCATTGGAGGAGACACGGGGCAGACAGGTCTTCATCTTCCCCCCAGCGTTCACCCTCGGCCAGGGTTCCGGTCTTGGCTCACGCTTAGTGCCAGGATGGCTTCTATTAGAGTTGTGCAGTTTTTACCTGCCTTCACCCATACCACAACTTCCACCAGGGCTCCCTGTTATACTAGGGGTGGTGACCATATATACCCATCTATGCTCCACCCCTCTCTAAAAGGAACTGATATCGCCCAACCTCTGCTCTGGTCCCATGTTGAAATAGCATTAATACAACAACTACATCCTGTATGTGACTGTCTGATTGTTATGCAATTCATAGAGTTAGTTTAAAAGAAAAAACAGGAAGTCTAAAGCAGACCATGTGACTGTATGCATAGTGTGTTTACCCTGCTAACAGAAAGGCGCTGTTTCCTTTGTTCCATACCAGAGATGTGTTGCTGATGTATCCTGTATATGTTTATGTTCCTGATAGTTGTTGACTAAACAGCCTTTTTTCCTGCATGCAAGAAGAGTGCCATGTACAATCTGCTGCCAACATCCCATGATTCTCAGAATGATGACATCTCAGGGGGCCCTGCCACTGACCCTGTGACCACCACCCAGCTCGACCTGAGCCTCCCCCTACTCCCGCTGACTCCTTAATTGTCTGGGACTTGGGAGCTGCAGAACTAAGGAACCCTCCCTTACTGTAACCTATCACGAAGGAAGAGTGAGGACCAGACTCTGGTCTCTTGCACCACTCTAGACTAACCTGTACTTTACCTTTTAGCCGACGAGGAGGCCCTGGGCCACCCCTGGGGACCTCTGGCAGGCATAGGAGAGGGCCAGGACATGAAGACCCACCAACACTCTGGGACACCCCAGTGCTCTATCGCTGGGGATACCAACCCCCCATGGGCAACAACCTAGTGAGTAACCCATGTTTTTACCTTAGAGAGAGAAAGCCAGAAGGAGACAAAGGATCCTACACAACTGCTACAGTCTGGAGGAAGAACCTGGGACATCTGCAATAGGGAAAATCCCTAGGACATCAGATCCCCCTTTGTTTTGGGGCCTGTACCATTCCCTTAATAAAGCCCAATGCTTGTAAAGCAACCAATGTCTGTTGTATTGTTTTGTAGTGTGCTACTACACATGTTGGGTGGTAAGTATGTAATTTTTTGTTCTCAGTAATTCCTCGTTAGCGATAAGTCACAACTATTTCTCAATGCAAGGGACAACTACCCGGGACAACAAATCACCCAACAGTCAGCCTAGTTTCTATCAGGATGTAGCTGATGGCCCGAAAGAAGCAGTTCCCATCACCTTTGGTTTTATGTGTACGCTGTGGTTGTCTAAGGTCCCTTGTGCATCCATTGTATACAACCCTACCAAATGTAAGGCCAATAGTGGTGCTAAGATACTTCCTTCCTGAACCTGATGGTGGGTCGAAAGTCTTAGTTTGAATTGTTATGTGAGTTACCAGGACAATCATCCTTTGATGGGTATATTCTGGTCCGGAGGGGTATAGTTTGGCCTAGGCAAAAAAAAAAAAACAGCAAACAATATGGCCTAGAGGGAAATAGCCTGGCCTATGCTATTTTACACCCCCCTATATATAGAGTTTATCCACAAAAGTATAATGTGGCCTGGACCAGACTATACCCGGGCCGTACATTATATAGGTATATTCTGTCCTGGAGGGAGATAGTTTGATGTGTGTATTCTGGCCTAGAGGGGTACAGTTTGGCCTAGGCTATTTTACACCTCTGGGTATAGTTTAACCTAGGCCAATTTATACCCCGGGGTATAGTTTGGCTTAGGCCAAATTATACTCCCGGGTATATTTTGGCCTAGGCCAATTTATACCCCGGGGTATATTTTGATCTAGGCTAATTTATACCCCGGGGTATATTTTGATCTAGGCTAATTTATACCCCGGGTATAGTTTGGCCTAGGAAAATTGATACCCCAGGGTATAGTTTGGCCTGAAGGGGTATAGTTTGGCCTAGGCTATTTTACACCTCTGGGTATAGTTTGGTCTGAAGGGGTATAGTTTGGCCTAGGCTATTTTACACCCCTGGGTATAGTTTGGCTTAGGCCGATTTATACCCTGAGTATACTCTGGCCTAGGCCAAACTATATCTGGGTTTACAGGGGATAAGGTTAATTTGGCCTGCCACACACCGGGCCACCCTTCAGCACTTGGACCCTTCAAGCCTGGGGCTTCAGTCCCGCCCCTCCCTCCTGATGGTGGGGCCCTGTATGAGTCCTATATTTGATAGAACACAAGTTCCCCACAGCTTCTCATACTAACCAAGTTAATATTTTGTCCCCTATGAAGAGATGCGTCTTTCATTCATTCAGCCATCAGTCATCCGTGCATTACATTTCTTGATAAGGTTTGGTAAATTCTTTTCCTTCGGCCAGGCCACCTCATTCATGCATGAGACATTCCTCAGCTAGTTTAGACTGTTAAGGTTCCATGAGGTATAATTTATTAACAGGACTGTGTTTGAGAAGCTTAAGTTAAATAGGGCTTATCAGGCTAATATACTCCCTTGCCTGAAATGGTCTTTTAAAGGGATTTTTATACAAAAGGTTAAAAACAATAAACAGAAGCTTACCTTGTCAAGTGTTCCTCCAGCATTGTACTGTTCATGCACCATGAATGAGAAAATACAGTTCCTCATCTGTACCCACCAACACCATCCCACTGATGTGGGCCACCAATGCTAGCACAAGGAGCTAGTCCAAACCACGCCCCCTCTGTATTGATGGCTTGAATGGCACTCTCAGAACTGCCATTCTAGCCCAACTAAGCTCTGAGAATGCCTGTCTGAAGCAAAATATCATGCTCTCAGAGACACTGCCCATTATGCTGATTATTTTGCAGCACCACACCACCCAGGCCACATCCACATGTTTGAGGAGAAATCATAAGGTAAAACGGTAAACCTTGATATCTTTTTTTTATTTAAAAACGGCCCGACCCAATGGTCTAACAATTGGCAGAAAACATTACCTAGTCACCTAATATAGTCATTAAAGTAGCTTATCTGCAAGTATTCTCAGCTGTATTACTGCTCCACCCACATCATTTCTCAATCAGCCTTTAGTGCAGTCATGCTGCTAATTTAGTCCGTGAGGAGTCAAAAGCCTCTATCTACACTATGAGTTCAAATCAGTTCCTGACGGGTAAGTATTAAAGCAGAATGTTAGCCAAGAGCTGATGTTATTTGGATGAACAATTTCTGTCTCTATAAAATGTAATTCTGAAATTAAGAGTGGTGCCCAGCCTATCATCAGCCATTATCATCTACTTACCACCTGCCACCTTTCAAGGGACATCTGTAAGAATACAATATTTGTACCTGCTATGCAGAAGATTCATGAGCTGCTGATTTAAGCTGTTAATCATGAGATCCAAATCCTTTTCTATAGCCTAACCCCCACATTTTATTAATGCATGACCACCATTTTTAGCACTGAAAAGAAGCCACTATACTCCCATGCACACACAAGCATTGCTGTGTCCCATACATTCTGATGTAAGAGGAGTGGAGATAGGTCTACCTATCAATGTTAAAGAACTATGGCAATAAACAAATACAATCCAGAGGCTGGGCTACAGAAAAGGGGTTAAATCTCAACAGCTTTATTCAGCAGCACACCAGGATGAATCATCTGTATGTTAGGTGAGCAAACAATGATGTTGTTACACTTAGCCTGAACAATCCATTTAAAAGGATATTTTCTCTGTAGGCTGTAATCTGCACCCACTCACTGCTAAAAAGGTATTCAACAGAATCATTCAATTTTACCTGGCGCTCTTCCCACCTACCTGAACTGCTGGAGGCAGCTGGTGCACCAGATGAACATAACTGCACGGCAGCTGTCTCTATCGTCCTTCTACAAGCGCTTTCTAGTCAATGCACTGCAGAGATATTCCACAAACTTGCTCTTCAAAGATCACCTCTATTTGAAAATGACTTCTGGGATCAAAGTATCACACAGAAATATTGTTCTCGCAACAAAACATTTTTCTTTCTGCTGTCTGCTTCTCTGAAAAGCCAGACTCAGCAAGTGCTTAGCAGCTTAGCAATGTCAAGGAAGAAAGTTACAAAATGTGCGAGCTGCCATTATCATCTGTGCCTAGCTGAGTGTTCAACTACATTACAGTAGCTGGGTTTCTGTTCTAATAACCATGCTTAACCCCTTTAGAGCCATTCCTAGCTCACCATTGCATCTACTGAAAATGGAACCGTAAAGCAAAGTCATTTTATAGTACACGTGCTGTGCATCAGCACCAATATAATAAACAAATATGCATACTCAGTTTTCCTTTCCTGTTGCCTAAAGTGTACCAAAAGTCAAAACAGACTTTTGGTCCACTGACTATATTCCCTAGGGGGCATGCTAGTGGGAATCATTACTGTAAAGCTCCTGCTCCAGCTTCATTAACTTTTTCTGTGTTTCCACATTGATCACTTGCAGCAGCAGCAAATGGCAATATGGAGCAGGAGCATTGCTGCTCTCTCCACTCTGTGAGCTCAGCAACACTTGTTTAGAATCTATTTAGACATCTGATCCATTTTAAAGTCATACCCAGAAAGGAAGTCTATGTCATCACAAGTGTTGGGCGAACCCCTAGAGGTTCAGGTTCGGCAAGTTTGGTTCAGGTACCAGAACTTTACCAGAACTCTAACCCACTGAAATCAACAGAGACTTAAACTTTCAGGGGGAAATTCTGCCTCTGGGGGAACCTCCACACCCCCCTCACCCACCCAGGCAAAGGGGGGATCTGTCAAGAGGCTCCCAGGGGCAGAATCGCAACCTGGACTGTAAAAAAAAGAAAAATGTGGTGGCAGGTGTGTGGGGGGCTATAAACGAATGCAGAGTGTGCAGCAGGAAGCAGCTGTACATTTACTTGAGCTGGGGATCTGGTCCGCGGTCAGTGTTCTTTCTGCTGTCAAATTGCCTATGGCCGGAACTTCATGCAGATGGTCTCCTCTCCCATGTGTGAAGACATTGGCAGAAGTTAGCAACACTTCTAGTGCCAGCTGCCAGTGTCCTCACTCACAGGAGCAGCGGCCATCTTTCTGATGCCAAATGCCAGTGTCCTTTCTCATGGGATTGGCGGCCATCTGTCTTAAGCCATGGCCATAGCCAGTTTAAAAGCCTAGAAGAACGCCGAGCAGCCTGCCCCCTAGTGATTTCCAGTGATGATACATTTATTTACAGTACACACAGCTTAGCATAGAGGAGCACTTCAACCTAACTGCCAGTATGTGACAGTTTAGGCGTAACTGAATCAGTTAAGATATGGCAGCTATTGGGACAACATACTACTTCCTGTTAGTGTTTTTTTAATACTGGGCAAAGGCTTTAGTTAAAAAAAAACACAGGCTGTTTTGGGGCACTGGGCTGGGGATGGAAGGTGATGACATAAAATTCCTTCAAAGTATAGGATCACTTTAAGGTGGACAGCAACACCTGGGTTGGGATTCCTCCATGCAAAACCTGCCGGTTGGCCCATACACGAATGCCAGCTGTAATTTTTATTGGAAAAAACATGTAGTGCAATGGCTGTTATCAATGAAAAAAAAGCAGGCAGGAAGGAGTGCCCACACACAAAAAGCAAATCTTGCCTAAAAGTCCTATAAAACACACTCCCTGAATCAGATGAGTTTACACATTTTTATAGAGAATGTTCATGTAAGATATTGCACCAAATGAATATTCTCTCAGAAAAAATCCGGCTCCAGAAAAATAGTCTGCTGAATCAATAGAGAGGGAAAGAGGTGCAAGAAAGGGTTTTTCTTGGGGAAAAACAGGTGAGATTGCAATGTGCACTAAGGGGGTTATTTAAAAAAGGATAGCGTCAGGTAGAGCCTGGTTAATGAGAGGTAGCGACAGATAGCGACTGGTCAATGCCGGACACGGCACGCAATTACACATTTATCAACCAGAATCTGTTTAGCGACTGGAATAGCGACATGTAGCGGATGATTCATCAATTTCACAGCCTCAGCGAACAGCGCCAGTGTTGTGCCTTGCACAGCGCAAGGTATTACCTCTCACTACCAGCCGCTCTCCCATACATTTCTATGGCAGACACAATGTTTGTTTTTTGGGTTTTTTTTTTTTTTAATATTAATGTATTAAGCATTATTTCTGAATTGTCTGGAATGTTTCCAATGGTTTTTTTTTTTCTGAAAATGTATTTAGGAATGTGTCACTTGGATGTAAAAATCATAGCCCTCTCCCAATGTCATTTCAGTTATTGTTAGCGTTTTCGAAGGTGTCAAACCACCCAAATAATCAATTTTTTTAAAGCGTTACAGGCGCTCTATGCCGCAGTCAGCTAAAAACAGCGCCCACGCTATATCCTCGAACTTTCTTTATTGAATCAGTGTTGTTGCGGCGAGGGCCAGTCGCTATGCCGAGAGGCTATTATGTGTCGCAGGCGGCGGCGCTGTGCTGATCATACATGTGTTTTTTTTTGGGGGGGGGGTGAATGTTCTTTTAACGCCCAGAGTCGCTGTTGTTGAATACGCAGCAGACACGGGCGCATCTGACTCATCACTAGCATGAGTGCAACGCTTTTTTTTTTTTTGGTTTTGCGTATGCTAGCGATTTGGTAAGCGTATGTTAGCGTATTTTAGTGATGAGTGTCATGTTTTTTTTGCCTTTCACTTTCGTTTTGCAACTTCCGGTTTCCACCTCTGAGGAATCACCATGCGGCCTAGATGCCCTGCCACACGCCTCCCCAGCTACACCTCCGATTCTTCCCCCCCAACCCCTCCCCACCCTCCCCTCCCTGTCTCCCCTGGCCCCTCAACACCCCCTGTTCCCCCCACAACCACAAAACAGCGCAGCAAAAGGGTGGATACGCGTGTTAACGGCCAGGTGGTTAAACTGAGTATATGTTCCATTTATGTTGTGCAACAATATAGCTTGTTATATATGTTTATTACTGTATATATATATGTATTGATGTTTTTTTTTTTAATGTGTTTTTTATAGGATTTATGTATTGCGGAATATGACTATGCCTGTGGTGCAAAGAGGCACATAGCGTTGGAGGTGAAGGCCACTGTGTCCCGGTGCTTCCAGACAAATCTCAGTGTCCGTTCAATAATCCAGAAGTGGTCGGATTTCAAGCGCCGGGACCCAGAGGGCGTTTATAGGCTCTATGATGCCTATACAATAATGTTGTATTATAATGTAGTACATTTTTGGTTTTATTTTTAAAGGTGTTATTTTTTTTACCTTCTATACAGATAAGCGTCCACCCCTGGGCAAACGTGGGAAGGGTTTCCTCCCCCGCAGAAGAGTGGTGGGGTCGGATGAATCTGCGGGGGAGGGGCCCTCTCGCCAGTCCTATCTTGAGGACCTAGGGGAGGAAGGGGATGACGCCCCAGAGGAGCGTGCTGCTGGGGGGAGGGCAGTCTGGAGCCTCAGCTACTCATAATCTGACTCAGTTGAGTCTCAAAACCCTGTGGGCCACTCTCAAGTGGGGAGTCCAAGTGGGGAGGTTGAGTTGCACTCACCCACACTCCCTCAAGGATCTGGGAGTGAGAGGGAGGAGGGTGGCCCATGTGTTTTGGGCTCTTCTGGGCCGATTGTGAGGAGTCGAGGCTCCACGCCTCCTCCTCAGAGTCCTCCCTGGGATACCAGCGGCAGTTCATCCCCTGGTGAGTGCATTTCTAATTGTTGTTTGTATGTTACAGGTGGAATTGGTGCATTTTCAATAATCCTGTGCCCTTGTTATCTGGTTTTTAGGGCATCATAGAGCCGGCACCTCCAGCAGCTATGCACCAGCCCTTGCCCGTGGGCATAGTCGTGGTAAGTTATCACTCACATGGTATATGTAATGACATTCAAAACTACATACACATGTTTGCTGCTACATAGCATAATATTTTTTAGTAATTTTAAGAAAATTCTGGAACCCCACTCCAAATGCAACCAACCCCAAAGTTACTGCGTACACCATGATGCTGCCTAGCAAATGTTGTTTTTTTTTTGTTTTTCATGCAAACACATGTTGCACACTCTACTATGAATATGATCAGCTCAACTTAAATTACTGCATTAGCAATGCACTGTAAATGTTTGAGGCACATTATATTGATGTGTCCATGTTGCACACCTAAATTATTCACCTGACCTCACGGACCAGTAAATATGCTAATGTATAGCAAACGTGTGTAAACATGGTAGCATGATTTACCAGACTCCCTAAACAGGTGGATGTATAATCTTAATTTGGAAGCGCAAACCTTATGATTGTTTTTTGTTTGTTTTTTCCAAACAGATGTTTCCACGCAGACGGACCCTGTGACCATACTCCCCATCCAAGCTCCAGGGACACCCAGCAGCATGGGCCCGAGCCACAGCTGCGATGGTGAGTACACTAACTTCATATCCAAACACACTTTGGCCACCTATGTGTCACCCTAAAAGCTATCATAATTGGCAATGTCCCTATGTGGTTAATTAGCACACATTTAGCTGACATTTGCGTGACCCACAATCATAAATGCATGTCTGCATGCTAGATTGTTGCATCCCCTTTGTTTCCTTTCAAACCCATAATACATTTTGTTTAAAAAGTTTTGGTGTCCAAATTAAACACATTTCAAAATAAGGTTGAGAACTAGAATAGGAATAGCAGAAGGGTTAGAATCTTTATTACTTTGGACATGATGTTTTGAGCAAAATAACCCAATCAATGCCCAAAATCTTGTGAAAACAACAGTATTTTCCCTATATAGCACCACCTGATTGTTAGTCAATAAGGGGATTGGTAGTGTGCCAAATCAGTAACCCAAGTTGCCACCACAACACATATATACAATTTCTATAGCTCCAGCCTACTATAGACACGATTACTTGAGAGGCACCACTCGAACCCACACCAAATTAATCAATAATGCCAACTGATCTAAGTATTCATTTTTAATTAATCAATTCATCTACAAAGAGTATATAAAAAACATACAACAAATCCATACAACATCATACCATACATTTAAAAACATATATGTATGCACAACATATCTACAATATAGCACCAGCAGGAGCAAGCCCCATATTATCCCATATACCCAAATATACCCCTATATTGAAAAACCTATTACCTAATATAAAAATATAAAGTGCCAATACCTAAAGTGACCAGTGCAAAATATGATCTATTGTTCAAATTAAAAGTCATTCACCTCTATATGTGCAGCAAAAACTCCTGCTGGGCCGATCAAATCACCCACGCGTTCCGTAGCGCTGTGCTACTTTCTCAAGGTGCTATCTTAATAAAATCTTATTTAGCCCTTCATTTAGTACAAACGGTTACTTCAATATGTAGGGTATTGCTGATAAATGCACATGTAAGGCACTAGTACTCATATAATGGACCCACATAAGGGCCCAGTTTGCACAAATGTTAATGTAGTTGGTCACATTATGAGACCAAACTATATAATGTGAAATCATCTGTGTACGTTTGTATCACGTTCTATTGACTAATCCATTTTTTGGTCTCCATACAGCTTGCGTTAATGAGCATCGCAGACTGTGGCAGTACGTCCGGCGGACGCGACTTATGCTGCTGGGAAAGAAAAAACAGCGGTAGGGTGGGGGTATGGTTTGATCCGCTGTGCGGAGTAATGTTGGCCATGTTGGCCCCTTTTATAAAAAATAAATGTTTTTTAGGTTTCTACTTTCAATGTGTCATGCCTTTTAAACCATATTTTAAGTGTATAGCAACCCAGGTTTTTTTGGATTCTTAAACACATTATTATGCATTTCATTTTGTAAACATAGTAATGTATGGCAAACAATGACTGTAGTAATTTTCAGTCAATATTAACATATCTAGATATAGAGAGGTATCCCTGACTGTGTTTGCAGGTATGTATTTTGGTAACCCACACAAATTCTAGCGTTTACAAATACATTTATTTAAGTCACTCAAGTCAATACAAATTTAAGCATTTCAAATGTCTACCAACTGGACCGATTAGTCCCTGGGTGGGCAGGAAGGTTGCGACTCATGGCTAGGGGCGGTGTTGGGGGACAACAGTGCAGTTAAAAAAATAGACTGCTACTGTATTAGCTGCTGTAACAACAACAAAGTTTGGTCCTGCCGCTGTAAAGATTGTTGGATGCCTTGCATCATTTCTTGCATGGCATGCATCAATCCAGACTGCTGTTGAGTCCGCACTTCATTAAGTTGTTGGCGCAGTTCATTAACTTGTTGTTGGTCCACCAGCGACTGATTTTCCAACGCCGCAATGCGCTCCAGAGTTCCATCACGCAGCTGTTGGTGACTGTAGGACTCCAGCATCCGGGACCCTAGCTCATAAAGGTCTGCACTTGTCGGTGCACGTCGCCCAGTTGGTGGTTGAGCAGCCTAAAACACAAAACACAATATTGTAGTCAAGCTTGAATAATGAAGGTAAGAACAACAAAAATAAATGTATGGCTCCATTAGAATTTACCGTTGCTCCAGCCTCTGCAGCCTGCGCACATGGCACTTGTGTGGAGGGCACATCCTGTGTTTCAGGGAAGGATTCCTGCTAACAACAAATTATGTTGTTTACATGGTGGGACCTGAATAACCCCAAAACAGGTAATCGTGGTTAATCTCAAAAACATTCATCCATGGTACCTGAATGTGCTCCTCCACAAATAGTTCCGGTGTCTGGCTGCCAGAAAGGGGCAAATCATCATCTGAGTGATGTGGCAAGCTCGCATATGCTAAACAGGAAAGTCGTGTTAGTGTGTCATTTGATATTGTGTGACTAGTTCTTACAAACATTATCGAGCCCATACCTCTCCCAAGTGACTGATTGTGCAAGACACAAAAGCTTTTAGTTTCTAACATATTCTGAAGATGTATGGAAGAGCAAGATGAGGTAATCAGTGTGCCAAACTAGAACATACACACATAGGTCATATTACACATACCCGCCACCTCAAAGATGTCCAGACCTAGGGCCTCACTCGAGCTTTGCCCTAAAATCACATGTTTCCAAACAAATGTCAAGACACAAACAACATTTCATTGAAAACAACATCCTTACTAGAACCAAACTAAAATCAGTCTTACCCTCATCCCTAGCAGCCGCACGGTGAAGGACCCTTTCCAGACACGCACTTCCTGTATTCGGGTCTAAAACAAGCCACAATGGATATCAATATTAACAACCATAGTATTGTTAATGTTTGCATTTCTTACAAAAATGGTTTATTTAAGCACAATAACTTAGCATGCACATCATTACAACATTATCATGTAGGATCCGGTTGCTGCCCAATCCCCTTTAACTATCCAGCTTGGAGTGAGAATTAACATGATTTGGAAGTTTCAACTAACAAAATATACACATTTGAACTCAAACAACAGAAAGGATACAGTGTGCTTTGCAATACACACCAACAGGGTCCTGTCGACCCGCAACACAGGAAGTAGGGTCCAAAGATGAAGCAGGGACTTGGCCTACAATGAAATAACATGACTGAAAGCCATGCACACTTATATGACATTGCCAAAATCAAGGTGGACACATGCACTTACTGGCATCCAAAGAGTAGGTAGCCTCATGAGGAGATGCTGGTGCAATTCTGAGGCCAACTATGATAAAGCAAAGTAATGAATTATGCATTGTTAATGTGTGACAAACAAACAAAAAGTTAAGAAAACAAATAAAAAAAACAGACCTTCAATAGCAGACTGGGTTAAGCTTGAGGGTGGGGGAAGGGCAGGATTCAGGGTGACCTCATCAGGCGAATCATGTGAGTCATCATGTGCCACTAAGCTTGAGGGTGGGGGAAGGGCAGGATTCAGGGTGACCTCATCAGGCGAATCATGTGAGTCATCATGTGCCACTATGCATAAAGCAAGAGACAGGAAGTTTAAATATTACAGAGGTTTAATCTGCTACTTAACATGTCCTACTGTTAGTATGCCAAAGAATTGGTTAACAAATAAGAAGATACATTAAACCAACCATAATTTGCAATGTGAAAACAATGTACCTTCACCCCAACCTGTGGTGTCATCCCCAGCATCCACACCCTGCAGGTGACTGAGAGGAATCTTGCACTTCAGCATCTCCTCATATGGCCTGTATTTACTCTTTTGACCCTGCTTGGCCCCACTGTCTACAAGTAGATCATTCTTCATCTTTTGCATAAGGGCCCTTTTCAAAGTGTAGAAGCGTTTCTTGCAGGATGTGCCACTACGTGGGTATTGAGCAGTGCTAGTAAGCTGCTCACCAATGGCATCCCACAATTTGCTCCTTTCTTGTTTGCCTAAACACTGACTTTGGTAGCCACATAATAAGTCCCATTTAGCCAGTGTCAGACGCACAAGAGTATTGTTATCCGCCAAATTAAATTCTGGCTCCCTCTTGGCAAATGGACGCTTGGCCTTGGGTGGTGCTTCACCTTCCGGCTGTGCCCTTTTTCTTAAGGAAGGTCTCCGGCCAGCACCCACCCCACTGGTACTCGGTCCAGCAGTGGCCGGCAGATGTCCAGAATTTGGCTCCATCCTGTAGCTGCACACACCACAAAACAACACACACCAACACGCATGCAGACTAAAAAATGGCAACAACTGCTGTTTGAGTGTGGCAGATTTTATGTGCTCTTTGAACCAATCACAAACAGGCCCAGTTAATTGCTTCACACATACTGGCCAGGTGTTTGTAGCTACATCTTGACTCCGATGACTGAGGTTTCTGGCAAACCTGTGTGTCAGGCAATGAACTAATTAATTACCTACTTAACAAGGCAGACAGATATTAGGAAGAAATGTGAGCCATGTCTCTTAACAACATTGGAACTGTGGTGCCAAAAACGGCTATTTGAATTTTGAGCAACTTTCATTGGCCAAAAGATGTCTGAGCAAACAGATCCACAAAAGTACGCTATTATGCTTGCGCTAGCCATTTCCAACACACCTGTGGTAAGCTAATTACAGACCGGAAACAGCTAACAAACGCAAGAGGCGGCTAAGCGGATCAGTCCTTTGGATAAGTATAAATACCTCTTTTCTGAAGCATTCTTTTATTGATACACTGTGGCAAAGGCTGTGGTGTTTTGGTTTACTTAGCCCTAGCTTGCACTAAGTGTCTGGCTGTGTTTCTGGCTTACTGTCTGTGGCTTTTTTGAGGTTTTCTGGCATCAGTGCTGTTTCTTTGGGAGTTTATTTTTGGTGGCATATGCAAATATTGTGTGGAATACAGCAAGTTGAGATTGTTTTGGAGACCTTTTGTGGGTTGTGCAGCAACTCCCCTCTTGGTTGTGCCAAACTTTGAAAGCATACTTGCAGCAGGCTGATGGTTCTAACCACTATACATCTGGTTTTGTGGTGAGCTGCATTTGTGTGATTGTGTGCGGATTGTGATTGTGTATGTGGAGTGGTTGGTCTGTGTGTTGATATTGTTTTTGGCTTTTGGGGCAGTGCCTGAGCTCTAGCCAGTGATTGTGAGATGGATGAGAGGGTGATGTTTGGGTTATGGATGTATTGTTGTGGCAGCATACAGGAAGGTCAGGAGGCAAGGGAGGAGGGTGCTGTGAGGCTTAGGGCACCCCGATCCTTTGCCATCCGCCTCTCTGTCTGGGATTTAAGTGACGAGCAGATCAGAAGCAGATTTCGTCTGAATCGTGCAGCACTACAGTCCCTATATGATCAGATTAAGACCAAAATAGATCCATCCACCAGACGCACCCAATCCATCCCTGCTTAATATTGTGGCACGGGGGAATTTCCAGCCAACCTCTGCCCTCCTCAGCAGGATCAGCCAGGCTACAATGAGCCGCATATTTTACCAGGTAGTCCTGGCTATTTGTGACCTTATCCCTGTTTATATAAAATTTCCTGAGGAAGAGGTTGCCAAAATAAAACGTGCGTTCTACCGCATGGGAGG
Organism: Gastrophryne carolinensis; assembly: GCA_027917425.1. NCBI lineage: Eukaryota > Metazoa > Chordata > Amphibia > Anura > Microhylidae > Gastrophryne > Gastrophryne carolinensis. Next base: position 277,347,453 of record CM051239.1, on the reverse strand, counting down.
GATCCCTAATGTGCTAAGGTGCGTGGATGGTACACATATCCCTTTCCGCCCTCCCCCTGCACAGGAGCTGCATTACCGGAATCGGAAACAGTTCCATTCCATGAATGTCATGGTAGTATGTGACCATGACATGAAGCTGCAGCCCGTGAGATCTGGCTTCCCCGGCTCATGCCATGATTCTTACGTGCTCCAGCAATCAGTCCTGTGCCGGACGTTTGAGAACAATGAAATGCCACCTGGCTGGCTACTGGGTAATTAATAATCTATGACATCTATTTTCAAGTTTAATATGTGGACTATTAATTGAACCAAATATGTAACATTTATGTAACATTTGTAACATCTCGTTGTACAGTCCACAAAAGGTCTCCAAAATAATACTCGCATGCTGTGTCCTACACAATATTTGCATATGTCACCGAATTGAACCCCCTGAAGATACAGCACTGGTGCCAGAAGTCCCCAACATGGACGCAGACATTACTGAGGACACCCAGAAGGGATTTGAGCGACGGGAAAACATGATTACCTCTTTTTTTTCAGTAAGCTAGGTCACTTTAACTCTAAAACACCTACTGTACTAGAGGGCCCTTCAAAAAAACTAAACCAACAAATGTGGTTGGTCTTCAAGTGCCACCCCCCCCCCAAAAAAAATGGGTCCCAAAACACCAAATAAAAAAAAATTAGGGGTCTACTTATATGGGAAATGACAAAAATTCAAATTATATAAAAAGGGGGTTTGGTATGTAATTAAATGCAACAACCAAACCAAATAGGGAAGTATAAAAAAAAATAAATAAAATTAACTAACTACACTTTTGTTTCTTTTTTAGGCACCATGAAGATTGAAAACCCAGATTTTGACTTCTGTAAATATAACAAAAGACAATTTAATATAAATAAATAAATCAAAACATACATGGTTCAATGTGTTTTCTACAGAATGTTCTAACAGATTGATTTGTAGCAAACAGCAAAAAAACGCTCAGGCGCTGTATTGAACACGGTGTAAAAACAGCGCCTATAAAGCAGATCTTTAACATCACATTCACCAATGTCAGCGTGATTCCCAAGAACGGCAGATAGCGACTGAGGAGCCCTGCAATAGCGACTGACAGCCGATCAGGGCGGACAATAGCGGTCGCTCATAGCGCCGCACTCCAGACGCTCATCTGTCGCTACCTGCCGCTAGTAGTGAATCAGCCTCTAAATCAAGGCTAAAGTCATCACTGAGGTGGGGGTTGTTAAGGTGTGTATATGCCTGTTTTTATATATTTTATTATTTTGCTTTTCTCTGGCTTAGCAGCAGTTAATTGAACTGGGCAGTTTAGCTGTTAAAATGTTTGAAGCGTAGTTTATTCAAAATAAATAAGTGTTTTAAGAAAATAATATGAGCTACAGAGAATGGCATTTAGTTTCTGGGTAATGGCTTTCATGTAAATTGAAAGTTTTTTTTTACCTATACTGGGCCACAATAGCACATCCTGTTCTTCTTACAACCAAGCACTGTACTGATAGTTGGGCTTCAATACACTATAACCCAAGGACACAGGCAGTAATAGTATGTTAAACACTGACTTTTTTGTGGAATCTGAATGCATTTGGCATGAAGCCACCAGAGCCACCGTGTTGAGCAACACTGGAAAAGGTCAATGCATGTGCGCTAACAACCCGCGTGTGCAATTTTTGTTGTGCAATATTTGGATAATGGCACATGTGTAAAGGTGATGGAGCAAAGGTGCCAAGATGATGCTAAAAGATCTTCTGATGATCCTATTTAGCCATGCCTTCACCCTTGTACCATTAGAGACCTTTGCCCTTAACCTTGCCTACCCATTGCTGACCTTCTCCTGGATTTCTAACTACGGTTCTTGCTGTCCAACCAAGACATATGCCTGGATTTTGCTTTCTGCCACCTGCCCAGGACCTCTGCTATGGACTTTGTCTACACTTTCTGCTGCCTTTGATAAACCTGTCCTTCAGCTTCTTCCATTCCATTAGTGGCAGGAAATTACTGCTTGCCTGCTCAGATTTTTGATACCCTGGTCGAATGACCTGGGTATTCCCATACAGCCCAACCTACAGTATCATTCCTTACATGGGGCTGTAGTGAAGACCGGGGCTGCCGGTGCCCCCAGTGTGACCTTGGTGCCCTGCACTCAAAACTCAACCCTCAACATGCGCACTCACAGTTTTGCCTAAAAACACTGCCATTAATAATGAATAGTAACTAAACATCCTCCAGGAGCAAAATCCCTAAATAGAGCAGTTTGGTTCTGGGCACTGTGGTTAATAGTCAAAAATAAATATTGAGCTTCTGCATAAAACACTGAAGCATTAAACTTTGTGAAAACGAATATTTGTGTCAGCTTCAAAACTTTTGGCCAAGACTGTACCAGATCTCAGGAATATAGTCACTCAACTTGGATACAAACCTAGAATGAGAGACCCCCTAGTAAACAAAGCAGCAGTCATCAGTGACAGCTTGTTCAGGTTATCGGGAGACCAGAGATGAGGTCAATGTGCCCCTGGAAGTCACTTATAATTTCTAACTGGAAAGAGAGGAATACAACCTTTGCTACACCAAAAGATACAAAGGAGGGTTGGCAGCCAATTTATAATTAACCTGGGAAGTGTATATAAGAAGGGCATTTGGATTACAGAAAGGAGCCACAGCATTAAACTCTGTTAGCTAGCAACCAATCCTATAATCTGTCTCTTAAGGACATGGTATGTGTCTCAAAAAAGGTCTCATTCGGGACACACCTTCAGAGGTATTTTGAAGTTGCTCCACAAATTACTGTGTAAGCGCAGTCTTAACTCTAATTTTTAAAATGCAATGGATTTATTGGGAGCAACCTAAGTTCACCCCTATACCTCGAGTGCGTCACATGCTACACTAAAACCTGTGGATGAAAGGCCAAGGAAGATCGAATTAACCTTATAGCATGTGCAGTGATCCAAAAGGCAGGTGTCATCTTTGACTGAGATTGTCCTAGTCACTGCTATTTGGATCTACTTCAGGAAGTGCAGAGGAACATATAGCCCATCAGTATGTGCTTGGTGTTCTTCCAGGGGCATTGGACCTGTACCAAAGGACCAAAGGGACTGGTGAACCATGAAGGCCAGGGGCCGGATGTTTGGACTCAAAGTCCTGGGTTACCAGCCCCTATGCCTGATGCCCATGCTCATTGGCTCAGAGAGAGGGATATGCTTTTTTTTTATTACTGACTATATATATGTAATTTAAACAAAAATCCACTTTACACTCCCACATTTTTTTCATAAAAGAAAACATGCAGCTAAGATAAGGGCTAAGATAAGGGCAGCTAAGCTGGAGACAGAAAGACTGGTTGCGAAAGAGAGTAAAACTAACCCCAAATTAATCTTTAGCTACATAAACCGTAAAAGGTACAAACCTGAGGGTGTGGGCCCCCTGAAAAGCAAGGATGGGACCCCTATAGAGGGAAATGAGGAGAAAGCTAATTTGCTTAACAACTTCTTTGCTTCTATGTTCACAAAAGAATTTGACATGCCCAGTGAAATGCAGGGAAATAACCAAAACCCTCCATTAAATGTCACTGGTCTAACCAAGGAAGAAGTCCGGCACCGTCTCAAGCAGATGAAAATCGATAAATCACCGGGACCAGATGACATACATCCTCGTGTTTTAAGGGAGTTATGTACAGTAATAGACAAGCCGTTATTTCTAATATTTGTGGATTCCATAACTACAGGGTTTGTTCCGAGGGATTGGCGCTTGGCAAATGTGGTGCCAATATTCAAAAAGGGATCTAGGGGGGAACCTGGGAACTACAGACCGGTAAGCTTAACATCTGTGGTGGGCAAGCTGTTTGAAGGTTTCTTAAGGGATACTATCCTGGAGCACCTTGGGGAAAATGACCTTATTACTCCATATCAGCATGGATTTATGAGGAATCGCTCCTGCCAGACAAACCTGATCAGCTTTTATGAGGAGGTAAGTTCAAGATTGGATCAGGGGGAGTCATTGGATATCATATATCTTGACTTTTCTAAAGCATTTGATACTGTGCCACATAAAAGGCTGGTACAAAAGATGAGAATGCTTGGACTGGGGGAAAACGTGTGCAGATGGGTGGGAAATTGGCTTAGTGATCGGAAGCAGAGGGTGGTTATCAATGGTACACACTCAGATTGGGTCACTGTTACTAGTGGAGTACCACAAGGGTCAGTTCTGGGACCAATTCTCTTCAATATATATATAAATGACATTGGGTATGGATTAAACAGTAAAGTCTCAATCTTTGCAGATGATACTAAGCTGAGTAAAGTAATTAAAACAAAGGAGGACAACAGGCAACTACAAACAGATTTAGATAAATTGGAAGCATGGGCAGTTAAATGGCAAATGAAGTTTAACACAGATAAATGTAAGGTTATGCACATGGGAAGGAGAAATCTGTGTCATGATTACACACTAAATAAAGAAACACTTGGTAAAACAACAATGGAAAAGGACCTAGGGGTTTTAGTTGACAATAAGCTCAACTGCAGTAATCAATGCCAGGCAGCTGCTGCCAAGGCAAACAGGATCATGGGGTGCATCAGGAGGGGCATGGGTGCTCATGACCAGAGCATCGTTTTACCCCTGTACAAGTCACTGGTCAGACCCCATATGGAATACTGTGTACAGTTCTGGGCACCTGTGCTTAAGAAGGACATATCAGAACTGGAGCACGTTCAAAGAAGGGCAACAAAGTTAATAAAAGGAGTGCGGGGGCTAGAGTACCCGGAAAGATTGTCCAAGTTAGGCTTATTTAGTCTAGAAAAAAGACGATTGAGGGGTGATCTAATAACTATGTATAAATATATTCGGGGTCAATACAAGGATCTGTCCCACAATCTATTTATACCCCGGAGTGTAACCATAACCCAGGGGCATCCACTAAGGTTAGAGGAAAGGTGCTTTCTCCACCGACATAGGAGGGGATTCTTCTCTGTAAGAGCAGTGAGACTATGGAACTCGCAGCCAGAGGAGGTAGTAATGAGGGATACATTAAAAATGTTCAAAAGTGGCCTTGATGCCTTCTTGGCATGTAATAACATTTCCGGCTATGGCTACTAGACCACTGGAAGGAGTTAAACAGGCTGAACTGGATGGACTAAAGTCTTTATTCAGCCTTACATACTATGTTACTATGTTACTATGCTGGCATTTGCATCATGAATTTTTTTCTAACATGCAAGATTGTGATAAGACTCAAATCACCCACCATTACATCAGTGAGAGTTTTTTAGGAGAATCTTTTCAGTTTTTTTGCTCATTTTATTTGCTTGTGAAAACATAATCCATCCAGAGTACATTTGCATTTACTTCCTGACTCAAGAGTATGCATAAATGTATTCTTGAACAGCGCTGAATCAAGCCTATAGTCATGATAAGAGAGATAAGGGAGGGGAGAGGTGAGGGTAAAAATAATTAAATGACCCACTGCACCCTACTTATCCCATCTTTCAACTCTCTTTGGGATGGAGATTCAGGGCTCCATCGAAAATCATACTCTACCCCATCAGTGTAATTCACCAGTTCTGCTGCCTTGTCTGTTTGTTTCCTGGTTTCTCCTTTCTTCTCAGGACATCTTTTTGACATGTCATTGGAATAATGGAAAGCTGATAAATCTCCAGGGACCCATCACAGGAGATAAAGGGGTTTTCTTTGACATTCAGTGATGTTATGCTGGTAATTGCAGAATAGTTGCTATCTATTCCAGTGGATAGTTGCATTACTCATATGTAGGTCATAGATGCAGCAATTCACAGCTTCAATTAACCCAGTTTCCACTGGACCAGAATCACATTTTTTTCTCGACAGCATAAGCAGACATATGTTTAGCCTGCTCAGCTGCTATAGGTAAGGTTACTTTCATGATCTAAAGTTAAGCTACTGATCAATGGTCAGAAATGAAATCTGAGGTTGGCAGCTTGATCGGTGACTTTAGGGAGATATACGGTAGATAAGACTCCTGATGGTTCTCACTGAAATTAATGATGGCCATTTATGTTTGCTGGCACCCCACCTGGTTCATTTGTGCATCACTAATGGAGTATAAGTCATCCAGTCTACTATATCTTGGCCTAGTCAGGATTAATGAGCTTTGTCAAGGACTTGTAAAAACTACTGAGCATTTATGAGTATGCTTCCCATGTTTCTAAGTCCTTGAGCATGTATGCATCTATGAAAAAGCTTGAATCCCATTCTAACAGACAGCCTTACCCACATTCCAGCTGGCAGCCTGCTTCTGGGACTTCTCGCATGCACAGTGATGTTTTATTGTAGCCACCTGACATCATTACATGGCTGCCTGATCCTCAGAAATTTCTGCATGTTCTTGGTTTCTTCACCCATCCTGATGCCATGATAGCATGTATTTCTTGGATACCATGCATTGCTGTTTTCATGTGATCTCCTGTGCTTGACTAATCACTGGATCAGTCAGCATCCCTGACCAATCATTGGATCTGCCCTTTGGATTGACTGGTCTCTTGGACTGATCTGGTTTGATTTTTCCCTGCTTTACCTGTTCTCTTCCTGCGCTTGTTACCTAGTACTGACCATGGCTCATCCACAGACCACACAACTCACCTGATTTAGCTCCCTATTGTACCTAGTGGTACAACCTGGACCTTCTTTGCTGCCCATGCTGCCCTTCCTTGTGTAGAGCTTCATTGAGGACAAGGTTGAGTCTTAAAGTCTGGGTTTCCATCTTGAGTGTCTTGTTGGTTCCACCTTGTTATTATGTTTGGGGCTTAAAAACAGCTCGTACCTGGTTTATCCATCAGTTCTCACACTGCATGACAGTCTAGCAGCAGTGCACGATACCTCTATGCTACAAATATTGTGCCACAAAAAATCAACAGCCTGATTATTAAGTGCCACAACCCGCCTACATCCTTATTTCTTTGTGCTCTCACAAATCCACTTCTGAATCCCAGTTTCTTTGTGACATAGCTCATCTGGGATCTGTGTTGTACTATTCAGCAACCTATCAACATCCGTGCAACAATTCATCCACATTCTGATTTCTCTGTGCCTAAATTAATCCTAATTCCTCTACACCACAGTGATTCGCATTTCAATTCTTTTGTGCCACAACCATAAGCATACCAATTCTTCTATGCCACAAACCACTACCAACCCAATTCCTCTATGCCACAAACCATGTAGTGCCTGATTTTTACTATGTAACATCCAATCTGAATTCTGATTCATCTGTGATTTAGTCTATCGGCATCTTTATTCCTTTGTGACACAGTCTACCTGTATCCTTATTTCTCAATGACACAGTGCATCTGCATCATTTTTCTATTATGACAGAGGGCATCTATATCCTTGTATCTCCATGTAACAACCTACTAAAAATCCTGATTTCGCTGACCCATAATCAATCCACATCCTGATTCAGCTGTTACAACTCTGATCTGATCATGGATTAAAATGCAACTGTTTCTAAGCATGAGGGAAATAAAGTTGAAAAAAGCAAAGAGTACATGAACAGTAATGAGACTACCCCCATTGGTAACTTACCTTGACTCCAGCCTGGGCAAAGGCACTTAAAAAAAACAAAACCCATCAGTGGCCAGCCTGGAATCCAGAGCCATCCGCTGGCTTTTCTCCAGGTCATCCCGATTTGGTGTGAGACCCCTCCCAGTTCGCCCATAAAAACCTTTCCGCTCTCCAATGGAGCATGCCATGCTGTGACTGTCATTCGACAGGCGACTCTCATTCAGATAGATGGGGAGGGAGCCATTCAAGTCAATGTAAGTCCTGTGCCGAATTTCGTAGTCACAGCAGGCAGCTCCCATTGGACACACACGTGCTATTGGAGTAAAGATAGGTGAGTTTTTTTAGGTGGTAATTGGGAGGTTTCACACAGCGGGAGTGGAATGCCAAATTCACCTTCTTCAGATGCTAACCAATCCTTGAAAAATAGGCAAAGTGCAATTGAGTCTCCCTAGATTTCACAATCCCCTCAACCCTACCCCCCACAATTAACAGGTTGAGGGTGAAGTCAGCCTTGCCTCTCAAACCCAAACTTAATAGGCAAGGAGTGCAGCAGCCCCCAACACCAACCGTGTCATCAATAAGCAGAAGGTGTAATGGGGTAGATGGGACTGTGGTGCCCTTGGGTGGGGGACCTAAGGACACCACAGTCCCATCTACCAGAATCACTATAAGCAGCGGGAGCCAAACCCACTACCCACCAGACCCATGATAAGCTGAGGATTCTGCAACCAAGACACGTTACCACAACCAGCAACACACCTTCTTTGCATAGCCAATATGCCTTGGATTTACATTTCCTCTTGGCAGACTGGCTGTACCGCCTGGCAGAAATGTTCTCCTGACCATGCAGTAACCTTGTCTTCACACAAGTTATTTATTGACTTTACATTGTCTTTTACTGATGTTTACTTTTCCTGATCATACTTTTAACTAGAATGACATTGATTCATATAGGCATTGATTGTTAAAGTGGACCATCACCCTCGGGTGATCGGCCCGGGAATCTATAAGATTCCCGGGCCGATCACCTCCCTCCCCGCGGGACATCCGAGATCGGGATGTCCCGCGGGGTGAAACCCCCCCAAAACCCCCAAACCCCCTTACCTTAGCTCCCTCTAGGCGTGCGCGCGCCGGCCGTCTGTGAATGAAGAGGGACGCGCGGGAGGCGGCGGCGGAGGAGCCACGGACAAGCGGCTGTCAAACCGCTTGTCCGTCGGCGCTGGGAGCGGGGAGAGGTGAGTTTTTAGGGTGATCGGGGGGGTTTCACACAGCGGGGCACCCCGATCGGGGGTGCCCCACCGAAGTGGACCAAGACCCAGGATAGTCAAAATCCTGGGTGTTGGTCCACTTTAAATGGAAAGATTTTTTACTGGCAATGCTAAGGAGAATCATCTATGAATGTAAAACACTGTCAACCCATGTCGTATCCAGCCTCTAATTTCACGCTGTTATTTGTTATTTTTTTACTAATGGTACAAGTTAACAGGTGAAAAAACACCTCCGCTCCCTGCAGAGCAGCTATTTTACATAAATTATGTAATTAGCACAATCTTCCAAATCAGCAGAACATATGCACCTACCTGATCATAAATTCCATGTCTTGTTCTAATGTCATCATTCTCATGAAACCTTATATTAGGTGAATTATAGGTGTTCTATATCTTCACTTATTCACAGACTCAGTGTATAAATGTTACATGTTAAAATTAACATCTGGCCTGACCATGATTAGATTTATTTTACTCATCCAAGTAAAAGGAAATATATATGTATGATTAAACAGTGACCTAGTTTTTCTTTGTACTTAGCCTGAGTGATGTTTACCCACAAATAGGAATTGGTAATCCCTTACCTTCTTACTGGAGTTATTCCTCCCCCCTTCACTTCAACAGCAGGGTCCTATCTAACCTAAAAGTAGGTAGTTCAATTTTCTGCTACATTGTCTAATCTCATTCTCTACATCTACAATACGCATTGAAATGACTGAAACAAACAGCAGGCAGTAGGCTGAGCTCTCCTCGCCTTATCCACCTCTCCTCTCGCTTCTCCAGTGCTGCTCTTTTCGGACAGTCCCTTCATTGGCTGACAGCATCTGAAAGAATTCAGTTTAAACATCTAACTTTAACCTTCAAAGCTCTATCCAGGGATACCCCCTTTCTACATTTCATTATTTATACAATTAAGGTGGAGCAACCTAGGCGCAGACTATACAGCGGTATGGAAGATGGTGCTTCACAAATAAATAATAATAGCCAGGATCTGTCAATTTACCTTGTGCACAATGTTTGATTAGTGGACTATTACTATGACCATTCTGGAGAGGACAGTGTAATTACTATATACTGAATTTTGATGAACACTTAGACCTAAGCAGACTATTTTTTCAGAGGGACAAATTTGGGACACTTAAATTGTGACATCTTAACAATTCACTAGTTTAATTTTCAATTGCCAATTCAATAATATGCAGTGATGGACAAAATGGAGGCACCTGTTTTCTGTTTCTGGAGTTTTGCTAGGAAAGGGTGAGTATCCCCAAAACACAGGGGGCCCAATAATGGTGTAAGGGGTGGAAATTAAGTTTAGCGTCCCTGTGAACCAGAACCCTCCCTGGCATAGAGTTGCATGGAGGGTCAAAGCCGTATAATGAGGGAGGCGCAAGGGGCATGCGTCCCGGGGCCTCCACCACTTGCCCTGCAGCAGTTTATATTACAGTTTTCATGGACTGTGAAGGTGAATTTTCCCAGAAAGGTAGCAGTCATGGCCTAGAGGTAAGGAGGTGAGTGATCTTATGACTGGAGAGTTGCAGGTTCAGTTTTCAGTTAGGACATACCTGAAGTGCTCTTCGGCAACTGCTCCCTGAGGGGCTGTTTTTAGGGCATCCCACAACTCCAGGCATGTGTTTGCTCACTGCTTGTGCTGTCTCAATGCAGAGATGCAGAGATGTGTTAAATGTGAAGGAAAAATGTATATGTACACAAGCATACAATCGCTATATACGTAAAAGAGATTAATATTAAACTTACCATTTTTTGGGGGGGGTGATCACTTAGTTAAACCAACCACTTTACTGGGTAAGGGGTGTGGTTTGGGGTGTGGCTTATCCATTGGCGGGTAAGGGGTGTGGTTTGGGGGTGTGGCTTATGCATTGGTTTTTGAGGAACTAATATCCACAGCATTCTATGCTGCTCCTCTGTGTGTAAGCATGTATAGCCCCACCCCTGAACATACACTTAAAGCAGTGTTCCCTAGCTCTCTCATCGAGAGCCAACTAACAGGTCAGGTTTTACAGGGCTCCCTGCAGATGCACAGGTATTGATATAATTATTGTTATATATATAATATACTTATAATAAGTATTTAGGGCAGCAGCAGGTCAATAAAGGTCCACAAAACATGAGCTGTTGGTGGCTCTCAAGTAGAGATTTTGGAAACAAGGGCTTAAAGCACAACTTGGCAATAAACAATGTTGTCTAGGCCATAAACTATGTTGTTTATTGACCTAACTCTCAGCAAATCCATACATTCCGCACCACCGTTCAGCCAATGAGCCAGAGCAGGACCTCAGTTGTATATTGACCAGGCACCCTGGATTCAGTGGAGCAGTCTCCCCACTAATTTCAGAGGGGCATTTAGGTGCCCTGAGTGTTTTGTGGGGATAGTGGGACAACTGCCTTAAAGTGGAACTGTCCCACCAAAAGTGAGACAACTGTTCAGTTTATTATCATGGATTTTGTTCTTGAATTTTAAAATCTATCAACATTCCTTAAAACGTGGTAAAAATTAAACTGTTGCCAGAAGAGCTTGACGTTAGAACATCATTTTTTAGCAAATTGTCAGAATACAAGTTCTGCAAAATGACTCTCTTGAAGTCTCCGGTGGACTACATAAAACAGGGAATTAACAATGAGGTTTGCATATGAAAGCCTATAGAGGAATGCGCTTCGTGTAAGTACCTTCAAATACTGGAAAAAATGTCTCTAGACACAATCAACAGACGAGAAGTTATTTAGTATTTCAAATTAAATAAAGATGTAGCAAGCCGTGATTGTAACATAAAGCTGATTGTTCTTTAAGATTATAGAATTGTTGCAGGCTGAGGAAATGCGGCCTAAATTTAAATTGCTGTGGCTCTGATCCAATAAGTAACTTAACCCAATATTCCAGGACGCACATACAAATGTTCTGGGCAAAGAAGAAATCCAGGCCTTGTGTCATTTTGTCTAAACTTGCTGGTTAAATGAAAGCCCGAGAGATTTATTTAATGGTGCCATTTTGCGTGTAATAATTAGTCAATATTTTATTCAGATTCCAGATTTCTTACAGTATACTTTGCTCCCAGACTCTACATGTGTGTCTCCATTGTCCATAAGACATGTTAATGTGCGCAACCTTCACCCAGCATTAAAACCAAAATCTTGCATCATGAATTCAGCTTTGCGTCTTTAAATCAATTATACTTTTAATGCAACAACATAAACATTTATATCTTACTTGCAGCAGATCTGACATGTCAGCCAAAGGCAAACTTTATCTCTATCTTTTGCAATGCCTTGTAGACCAATCAGGGCTGGATTAAGTGTGGTGGAGAACCCTGGGCACAAAATCTGGTGGAGTACCCAGGTTTAGGTTTTTTTTCTTCCTTTAAAATAATAGTCCAGCCAAGTAACTAATTGGTGGTTTACTTACTTGTGCCCCCCTTGTGTGGGTTGCTCAGGAACTCCTGCTTTGCCATTCTGGGCGGGGGGTACTGTAGTCGCCCAGCTGGTCCAGCAGAAAACAGTTCCCTGCATTGAGCTGCCAGCGGCTGTGTTTGATGGATTATGTGTAGTGAGCGCCTGCCGATTAACAGCTCTGCACCCTTCCACCACTGTTGCTGACTGCGGCTTTGCTGCTCTAGACTCTCTGTCCTGCCCTGTGGTGGCTTTGGCTGAAGGTTTGAAAAAACAAAAAAAGGCTTTCCCAGGCACGCGGGGGGCCCCCACTGTCCCCGGTAGCTTTGTTGCCGGCCCCGGAGCCCGTCAGACCAAAGACTGAAAAGCCCCCTGGACCAGACCATAACCCAAAGGTTGGTGGAGGCCCCCTTTGCAGGGCAAGTGGTGGAGCCTCTTGCACCCCCCTCATAATATGGCCCTGAGGCCAGTCCTTCACTCTGCATAGTGACTTGCAGGTTTAGAAGGAAGCAATTTTTGTTGCAGTTGCTTAAAATAAAAGTACACCCTTCATGAAACTAAAATAAAAGTAACCTCCACCCATTCCCAGGTGCTGAGCCTGATTTGCCATATTAAAACAAGGAAAATCACTAACCTTCACTGCACCAAAGGCTGATTCGCTGCTGAAAGGAGCACAGTACAGGTCTGCTTCGGCTGCTCTCCTGATTGAGACTGACTGCTTAGATAGTCAATCAGTACAGCAGTGACTGAGGTGCAGTAACTTCCACGGTAGCTGTTGCGGAGATCCTGCATGGCAATTTGTACCCAGCATAACACACAAATCAGGTTTAGTCTCAGGGAAGGGGCATGTGGGCCAGCACCTTGAATCTTCTAATTAACTGGGCCCCATACAGGAACCCAGGCTGTACAGCCATATTGCCCTGGTAATCACCAATTGAGCACTCAGCCAGGCCTTTATAAGATGGCTCAGCTTAAGTGAAAATATTGGTTGACTAACTCATGTTTCCAGAGCAAGCTACTTCCTGTGTGATTATCTTCTCATGTATGACCAGGTTTTGGCTTAAGTACTGAGGTAGCCGCATTTGTCAGCACTGCAGGGAGGGGTACAGCAGTTGCTTGAGCTTTTTCTTTTCTTTTTTTATTAATGTTTTACTTATATACTTTATCTCAGAGCATGTCCTGGGGGGCACCTTTCTATAGTTTGCCTCAGGCACCAGAGAGGCTAGTTCACCCCTACCCACAACCTCAAGCCTGTTTCTCATTTCTTGAAATGTTGCTTTCAGACCCTTATCTCAGATGTGCCAGTTGCTTGCCTTCATAGCTGAACGTAACCAAATATACTCCCCTGCTCTCCGTACTTGCAGTCGCCAGTATTCTTTTGCAACAAAGGTCAGTCATTTCTGATCTTTGTCTTTAATGCATTTTCTTAAAGTACATTTTCAGACAAAACAAAAAAAAACTATACTCACCTTTTCTCCGGCGCAGACCATTGTTCCTAGTCCGGGGCTGCAGTGCTCACCTGACAGGCTGGATGCAGGTCCCTCGCTTCCTGTCTTGCTCCAATGTGGTGACACCCCTGCCTTAGTCACGGTGAGCTACCACGCCCCTCTCCTTTCACTGCAATGGGGGGGTGTTGCCACATCAGAGCAAGACAGGAAGAGACTCGCAACAAGAGAACGGCACCGTGTATGGTGCCGGGTGGCAAGGAACCTACATCCAGACTATCAGGTAATCACTGCAGCCTTGGACTAGGAGCAATGGCCTGTGTGGGAGATAATGTGAGTATAGCTTTTTTTATTTATCTGAAAATGTACTTTAAGCTTCTTTTTAATCTATTTAATATCTGCCCTTTTTTTATAGAATTTGATGCTTTAACAAAGACCGGTGCTCCACCTAGCTATTGGTCACCAGGCCACTGGGGTTATTCAGCCACGTCACAAGAGCCTTGAATATGTCACAGCGAAAACAACATAAAAGTTGCTCTAGCCTTTTTGATAAAAAAAACTAAAAGATAAAAACATGCTGCAATCGATGGTTTGGGTGATCTAAAAGATCCTGGTGCCACTGCCACCACCCGCCCAGTTTTTTCAAGCTTTCTATAGGACCTCCAGCCAATGGGCATTCCAGTTTGGGCTGGTTTGGGTGAGGGATGCAGTGGGCCCAAAGGCATCTTTTTACTAAAATAATTTATTAAAATGTATAACAAAACTAAGCAGAAAGATAAACTACATATATACACGGAATGCTTGAGGCAAATGCATGAGTACATTGGGTGCTGGGTGGGACAACAGAGAACAGGATGGAGGAATAGGAAAGGTTTTGAGTGGGCACCCAAAGTGGATTAGAGTCTGAGGGAGGGGTATATTTCTTATACAGGAGATGAAACTTTATATGAATGAAAACAGGATTTGAGGGGTGGTGGGAACAAGGACCTACTAATAGATGTATGGGTATAAGGGCTCACAATATGGGTGGTCACTTAGATGATGCTTGGTACAGAGGATGGGAGCAGCAAGTATGTTATATGGAGGGGCTGCTGGTGGATTCTTGCTTTGGAAGGGTAGGTAGCAGGGGGGACTATGAGTGACGTATAAAGAGGGGTGAAGAAGGTGGGGCACGTGATGTTAGATGGGCTACAAAAAGCTCCTAGGGCTACCTAGGAGGTACTTGGCAAAAGGGGTGGGAGGGATAACAGACCAGGTAGGGCAGCAAGTACAAATATAAAAAAAAGAATGGGGCAGCACTCAAACGGCATGACCTAGGATAGTTTAAAATGCTACATGGCACCCAGTATAGACTAAAATTTTTAACATGGAAAAGTGTATATTGGAGAATGTTACAGCGGACTAAAACCCACTGAACTTTTGAAATACATTAGGCCAAAGCCTCTGCTGATATTCCTTTCTTAGGGTGTACAAATAGTATTGGATGTTTACGCTTTTCGAATGGTCCTGGAACACTATTTTATTTGATGTCCCTGGTTGTGAGATGGCAGTTGATCAGTCATTGCATAGGTGTGGCAATGACACAAACAATGGCAATGAATGAAGGAGGCAGAGCTTTCCAGCTAAAACAGGCGCCATTATCTGGGATTAGAGTGAAGCAGGAGCATTGAAAATTGGCAAATGGTACTCTTCATAGGGGGAGCAATTCAGGGGATGCAAGTTAAAAATGTGGGTTTTGGTCTGCTTTAAACCGAACCTTCAGCATCATTTAATGAAAAGCCCAAACCCTTAAAAAAAAACTATTCCCCAGCATCTAAAACTAATATATTTTACATTTTAATACGCTTACTCATTATTCTTTCCTCCATTGGGTTGCAACTCTTTTCAGGACTCTAGGATATGGGTGCTGACATCTTGCCTCAAAAGCATCACATGCTGAGGAGAGGAGAGGAGAGGGGGTTAAAAGTGCAGGGGGCGGATTATAACTGTGCTCTGCACAGACAGAGCAGAGCTGGGGTCAGGAAAAAGACAGCAATCCCTGAGATTCCATTTGCCGCCTTCTTGGATGTTTAAAAGCTCAGAAAAGGCAGTAGATGCAAGTAGGATGATTTTTAATGTGGGTAATCTGTATGTACAGTGAGGGCCAAACATACAAGATAGACTATTTTTTTAGGGTGAAGGTCTGGTTTAACGTATTGTAGAAGTGGGGAATGTAAATAGGTGAGGCTTCACAGACCCTAATAATTAGGTTGTATGAAGGAAGTCTACTGGCATCCCTGAATGCTACTTTGTTTCTTATTTGGAAAATCTATTTTTCAGAGTTCATTTATCTGTGTTCTCCCCAGAGATGTCATTTTTTTAGCTCTGAAATGCAGCTGTAATTGGAGTCTTATTTGTAACTATGCAATGAAAAATGACAAATCATCCCAACTGACCTCCGGTCATAAGGAGTTCATGGAAATAATTACACAAAAAATGGAAAGAAGGCTTTCCAAAGTTCCAAATAATGTTTGCCGAGGCAAGGGCTCTGTGTGCACTTTCCTGTGTCTGTTTTTTTGTTATTTTTGGAAAGTTTGACAGACAAAACTATGCACTGCTACAATGTGTCTCAAATATCATAACTGTAACATTGACATCATACAGATTGTAGGACAGCAGAAATAATATGCTTGTCAAGATATACTGTTACCATATACTGATGTTTCATATGCCATTATCTATTCTATGGGCTTAATTTTCAATGTTCCAGGATAGATGTCCCAAAAGTCACTTCAGTGATGTCTGATATTTATAATGTAAATATGAAAACATATCAGTTTAGGTGCTATTAGTGTGTAATATTTATTTTGAATACTGGTATTTCCTCCACCTGACCTCTTACACTGCGACATGTCTGTCTGACTTTAGATTGCTTGCTGAAATCAGCCACCTGATGGTCTCTGTCATCCTAATCATTAGTTGCATTATGCAATAGCCTTATGTAATCTTATGGTCTTAGATTAGCTGATTTAGACTAGCATTTCCAGATATTCCAAGAAAAAAAGCTCAGTAGACAAGGAGTTTATCCAGCCATTTACTCCTGAGCTGCCTTTTGTTATAAAGAAGTTAAACCAGACCAACATCCTGGCACAGTTGGAAAAGAAAACTCCCCAAATCTCACTTGATGATACTGAAGCATTGTCAGCACTTACATTTGCTCCTGCAACCACTCATAGCCGAAACACTCCTCACTGATTTACTAGTGGTAGCGGCCATTTTGGAGTTTCCTCTCCCAGCATCTCAGCCATGCTGCTGCCTGGATTCAACTGACATGTCTGACAATGCACAGTAACAGGAAGCCCAGCAGCACTTAATGTTTGCAGATGGCTTGAAGATCCATGATCCGCATTTTGTTTTTAAAATTTACCTCAAATTTTAGAAAAAGGTAAATTATTTTAATGTGCAATCTAAATTGCCCTGGGGAGGGATGCATATGAGCACTGTTTGTCGTGTTTGTCCGGTTTAAGTCATTTTTGACTGTTGGTCCACTTTAATATTCCGGGTTGACCTAACTTTTTCTTCTTGGCACCATATGATAAGGGTGATGATAAAGCTGAATGTGTTGGTCCTAAATCGTCTTAATGGGAACTGATTGTTCAATTGTCACGTACCAGAGCGGTCAGTGGTGACTGCGGCGTATTGGGTGGTGGCATATCGGCTGTGCGCCCAGGTAATTCAGTGTCAGCGCACTCTGCTGCCCAGGTACAGGTCCCCCGGCATACAGCGCATCAGTAGCAGGTATTTGTAGGTCTTTGATTAAAGGTGTTTCATTAAAGGGGCTCTCAGGTGATCTCTGTCAGCTGGCAGGGGGGAGCCAATCAGAGGATACTGGCCTTTAGGAAGTTGTGGTACTTGAATCTGTTTCTGGGATTAACCCTTACCTGCTTTCTCCCACATGTATGACCTGGATTCCTATCTGCCTCTCCTGCCAGGTTGGTAACCACTGTTGTCTGCCTAGAGCCTTGTCTCCCCAGAGAATGACCTGGGAACACCCAAACAGCAAAAATATATCTTCCCATTCAGGGAGGGGCGGATCTAAGGAAGACCAGGGTGGTCCTTAGACTTTTGTCCAGCAGGTCAACTTTAGTTCTGGCCAGTACTCTACAAGTGCCAACCTCAGCAGTGGAAGCCAGCCTCCCCCTGTCCACAGTGCTCGCCTATGGCTGGTGACATCAATCTTACCAGAGAATACCGGGTAGAGCTTTTTTGTTTGTCTAGAAAGTCCCTGTGAGCATGCCAGTGCTGAGCTAGTTAGAAGATGATCTAGTTAAAGGCATACCTTTTCCACAGGCCTCAAATCAAGGGGATGCTTACCTTACACTCACTACTGCAGCCTAGCAATGCGTGGTATAGCCGTCACTTGGGTGCTATCTAGTCTGTGATCTGACTACATCTGACTCTCCATTACCACCCATTAGATCTCACTCACCAGCAGTCCTAGCCCCCAGAGGATATTGAGATATTACCGTGTCTGTAATTTCTAGAATGTACAGTATAATTTCAGTGAATTATAATGGAAAAATATGAAAAATAAAATACACTTACACTGACTGTAATTAAAAAAATCTATTTTAAAAAAAACTAAAAACATTTCCCATTTAAATGTATTTAATAGCTTATATTGTGGCTATTTCCCAGTGCATACATGTATTTTAAACAATAAAAGATACCAAAGCAAAATGAAGTAAGTGAACTGAAATGTTGAACTGTTCCCTACCTTCTCTGTAAAACATGCTTTTTAGAACCTTTTAGTATTGTGAAGGCATTTTCCCATTTTCTGCTCTATAGCTGAAATTGCAATAAGAAAAATCTTAACAATACAAAATGTTCCTTTGCCTGAATGTAGCAGTTTTAGTCATAAAACAGTTGCACTAAAATGTGGTTGTCTGACCTTCAAACTAGCCAAGGCTGTCAATTATTTTTATAAACAGATCAAACAGGATTAAAGCTCAGATGAACTCTGAGCTAGAATGCAGTTGCTTAAATTTTACATATAAAATTGACTCTGTAAATGTTTGCTTAACTTTTTAGTTCTAAATATGACTAAAACAAAAAACGGGAAGCTGAAAATGAGTACTGGCACTGAATATGGTAATTCTGGGGAAGGGCAGGGGCTGCTGGAAGGGGGTTATTTTATTCTGATATGGGGATACTTCTGTCTTAGGGTAAAGGTCACCTTTAAATAAATGGTTCCTATCTCCTTATTGCAGGGAGATA
The DNA here is from genome assembly GCA_027917425.1 of Gastrophryne carolinensis. Lineage (NCBI taxonomy): Eukaryota > Metazoa > Chordata > Amphibia > Anura > Microhylidae > Gastrophryne > Gastrophryne carolinensis. The sequence goes on along the minus strand of CM051239.1, from coordinate 277,328,533 downwards.
ACCAACCTTTTTTCACCCTGTACCACTTCCATTTTCTAAATATCTCAGGAGGTGGCGCATGTGTGAGCCTGAACATGCTTGTCACATGATTTAGGTGCTCTGTACCCCGTGCGCATAAAAGCATTATACTACAACCCGAAACACATTTAAAATGCTTGCACAACAGCATAAGGACATTTAGCCTTCTTTTCTGAGGTAAACTAATACCCATGTCAAAAACCCCTAGGCAACAACGCCGACAGAGTGTGGGGACAGGTCCCACAGTGATGACTGTAATGGCCGAGGCACCGTCTGTGAGAGAAAGCTGGTTACTCAGCAGAGACAACAGCCCACAGCTGAAAAACAAAAACTGAGGAATATTTTACCAGAGATTTTCCGACTCAGAAGCTTCAGAGTTTCATCTAGCAACAGAGATTCAGCTGTTTTTTCACCCAGTCAATCACAGTAGGTGATTCATCCCACTCTATTAAAGCAGAGTATAGGAAAGCTAGATAAAGCATCACATGTATCACTAAAGCTTAAAATGGCTTACGATAAACTGACTGCTGATTTGAAAAAAATATTTTGAGAATAAAGGGCAATGAATTGATACTATCAAAAGAAATGTGGAGGAAACTGTAACTAGAATCAATGAACATGAGCAGAATATGAGATCAATGCAGCATCAGACCAATCTCAATCTAAAATGGAAGACCATGAAAATAGGTATAGAAGATATCATTTTAGGGTGCAATGCCTTCCTGAATCAATCACAGATCTAGATTTGGCCATAAAAGGTCTGATAAGATCTATTTTACCTTATGCTGATGAAGGTCAGTTAGTTTTTGATAAGGGTGCATAGGGCACTCACAGCACCTAGGCAAGAGGGAGCACCAAGAGATATAATCGTAAAACCACATTACTAAATCTCCCAAATGTATTCTTCTTTCATAAAGGAGAAAGAGGTTTAAGTTTACCCTCACTCCTAGAAGTTTCCCCCAGGCTAGATGATATTATGCCAAGATCAAGGAGTAATGGACAGACCTAATCCTGGGTTTTGGTCCACTTTAAATCATACCTTCACCCGTTCTTATATGTTCCCCCACCCAGTACATACAGAGTGCCCACATTAAAGTTCATTCTACCTGCATCTACTGCATTCTATGAGTGTTTTCTCTGAGCTTTTAAACATTCAAGATGGTGGCCCATGGAGTCTCAGGCTGCCTGCAGACAGAAAGTGTCTTCTGATTGTACCGCTGTGCATTCTGTCCTTTTCCTGACCCCGGCAATGCTTTGCCTTTGCAAATCACAGCTATAACCCAGCCTGTATCCTGAACAGAGTTGCAGCCCAGTGGAGGAAAGAATAATAAGTAAGTGATTAAAACATAAAATATATTAATTTTAAATGCTGGGGAATACTTTTTAAAGGGTTTAAGCTTTTTATTAAGCGATGCTAAAGGTCCGGTTTAAGTGATCGTGAAATAGTTACTGAGGTGGAAAATAATTAGCTCTTTTCTTTGATCAAAATAAGGCTTCTGATACATCTCCTTCAATAAAATTGGCGAGCAGAAAGAAAAGGAAAGATTCTGAAGCACTTAAACAAAAGAAAGCATTATTAAATAAACTATGTAAAAATTATACAAATCCACACATCTTTTATATATAATTAACCAGACTAGACTGGAGTTAAACCTGATTCGTACTATCATGGCTGAAAAAAGATGCAATAAACATAAGTTTTATCACCAAGAAGATAAAATAGGGTCACTTTTGTCAAGGAGATTAACCCCCAGGAAGCACATTGCATATCTTCCCAACTTAGATCTTCCGGGAAGACACTAGTAATCCAGTAAGGATCTTAGATAATTTTTTCAAATTCATATGCTGCTCCTACTCCTTTTGATAAATCTAAAGCATATTATTTTTTTCAAGATATCCCATTTCCCTAAGGCGCATAAGTATATTTTAGAAAGAGCTATAGAGCAAGAGGAGATCAAGATGGCAATAAAATAATTGAAGGTCTCTAAAGCTCCTGGACCTGATGGTTTTACTAACATTTATTCTAAAAAAATTATTATAATTATTATAAAAAAAATGTCATCACCTCATCTTGCTTTATGGTTTAATAGCTTGAGGACTGATGAAGTAAGATTAGGAGATTTAAATAAAGCACACATTGGTGTCCTCACAAAGTCAGGAAAAGATCCAGGAGATTCTCATAAATATCATATGAATATAAATAGACCCATTTCTCTGATAAATACTGAAGCTTCTTACTAAAATATTGGCATTAAGGCTTAGCTCAGTATATTCATCTTGATCAGGTGGGTTTTATCCCAGGAAGGTAGGCCTCGGATCAGACCAGAAGAGTCATTGATTTACTCTTCCTCCTTTGATCAAGGAGGAGCAAGAAGGTCTATGCTTCTCTCATTAGATTTACATAAAGCGCTTGATGCATTGACTTATGATTATATGTTTTATGTTTTGGGATGACAAGGTTTTGGAATTACATTTCAAAATATTTTGAGAAATCTATACAGGAATCCTCATGCAGTTATAGGGATAAAATGACTTGATATACAGGGGTACTCGAGAGGGTTGTCCTTTGTCACCATTATTATTTGAGTTGTCAATGGAACCATTAGCAAGAGCAATTAGATTAAGCAGGGAAGTTGGAGGGGGTGGAGTGTGGGGGGACGGAACATAAATATGCATTATTTGCTACTGATGTTCTATTGTTTGTTTACTCACCCACACTTCCTATTTTATTTCAGGTGCTTAAGAAATTTAGCCAAATTTTGGCCTAAAAATGAAATAATACTTAGTCTGAGTCATTGAATTTGACACTCTCAGACCAAGAGGCTATTAAAAACAATTCTTTAATCTCATTTGGAAAACATTGTATTAATTATCTTGGGATCCAACTAACCCCTCAGTTTCATATATTATGTAAATACAATTACAATTCATTATTTCATAAATTGGGAAATGACTCCTGGTCTGGACTGAGGCCGTCTTGGTTGGGGTGCATTAGGACAATTAAAATTACTTTCTTACCACACTGTTAAATGTATTCATGACACTTCCTATTCCTACCCCAAAGGCAGATTTAAAGAAATTTCAATCCAAAGTGTTAAGATTTATTTGGGAAGGCAAGAAGAAGAATAAATGATATATATATATATATATATATATATATATATATATACATTGCTGTAGTTATTACAGTATTTTTCAGCATATAAGACGCACTTATCTATTCCCCCAAAAGTGTGTGTGTGTGTGTGTGTGTGTGTGTGTGTGTGTGTGTGTGTGTGTATGGGGGGGGGGGGGATGTCAGAGCGTCTTATCAGGTGAATGTATAAAAATAACAACAAAAAAGTAAACTCACATATCCATAGCTCCTGATGTCCCCACCATTCGTGCTGTCCCGCCGTCCACATTGTCTCTGCCGCCGCTCAAACATCAGCCATGCCCACCTGCTGAACGGAACTGGGTGTTTGCGCTGTGTGTGCAGGCAACGCCGGAGAAGAGGCAGAGACAGCTGCAGCATGGACATCAGGGACATCAGGAGCAGAGCAATTTCTGTTTTGCACTGCCTATATGGGATGGGGGGAATGTTACACTGCCTGTATGGGAATGGGAGGGGGGATGCCACACTGCCTGTAAGGGGAATGGGAGGGGGGAGACTGCCATACTGCCTATGAGGAATAGGAGGGGGGAGAATGCCACACTGCCTATATGGGGACTAGGAGGGGAGGGGAATGTCACACTGCCTATATGGGGAATAGAAGGGTGGAGACTGCCACCCTGTCTATATGGGGAATAGGAGGGGGAGACTGCCACACTGCCTATATGGAAATGGGAGGGGGTACCACATTGCCTTTATGGGGAATGGGAAGGTGGAAATGCCACACTGCCTGTACGGGGAATAGGAGGGAGGAGAATGCCCCACTGCCTATATAGGAAATAAGAGGGGGGAATATCACACTGCCTATATGATCAATGGGAGGGTAGAGACTGCCACCCTATCTGTATGGAGAATTGGAGGGGGAGACTGCCACACTGCCTGTATGGAAATGGGAGGGGGTACCACATTGCCTTTATGGGGAATGGGAAGGTGGAAATGCCACACTGCCTGTACGGGGAATAGGAGGGAGGAGAATGCCCTACTGCCTATATAGGAAATAAGAGGGGGGAATGTCACACTGCCTATATGAGGAATGGGAGGGTAGAGACTGCCACCCTATCTGTATGCAGAATTGGAGGGGGAGACTGCCACACTGCCTGTATGGGAATGGGAGGGGGTTTCACATTGCCTATATGGAGAATTGGAGGGAGGAAATGCCACACTGCCTATATGTGCAATAGGAGGGGGGAGAATTCCACACTGCCTATACAGAAAATAAGAGGGGGGAGAAAGCCGCACTGCCTATATGGGGAATAGGAGGGTGGAGAATGCCACACTGCGTATTTGGGGAGTAGGAGGGGTAGACTGCCACACTGTTTAAGTCATGTAAATCTCATACTTAGAAACTTCAAATGTTTAATGAAAAATTTAACTGTATTTTACTTAAAGAGTCTCAATTTAGGGAGAGCTGGAGCCCATGGTCTGCATTCTGGAATCCTGGGGGGGTAGGGGGGGGCTCTGAGCTCATATCATATTGGATGATAAAACTTTGTTTTATGATTAATACTATGCTAATCTATTGAAAAAAAATTATTAATATCGTATTTAGGTGATTATCGGTCAAGAAAGCTTATATTTCCATTTTCTGTTACCTTTTCTGCAATTCATACAATGCATATTCTAATGTTATATTCAGAATTCTGTTTTGCATTATTGAAAACTCAATAAAATTGTTGAAATATAAATATCACAAGTATCACCTGGGTGGTGTGTATGGGTTGTAAACACCAAAAACAGTGTTGAAAGACACACAAAACAACCATAAAATGTGGCAAATGCATAGTTCTCATTAGCTTTAGAAGCAATGTGGTGCAAATCAGGCTTGGGTAAAGTTTAGCAAATCTGGTTCGGGTACAGGTCAGTTTGTGCCCTGGCTGAGAACCACCTGATATGAGCTTGAGTACCAACATTGATACTTATACCACTGGCTGGAAACCCCTGCCCTAGAAAATTTCAAAAGATCCTACATTCTAGATTGGTTTAATACTTATCTGTCCTGGCTCCCAAAACTTCCACTATTCAATTCTTGGCTAGTGGGTCTTGTACTCTGTCAAGCACCCTTTCTACAGGTGGGAAATGTATTTGACCCAAATTCTATAAGAAATCCTTAAAAATTGGATCAGCCAATCATTGTACAATTATGATGCACTAGTATGGTACAACAAAAAAGACAAAAGCAGGACAGATTTATTATCTTGAAGAATTATCCTGAATCAACACGCAGGGGTCTTGTGGACTATTGGAAAAACAATGGCCCAATGATGAAAATCCATATAAATATGCTGGATGGTGGGAGGAGAGGTCACTTATATAGGCAGGATCAAGAAATATTCATGCAGGCTTGTTTTTTTCTTTTAATTAAAGGAAGAGGAATCAGGGGTGAGAAGTACTGTCAACTCTGATACATTCAGAAACTTGGCACTCCTGGATATTATTCATACCAGAAGAAGAAAACCACAAGCTGGGTGGGAGTTTTATTAAGTAAGTCAGTAAGTGACTTCTCCTTTCTATAAAACCAACAAACATTTAAATTCTACACAAAAGGCAGTCCATACCTCTGTGGGATAATAGGTTAGGGTATGAAATATTTTGCCTTTTTTGGCAAAGATACATTTTGCCTTTAATATTTTAATACCTTGTTTGTTGGCCCTGGAGACTTTTAGGCCAATACCCTATCGATGGGGTCTCACAATTGTGGATGCCCCCTGTGTAGAACCCACGGGACAGCTAAGTAAACTCACCTAGCTTCCAATCTCACAGCGTATGCATGGTCCGTGCTCACATCCACTTTATACCTGTAGCTGAGGGCACATACGCATGCCCAGCATTTCTGATTGGCCCACATGGCTATGATGGGGAGCAGAGGTGCTGACGTCAGGGCAGCTAGCAGAAGCTGAATGGAGTGGAGAGAGCTGATTGGCTGCCCGCCTGTGCATGTGCCGTGGGATTGCTGAAAGGTGAGTTTTCACAGCAATCCACAGGGATACACACAACTTGGCATGTCACATTGTGATGCCCTGCCAGAAATAAAAAATACCGGGGAGAGTCAAAATCCTGGGTGTTGTTCCTCTCAAGATAAGCCTTAAATTGAATCTATGGAACTAACCTATGCATTAAAATATTTATCCAACTCCTGCTCCACCCCAGTTGCCTGCGTGCCTTCTGGCACCTAATGTGGGTTTTCTGGGTGGTATAAAAGGTGCAGTTAGAACAATAATAGTTGAAGCACACCATAGAAAAGAAAGTTCATAAATTGGAAAAGATAGGTGGTGTTCAGCCTTCTAAACCTGTGTACCACTCACAAGGAAACAATCCAATTAAAATATTGCAAAAGAAGACGAACTACCATGATTTGAATTGCAAAAAGGTTAGGAGTTTTAATGTGAGGAAAAAGGATCATAGGTGCTGTACAAATTTACATAGCAAAATATCAAGCAATCTGCAGATATATAGTACAATGGGGTTACAGCCCCTTTACATGACCGCTAGGTGGCGCTCCTGTATGCATAAGGTAAACAACAGAGAATCAAATAGAACACCAAAAATGTAATATGTGCCCAAAGACACAGTGAAGGATGAGCCACTGCTCCTCAACTGTTCCAAAACCTATATACACGGGCAATACAAATACCAATATACAGCAATGTGATACATACAGAAAAAAAGGTCTTACAGGCAGACGCAGGTGGAAGTAATACCCTCGACGTTTCGGCCGCCTAGGCCTTTCTCAAGAGGGAGCGGTCCCTCTTGAGAAAGGCCTAGGCGGCCGAAACGTCGAGGGTATTACTTCCACCTGCGTCTGCCTGTAAGACCTTTTTTTCTGTATGTATCACATTGCTGTATATTGGTATTTGTATTGCCCGTGTATATAGGTTTTGGAACAGTTGAGGAGCAGTGGCTCATCCTTCACTGTGTCTTTGGGCACATATTACATTTTTGGTGTTCTATTTGATTCTCTGTTGTTTACCTTATGCATACAGGAGCGCCACCTAGCGGTCATGTAAAGGGGCTGTAACCCCATTGTACTATATATCTGCAGATTGCTTGATATTTTGCTATGTAAATTTGTACAGCACCTATGATCCTTTTTCCTCACATTAAAACTCCTAACCTTTTTGCAATTCAAATCATGGTAGTTCGTCTTCTTTTGCAATATTTTAATTGGTATAAAAGGTGCCCCTCATAGCAATATACATGCCCTCCTGCAGAACCTCACTGTCCTCTGGCTGTCCTGTAAGCAGTGCGGCCACCTCACACACTGAGCACTAGGACCACGGAGAGGTAAGTTTATTTTTTTCAGAGTTGCAAGTATTTCTGGGTGGACAGTCAAGCAGGATTGGAAGACATACTTATGTAACAAGAACCAATTAGGGCAAATACATCTGGTCTTCTCTGCATAAATATGGACCTGACAAGTAAGAATTAGCCATGAACAATAAATAACTGGTTGGAGTCAACACTAGAAGTCCAAAGTTAATCCTAGGTTGTGGGGTTGTTGTATTGATCTGTAGTCAGTAGCAAAGCCAAGTGAAACCAAAAATCAGATTCAGAAGCTGAAGATCAGATCTGAATCAGGTCAGGAAGTCAAGATGCAAGTTCTAAGGTTATTATAAGCAGCACCCTTCAGCCTGGAGCTCCCTTTTCTGCTTGTGTGCTAGCCATTTCCTGCATCACAGGGTAGAAGCTGTATCAGGTCTCTAAAGTTGGCCGTTTTTCCATGTTATTCCTCTAGGACCATGTAAAAAAGTGGTCCTACAGCCACCTACAGTACCTTGGTGGTGTGAGTGAGCATGGCAAGCCACAGTGATCCTACAGCTGTCTCTGACCAAACCAGAGCATGCTCAAGACTCATAAAGGTGTGTACTGACATCCTTCCCAGCTCAGCCATGACCCCAAAATTGAAGCAAAGAAATCAGTTTCGCCTAGAATACATTAGGTATTTACATAGAATCAGAGATTATAAGGGGGTTCTTTTTTAATTTTTAACTCATTATTTACTGTTCCCAAAGGGGACAAGGTAGGAGACAGTTAGTGCGTGCCTGGACAGGGAGAGTGTTATTAACAGTGACTGTTATGCTAGACTGGAAAACTAACTGAGGTAGTAAGAAAAGGTCCAGTACTACTTTGCCCAGAGGGGAGTGTGGGGAGTGGATTGTTTTTAAGCTCTGAGGTGTCTGGTGTGGCACCTGGGGGGGTAGGATAGGTTTACGATCACTTCCAAATTCACATCAAACAGTTCCAGCTGTTCAACTACTTTAGCAGGGGTTTTAATAGCACAGTAACTGTACATTCTTCATCCAGCAGTACCAAGGTCCTGGTTCCCACTTTAGCAGCTCAAGGTGGCATAGAACAGCCCAACTCATGCAAGTATTTACCTGGGTCTTTAGCTACCACCATAGGTTCCTTCTGGTTGCTCACTGACCTAGTTATGGGCTCATGGTATCTGCTGGTTCCATTCCCAGAACAATTTATAATCTAGCTTTGAGGTTCCTCACATATATTACCTATGAGCCCTCACATCTACAACATTAATACAACATAAACACAGTTCACTTGTCCACATCATGTCTTAAAGTGCTGAGGTGATTGTGCTAATTTAACAAATAATGAAAATATGACATATATTGTATTGGAAAATAGCTATGAATATCAAATTTTTAAAGAAAAGGCAACAGCAGACCTTGTTTGTCAGGTTTGTGACGAGATAGTGTGCCAAGCTATAGAGGCAGGCATGGATATCTGTCTTTTACATTCTTTCCAATGGCACTTCTCTGTCTGCTGGGAAAGAGAAGGTTTCCCCGGGCAGCAGAAAAAAACTGCTGGAAATTTACCCTTTAAACACCAAGCACATAGGATCTACGGGCCTCGCCTCTCCTACCGTTAACTGGCAAGCACGTAGGTCCTATGTTCTTGGCGTTTCCCTGGGGATCTCCCTTTTGACACTCCCTTGCTTCTGCAGGGAGGGCCTTTTATACTGGCGAATGAGCTGACATCATCACACACAGCCAGTATAAAAGGCTGGTGAAAGCTAAGTGTGGGGGCAAAGGGCCCCCAACCCTCTGTCCTGCTCTTGGCTTCCACTGATCACTTCCACATGAAGACTGACATCATGGGACAACTGCAATGGGCGATAGCAGGTAAGTAAAAAAATATATTAAAGGACTTTTTGTCCTTTAATGTGTGTGGTGTGTGTGTGTGTAAGTGTGTGTTTTTACATCTAACCCCTTGTGAACTGGTAAGGGGTCCTTGAGACCCCTATACCAGTTCACAGGGCAGGAAGGGCCGGCAAGTCAATTGCCACAAGGGGGTAACATTCCATAACCCCCACCCCATTAACTGCATTCCAAAGCACAGGTGGGTGCAGAAGACCTCATAACCACGTGGGCTATGCAGGTTAGTAGCATTTAGGGCTGAGTGCCAGCCAGTCGGCCTCCACATCCTGGTCTACCAGCCCCCAAAGCTGGTGCCTGAGCTGGTTTAACTGGAGAGGCGGGATCCCACACATTTTTTAAACATTTTTAAGAGATTAACCCTTGTGAATAGTAGTTGCATTTTATTTGAAAATCTCATAAAGCGCTCTTTTCAGTTTGCAGTGTTTCCTAGGCAGGAATGGATGTCTACTGGTATGATACACAAAAGTAAAATTTAACAAATAGAATTTTAATTTTTTTCCACATAATTCACCCAAAAACATTGAGAAAGCACTGAAAACAATTACAATTAATGATCTGCTGAAAAAATATTTTTCTGGAAATTTCTTCAAAATTCACAGTTAAACATATAGCGCAAAATGGTGAAAAACAGCCTGGAAATAGAGGGTGGCAAAATCTGCTGCATGCTGCCATGGCCCTGGACTTTTTTACTTCTAATTGGTCTTTTAACCCTGTTAGTGCCAGCTACGTGAGTCTCACCTAGCTGCCTCTCCAACTGTGAAATGGCAGCTACATGAGACTCACATGGCTGACTTTAAAGCCCTATAAAAATAAGTATAAAAGATAAAAACTCATCTGACCTCTCTATAAATCTAGCCAGGTCTTCTATTCACCCTGGGGCATCCGATCCCCCCCCCCCCCAAGGACTTTTCCAGCTTCAGGAGAGGGCCAAAAAGAGCCTGCTCACTTCTGCCGCTGCTGACATCTATACAGTGGAAAAAAAATGCAATTACTCACCTGCATCCGCAGTCCCTCCCACTGGGTCTCCTCTTCACCCGAAGGGCCTCCAGGGTTCTTCTGCATGAGGAGAGGGCCTGAAACAGGCTTCCTCAATCCACTTCTGCCTTTTTGGGAGTGGGTTGGACGAAGTAATCTTGTGATGTCATCCTGCTCCCGGACTGTCAATTCTCAGATGCCATGATTAGCGGGTGGGGGTGGGGGGGTGAAGGGGCAGAGGACTCTGATACCTGGCCCCCCTCCACCAATCACTGGCATTTATCATCGGAAATCAGTGAGGGACAGCGGTAAGGAGTTGAGTAATGAAATAAACAATAAATGTCATTTTTCTCTGCTGTGTGTGGTGTGTCTTTTACTGTTGTCCATGAGACCCCCTAAACCAGTTCACAAGGCTTGGGGTCTGGCAAATCACCTGCGGCTAGCGGGTGACTAGCCCTTAACCCTCAGCCCCCCATTACCTGCATCCCCAAAGCCCAGGGGAGGTAGAAGAGCCCGGGGGCCGTGAAGCCCTGCAAAGCTGGCCCCCCCGGGCTGGTTATGCTGGGAAGGGGGGCTTTTTTTTTATTTTTAAGGGTTTTTTTACCCTCTGTCATTTTTTTATTTAACCCTTTATGTCCCATAAACCAGCAGGTATAAAAGGCCTACAGCAGGAGAAAAGAAGCCAAAGTGATCGGCATGGGACGCAGTGCTCTGGATGGATGCAAGGTAAGTATTAAATAAAATATATATATATATATATATATATATATATATATATTTTTTTTTTTTTTTTTTTTTTTTTCTTGCTGTGTGCATAGTTTTTTTTTACATTTTACCCTTTGTGAACTGGCAAGGGGTCCATGAGACCCCTATAACCAGTTCACAAGGCTTGGGGGCTGGCAAGTCACCTGCAGCTAGCGGGTGACATGCGATTAACCCCAAGCCCCCCATTATTTGCCCCCCCAAAGCACAGAGGGGGGGAGAAGATCCTGGGGGCCATTAAGGCTACTATAGCTTTCAGGGCCGGGGGCCACAGAAGCTGGCCTCCATGCCCAGCAAAGCCTATAGCTGATGCCTTGCTTGGTTATGCTGGGAGACCCATGCCAGTTTTTTAAATGTAACCATTTAAAGTGTGGCTAGCAGTTTATTAGTAAATGTTATAAAGGTTTTTTTTCAATTTGGGGGGTCTGCAGAGTTAAAGCCTAAACTCTGTCTCACCTCGCTGCTTCCCCTGCTCCTCAGTACGTGCCCGTGCGCGCAAGCACGTCTGTCTTATGCCCTCCGCCCGTGCTGCAGTTGGAGGTTAGTTTAAAGGGCCAATGAGCCCAAGTGTTGTTCTGCGTGGAACGCCCTGAAGATTTGAACTGGCCAATCAGTCCAAAGATTATTGCCTTGTCCAGCAAGTCTATTCTCCCCATCCAATCCCCTGCATCCATGCCTTATAAAAGGATTCCTGGCCATATTGTCAGGGCCCGTGATAGCGTTTAGCTGGGTGTGCTATTCCTGAGTTCCTGTATTGATACCCGTTGCCGACCTTGCTAGTCTGACTATCCTGACTGCTGCCTGTACCGACCTCAGCCTGAATTACGACCATGAACCCGTCTCATCCCTGGTGCCGCAAATCTCTCTGATCTCTTGGTTTGACCATTGGCATGAATTTTGACCTTGCCTATTTTCTCCCTGGGAGTTCCCAGAACTGTGTTGCTGTATTTTCCTCGGCTACCCGAGTTCGCCCAGTCTTTCCTTCGGTTCATCCGTCTTCACCCCCAGTGAGCTTACATCCTTTAAGGCTAATAAGTCCTGGGGGCAATCATGTCCGGTAAGGTGCTTAAAGCATCCCAGCAAACAGGGCTTGGCTAAAGGTGAAGCTAGCTGCGGAGATTGGGGGTTGTAGGCTCACAAAGAAGGCGGGTGTCCCCGGGGTTTGAGACTGACAAAATCTCTAGGTAGGCTGGCACCTAAAGGGTTAAAAGCTGTCTCTTCATCCAGACGGAATAGCTCATGATAGTGTTAAATTCCTTATCTGCAAGTACGATTGCTGAATGTTGCCAATGACCCATTGCCAACATTCATGTGTCTGGTTATCTGTTGACTTTCACCTGAACCTACACCTGCTTGACTTCACCTTGAGCTCCTTTAACCCCTGTGGAATAATTGTGTGCTGGGCCTCACATTTCCAGATCAAAGAGAATAGAGCATAGAATTTGTTTTACATATACTATTTAATTTAAAACTAGTATGTGTATATAACCTCAGGCAGTGTACAGTGTCTAATTCCTAACACCCAGGGTGACCAGCAGATGGCACCTAATTTGTAACTACATTGTAGTGACATAAAACATAATCTTCATGCAAATTACATTTGAAGTTTAACTATGTGAACCTTAAAGTTGTGAGCACAAATAGGTGAAATGTCCTTAACTATCTAATGGTTTCTGACTCATCATCTCTGACTGCTTTATTTGTATAAAGCTACTCCTGGCCAAGTTGTAAAATGTTATCCTAAGTTATTATTTAATCCACTGCGACATAATGTGATTCAGATTAGAATAATACTGAAATGCTTGCTAGATGTTACTGCAATAGGATAGAAATTAAGAAGTTGATCAGGAATATGTCTGAGATGAAACTTGTGAAGCTGAGCGATAGTCCCTTACACTTGTTGCCACTGCTTTAATTATGCAAAAGAGTGCCAGGAGCGACTATTCTATGCAGTAAAAAGACAGAAGGTTGCTGGGGAGGGACAACCAATAACCCCAGCTCTGTCACAGGCACAACCCACAGCAATTGGTAGTGGAGAACTGCTGTGCAAGCACTGCCCCCAGGTAGGCCCAACAGCTACTGACTAACTGAGCAATTAGTCTAGTCATCAGTCATGTGATACCTAGACATCAATATTCTAGCAATCCTAGGCAGCTTAAGTCATTGTGATTATGATTTCAAAAACCTTACAGCAACCAAGAAGACTTACTACATTCTGTAGTAGAGTTCTTAGCTATGAAGTGGGTCACCCTCATAGAACTTGATCATTTCTTTCCATCCATGAGCTTACAAACACAGATGAAGTAAATCGACATATATATATATATATATATATATATATATATATATATATATAGTGATTGATAAAGAGATAGATATTGACACAATTAGGTCACTCACTCTTCTCTCTGAATTCTCCCATCCCATCTAACGGCAATAAACCCCACAGGGCACCCATGCTTTGAAACCCAAAGGACAGGTTGTGACCCATAAAAACAAGGGGTGAAATATGATAAACAGGAAATCTGATTCTGTGACAAAGCTGAAAGATTGGATTGGTTAAATAGCTGTCTGATCACATACTTGTATCTGTTCCGAACCAATTAATTAAAACTACTTTGTGATTACTTACCATCAGAGCAACTGATTACTGATGTCAAGAAACTTCACCCCAAGTCTGTAAAACAACAGCCACCAAAGGTATCACCTTTGTAGTTGTGAAAAATACTTAAAAAGTTTAGATGAAGAATGAAGATGTGCTTTTTATGCCAACTACAATAAACAATCATAACCATCACATGAATTAAACATTGAAGCTACAGAGTTTGTACCACCAGTTATAGAAGAACTCACAGAGATGTGGAAATAGAAGAACCACACACAGTTGACCCAGTGACTGAGCTTGACACCACTGACACAGTTACTGCTAAAACAGGTGATGAACCAATGTTCAAAGCTAAACCTAAAATCCCAGATGCTGTTGAAAAAGGAACAGTAGAGGAACTGCCAAGCAGGAAGGTCTCTACTAGAGAAAGAAGTCTTATGTACAACTCCTTAGCAGAATTGAAGTACGAAGCGTCATTCTACCAACGGTGGAGCCCTGAATGTGAAGATAAACAGTCCGAATCACCTCTCAACCAGGAAGCCTGGAATCTAAGGACCAAACTTGTCTACACTAAGGCAGATAGATTGGGCTGCATGAAGATCCCAGGTCAGATGACCAAGGATTGTTTTTTGCCAAATCTGTGAGCAACAGACAGAAAAGAGATGGAACACTAAAAAGTTCAGACAACACACAGTGAAGAGGTAGGCTGAGGTGGTGGTCAGGCAGATCAGGATGGAAGTTGAGAGGCAGTCTAAGGTCATAGGCAGGCAGATCAGGATTGAAGTAAAGAGGCAGGCCGAAGTCATCACAGAGATCAGTATTAAAGGGCAGGAGGCAGGTCGAGGTTGTCACAGAGATCAGTACTGGAGCTAAAGAGCAAGCTGGGTTTTACACAGGAAAGATCAACAGGGACTCAAGATGCACACCGAGAAAAATGACCAGCTGGTACTGGTGCCCAGAGCATCCAGTATTTAAAGAAGCTTTTAAGTGGATTGAGCATGCACACAAGCCCTTGTTTGCGTGCATGCGCATACCCATATTTGAGTACTCACCTACAGACATGCACACTTAAAGGCACACCCGAAAAGACATGTGTGCGAGTGGTACTTACCAGTTACATACTTTATGGAGGACTGCAAATTTCTGCAAAATAATTCAAAATACTTTAATACGGAAAAAACATTTTAAAGATATTTTAAAGGTGGTTAGTATACTACCTGGTTTGGGATGGTTCAAGATGATGGAAAAGGCCCAGCTAAAGATGACAGAGGAAGACTGGAATTTGTATGACAGTCCCACTCTTACATAAATATAGGCTCATACAGGGTTGTGGGTGCATCTGTTCTTGGAGGCACTGCAGTCCAGGAGCCATATAAAGAAAGAACCAGCACTCCTCGCTCTAGGAGTTCTGGTTCTTTCTTTTTATAGATATCCTTGAATTGATTAACTTTATACTGTTTTAGTTTCTTCTTCTCTTTTCTTTTTCTTACAGAACAATTTTGAGCAATTTAATTAGGTTTTAGGATATCCTATGATGTTGCATTTGTTTCTTTGACCACTAGATGGCATGTATTAGATTTTCTCTCCTTTCCAAAAGCTAAAGTATAAGAGCCAGTCTTCTATTATTGTTGGCTCCTGAAACCAGTATTAAACTAAAACCTTCAACTGTCAAATGTGGCATACAGCGACGGGGAATGAAATGGTGCTGATCTCTGGAAGACACTTACTTTGTCCTACCAATAACCTACACGTGGGCAGGTTTTCATGTCAACATAAATTTATGGGCAAGGGAGAGACAGAAACTGTATGTGGGATTCCATTAGGTGGGCCCCACTGCCAGTAGAACAGCAGCAGCCACATTTCTGAATCTAAACGTTTGTTAAAGTCTCTAAACACATAGAAGCTGCAAGACATCAAAGCATGCTTTACCCTGTGTGGTGTGCTCCAAGAGTGTGGAACTGTCACTTACACCTACCACTTAGAACAACTCAGGATCACAAGAAGAAATGCATCCTTATTCTTTGGCTGGGTAAGTGCATTATTATATTTTTAGTGGCATATACAGTATAGAGCTCAATTTATAAAATTGAACATTAAGACATGCAAACTTTAGCTAGACATGGAAAATTCCATTTTCTGAGATCTCAGAAAATATTAAACATGCCTGGGATAAGCACACATCTATCCTAAGATAAAGAGTACATACAGTATACACATAAGGGCAGACTAGATGGACCGTATGGTCTCCTTCTGCCGTCAACCTTCTATGTAAGTGATACCAACCCACTCTGGCAAAACTGTGTATCAATCCACCTACTACTTAAGAGCCCTAAGTTTATTTCATGAAGCTTCGTATGGCAAGGTACCAGGAAAAAGCTTACCACTGCACTCCTATTGGAGCAGGTGTTACTATTGTTGAATTGGATTCTGCTAAGGAAAGGTGAGTATCTCTCTATGTGTGGATTACAGGTGCTGTAAAAGGGTAGTTTAGGTCCCTCTTGATCAGGACCCTCTCTGGAGGTGGAGGTTAGTGTATAGACCCCCTATAATTTGAGTGCATTGCATTAGTTGAGTATTTCTACAGCCCATACAAGACTTATCTTCTCTGCATCTCTGATGGCAGCTCTATCTTAGTAGACATGCCGAGCTTCCATATATTGTTCTGTTTTCTAATGACATGTTTACAATCTGATAGCTAGACTAGTAGAAGACATTATTGTTTCAAATAATAATGACTTTTGTGTTTCGGGTCTGATGAGCTGAAACAGTTACTTTGAACGTTCTCAGAAACATCTGATCACCTATTAAATAAACAGTGTAGGGGCAGCTCTTAATCAGACGGAATTCCTTTTAAACTGTCTAAAGCACAAGCAATGAATATCTTAGCAACTTTTCAAGTGGAGAGAGAAATGTGTGAAAACAAACACATAAATGAAGCTTATTCGAGCAACAAGAATCACATGGCAGGTCTTTGCCTAACTTTTCAGCTGCAGCTTGTTCTAAAACCTTATAAAATATTCACTATGCAGTAGATATGCTATAATTTATGTTATTAATATTGTTAATGATATCTTACATTTCATTGCGTTTGTATCTCACATATAAATGTAATCTGCTTTCAGTTTTTGTATGTCACAGCTATGAATGTAAATATGAGGTGGCTAGGATAGGGCAGATAAAATCCAGCCATGCTCTTCCACTGTCACTACCCACTTTTTAGAAAGGGAAGATATGGAATAGGGATAGGTGAATCAAATCTTTCCATTCTGATATTAAAGTGGACCAACACCCACGGGTGATCGGCCCGGGAATCTATAAGATTCCCGGGCCGATCATCTCCCTCCCCGCGGGACATCCCGATCTCGGGGTGAAACCCCCCGAAACACCCCAAACTCCTTACCTCATCTTCGGCGGCGGGCGGTCGCCGCCGCCTCCCTTGCGCCCCACTAGACGTGCGCGCGCCCGCGCCGGCCGTCTGTGAATGGCCGGCGCGGGCACGCGCGCGTCAAGAGTGACGCACGGGAGGCGGCGGCGGAGGAGCCGCTTGTCCGCGGCTTGTCCGTCGGCGCTGGGAGTGGGGAGAGGTGAGTTTTTCTTGGGGTTCGGGGGGGTTTCACACAGCGGGGCACCCCGATCGGGGGTGCCCCACCGAAGTGGACCAAGACCCAGGATAGTCAAAATCCTGGGTGTTGGTCCACTTTAACCACCAACCCATCCACTGCCCGGTACTAGACACAATTTGGGTACTTACAGGTAAATAAAGGACTTACCCACCCAGGTGCTCAATTTCCCTCTAAGAGCAGCATTTTCGCATTCCAAGCTGTCTACTAACCAAGCTGTCGAGCTAACTTTGACTGAATACCTAGTCAGCCAATCAATACAGCAGTGCAGTATCTAAGCTGTTAATCCCCGGTATCAGCCGTAGTCTGGGAGATTGGGTGCCTGGTGGCATATTTTTCCTTTTAATAACCCAAATTGGGTCTAGCATTAGGCAAGGCATAGGTGGAGGGTGGGTGATCAGACTGATCTAAATTGTTAAATATGTTTCTTCATGGTCTTTGGAGGATTGACTCCATACAATGAATCAATCTGCTCTTCTTCCTTTGGTTGGTATTCCTGCAGTCCATGGTGCAGTTAGGGTTAGGTTTCAGTACATAGAATGTATTGGTCCCCTCGTCCCCTAGTTATTCAAGTCACCCATCAAATGGCACGACACAGAAAGCTAAAAAGTTATTCAGACTGGATCTAGCAGTTTTACTGGGTCTGAGTGCTTTTGGATGCCCCAATGTGTGATCCCCCAGGTTGACTTGTATACTCACCTCGCCAGTGATCCCCTGCTTCCCTTTGGCTGATGCGAATACCCGCATCAGGCATTTCTGAATGGCTGGTGTGGGTATGCAAACCATGAAGGGGAGCGTTGTGGCATCAGTGCAAGCCACTGATTGAACGAGAGCCAGCATGTGTGTCATGTGATCTTCGACGCACCAAGAATTATTGCCATTGTGATGCCCTGCTGGAGAGAAACAATGACCAGGATAGTGAAAATCCTGATGGTTGTTCCTGTTTAAGCCAGTTGAAAAATAAGTATTGAACAATAGCCAGAGTAAGCCATCTCCTAAAGCCTACGTTTGTGGTTTTCAAAATACTAACCTGCACAATCTTGTTTACCTCCCTGCTACACCCATCTTTCTGGGTTTGTGGCTATCTGACTCAGCAGACAGGGCCACAATTGCGGTAAACAAGAGAAGGAATATTTTGAATACTTAAGTCAAAGCCGCCCATCCGCAACATCCGCTGTTGGATGGGATCCATCCATAAGACGATAATCCAATGACTCAAAATTTCCCTTTAATGCTGACTGATTATAAATATGTTAACATCTGGGTATAATTATATCTGGTTTGCCTAAATTCAACTTTTTGTTACTACCAAATGAAAGAGTAAGCCAAGTATGGAGAAAGTAGACATGTCTTTACCAATGTCTAAAAGAGGAGCCAGTGTTTACTAATGCAGGTGTCCCCAACCCTCCTCCTCAAGGCCCCATCTCCACATAGCCGCTCTATAGCTCTGCTGCTGGACTAGTTACTTCACCCTTGCATCTGTGTGGAAATCTGCAAGACCTGGCCTGTTGGCAGGAGGAGGGTTGGGGCCCCTGCACTAATGAAATTCAATATAATATGCCCCATATTAAAGGGATCCAATGGCTATTTAATAAAGAATGTGTGTGGAATCGCACCTGAACTCAGCGTGGGACATCCCGACTGCTGATGCTCCCCCGGCCCTGCAGTTCAGACACCGCATTCCTACCTCTTCCTTACTCTAGGAAAAACGTTCTCACGGCATTTACGTTTTAACAGCAATAACTCGGATATTTCCATTATTATACTATAGGAATTCTAAAGCTTTTAGTCCACATATCATTCTACTTTCAAAATATTAGATCCTTGGCCAAGCTTTATATTTATGAGTATCCCCACCAGCTTGGGGCAAGATGTTCTTGAGATTTCTGATTTGCTTTCTTAATATCATCTAATAATCCATTGGGTTGCACCTCTTGGTAGGTTCTATCCAATGATGTGATGAGATAGATGGATTATAGTTCATTAACAATGGTGTAATAGTAGGTAAGGCTGAAATAAGAAACAATTATTTATCCATGGATCGCCAGCAATGACCCTTTATCATGTGAGGTAATTATTTATGATACATACTTATGTGCTTTAAGGGCCATTATTATTCTCTGGTGAGCTGAGAGTTTGACCTTTATCCTCATTCATGCCTGCTTATTCACAGCAACAAACTGATATATATATATATATATATATATATATATATATATATATATATATGATCATCAACTGGCTGAGACAAAGGGATAAGGAGAAATACTGTATATTGTACTTAAATAAATACATTTATACAACTCATAGGCAACATTATAAGAAGATCTCCCTGGTACTGTAAAAAAACAAAACACTCAGGACTGTGGAGCCTTCTTGAAACTGAAAAATGTAATATCATATGCTGTAAATTTATTCTAAAAGGGTTGGGCAAATCGCTATTTACATTAAGCTATAATTTGTCTGGGTAAGCAATAAATAATCCCTGGACAATTAATCTATGGTTATATTAAATTGATTTCTTTTTTTTAAGATGCTCTTTTATGAAAAAATGGTCTTGAATATGCTAGGAGGGGTTAATTATACACCCTGCATAAGAATCAATCAAATGTACCATTCTGCTATTACAGGAGATGATTGCTCAAATCGAAAAGCCTGTCTCCTGGATATGAGTTATTGCTTTTGCATAATCTTCTCATGTGTGATGATGCATTACCCAGATATTAGGCAGTGGTCATTGCAACAGGTTCCCACAGCAGCTCAGGAGTCAGGCAGTTAGAGGTGAGAAGTTCTCTGTAAAAGTGGAATTGTACATTAAATAAACTGCCACCTTCCAGTCATGGGCATACATAGGGTTCACAGAGCTCCTTAACAAAAGTCATAGTGGGCCTCCTCCCCTAAAGTGTCAGATATACTGTACTTACTGATAATGCAGACTGATGTGGACCCGGTGTGATCGATTTCTTGACTGGTGTGCCAGCACAGTATGCAGTATTGATGCATTGTCTGCAGGGAGCCCAGTGGTCAGAGATTGCACAAGACAGATCTAACATGCCAGCACCTTAATTTCTCTGTACACAGAGCATAGGCATCTTAGTTCCGACCTTTGCAACCTACAACTTCCTGCAGACAGTGCATCAACACCACATAGGCAATTCAGACAGGAAACGGACCCCACTAGGTTGACCCGCAAGTGCTCCAAGCGAGAGGAGGCAGGTTGCATGGGGCCCACATCTGCTATGGGCTCGGTAGCAGCTTTCTCCTGAAAGTGAACTTTGGTAATACTATTGCATTTGTTTATTCATACTTTTATGTATATACACTAACCTATTTTTCCTCACAGGACTGAGGAGAACATTAACCCTTTATTTACTCTCCCTTTTAACCTGCCTTTTTATCCACAGCGCACCTACACTAATCTCTTCTCCACCTAGGTCCACACCTAAGTTAGAACAGATTTAACCCATCTACGTATCTGATGTTCTGCCCGCAGTACGATAGACTGAGCATTATGTGCTCAGGGGCCAAAAATCAGCCCTGGGTTTTACCAGCCCATGGGCGACATCCCTGCTGAGGCCTCCCTCCCTCAACTATGACTTTGGGGACTGGGGTTCCTTGGCTTGTGGATACAGTGGGGCTGGGTACAGGGGCTGAGAGGGAGGGGGCAGTGATTGAATGTGGGTGTTAAAAGCAGCAGCCCAACTGGCCACAAAGCTGTGCGGCCCAAAGGGCATTGCCCCGGGTCTCCTATGGCCAGTCCACCCCTGATTATTTCTGTAAAGGTCCATAACCACCTCTGCCACATCGGTCTCAACAATACACAATTGATATCCTGGGGTGATTTTTGGCACCAGTCCGCAGGGTGAAGGGGAATAGTCTGGTGTAAAACCAGTATGGATGAGCCCTACAAATATGCAGGTAATGTTTATAATGAATTGTACTGTGGTCAGTTATACTGGTGGGCCCAAAACACCCCGGTCTGGCACTGTTTTTGATATGCAGCTGAAGGCCAGGTCACAACCTTCAAATCAGCCCAATACTGCCAGAAAGGGCAGACTAGCCAAGTACAGCCCAAATTAGTCATGTATACAGTTTGGAATTGCTGGGCATTATGTTGCAGTTAGGTACACAAAATGTCCACTTTAACATACAGAATGTATAATAGTTTAGAACCATTTTCTTTGTTAAAGGATTGCTCAAACAACCTAGATTAAAACTACCAGCTTATAAAGTTACTGTAAATAATGAAAGCACAGATTCTGATAGGGAATCACATGCAATCCACCACTTTGCCAAGCTAACATTTCCAACAATGTTTATAGAACTTTTTATCTTGACTCTGGCACTTAAGAGCAGTCAGCATTGTGAAATTACTGGAAGAATATAACTGAAGCTTTGTGTATGTATTTTTCCTCAGGAAGAAAAGGCATTAGGCAACTGAAGATTGAAACATTTTTTATTAGACATGTTTATGTTCTGTAAACTGATCTGTAGAATATCTGTATCGAAAGCCTGGAGCAAAACCCCGATTTGGGATGCCCCACTATGTGAAACCCTGGCAATTGGCACATTAAATATTAAATCGCATTTAATTTTAAGAGTTCTCTTACCCACGTGACATTATCACAGCTCAGTGCCTTTGTGTCTTCTGAACATGCATAGACTTTTAACGGATACTACTTTGAGAAAAAGCAATGATCATAGAGTGAGAGATAGTGGAACTATGGTGCTCGAATTAAGTCATTATCACCATCAGCCTCACCTTTACCTGGGTCTCATGATAGTTTAATATTTCTTCCAGCTCCTCCTTACACAACCACAACTGCACCACCCCTTACTAAAAGGTTCCTCAATTCCCCAAACAACCCAATTCTTTTTGGAACAAACCCCTAGACCCCTGTTCTCAATAGGACTAGCATTTGTGAGAATAAATAAATAATGTCACTTACTAAAGGATTTGTTCTATTCATTCAGCAATACGGGCAGGCTGATTCATCATTAGCGGCAGGTAGCGACAGATGAGCGTCTGTAGCAGGCATTTTCAGAGCGCCCGCTAGTAGTCGCAGTGCTCACCCATGAGTCGCTAGTTTATAGTGACTCAGTCGCTGTTCAGTAATGTTGAATACATTGTGAGGAGTCGCTATTTGACCAGTACAGCACTGTATGGGAGCGCATGGTAGCGACTGCTCATAGCGGCCCACTCACGCCATATTCAGGAAAAAAACAGCCTCACAAATCTCTGGCGCTGAAAAATAGTTGTTTGAAGCCCAGAGCGCAGGAGGCGGTGTGTTTAAAGTCTGTTTTCAAGCATCTATCAACTAGTAACAAAGCGAAAACATATGGAATTACATTGTAGCAACATTGTAACATGAACACTTTAATGCCAGACCTGTAATGTCATTTTTGAAGAAATATATAAAAAATAAAAAAAAATGTGAAAAAACTGCTTATTCAATGCCAGGAGAGGTCACAGAATTATTTGAGATTTAAAAAAAAAAAAAAAAAAAAAACACAGTTTAAAGAGAAAGGATCGTCCATTGAAATGTATGGGAGAGCGTCAGGTAGCAAGAGGTCATACTTGGCGCTGTGCAAGGCTGAACGCCGGTGCTGTTCGCCGAGGCTGGGAAAATGATGAATCAGACGCTACATGGCGTTATACCAGTCGCTAAACAGATTCTCTGCATAACACTGCCGCTGGCTGTTAACCTTACCAGTATATTTAGTACTATTCCAGTCATGTCCTAAGTAATGTAGGAGGCCTGGCCAAAGTGCTGCTCGGATGTGACACTATTATTATGCTTAAGGTTTATTTATAAAGCGCCTTCCATAGCGCTGTGTGAAAATACAAACAGGGTAAAACAACTAGCTTACAATACATGACAGAAATGCACAAGTACATTGGGCCTGATGCAGAGCCTCCCCTGAACTGACCTTAAAAGCTTCCGATTGTCCGGGGCTCCCGTTTGAATCGTGGCTCAAATGTGATGCAGAGCCTCCGTCGGAATGGCTCCCTAACTGATCCGTCAATTTGACTTCACTCGGAAAGTGTTTTTTGCTCTCTCGGGTGCCTTCAATTTGATCGGGGCTTCCGTTCCCGTTCACACAGGCGGCCCGTTTTTCCCTGCTTTTTCCTTGGTTTTTGAACGTACCTGCTTGCCTTCCGTCGTATTTGACCTTCCATTTTCTTGGGTTTTACAAGTATACTTACATCTCCATGGCTCTTCTGTTGCCAATCTGGCTACACGCAAGCGCACATCCCTAAACCTCCATTGGAATTTACATATGGCACCAACTGCCAATTTGACACATATATATATTGTCAAATATAATTTTTGGTGTCCCTTCTTCCTTGCCATTAATGCCTACCTTAATCTCCTTGGTGTCCCTTCTTCCTTGCCATTAATGCATACCTTAATCTCCTTGGTGTCCCTTCTTCCTTGCCCTTAATGCATACCTTAATCTCCTTTGTTGTTCCTTCTTCCTTGCCATTAATGCATACCTTAATCTCCTTTGTTGTCCCTTCTTCCTTGCCATTAATGCATACCTTAATCTCCTTTGTTGTTCCTTCTTCCTTGCCATTAATGCATACCTTAATCTCCTTTGTTGTTCCTTCTTCCTTGCCATTAATGCATACCTTAATCTCCTTTGTTGTCCCTTCTTCCTTGCCATTAATGCATACCTTAATCTCTTTGGTGTTCCTTCTTCCTTGCCATTAATGCATACCTTAATCTCCTTTGTTGTTCCTTCTTCCTTGCCATTAATGCATACCTTAATCTCCTTTGTTGTTCCTTCTTCCTTGGCATTAATGCATACCTTAATCTCCTTTGTTGTTCCTTCTTTCTTGCCATTAATGCATACCTTAATCTCCTTTGTTGTTCCTTCTTCCTTGCCATTAATGCATACCTTAATTGTTTCTGATTGTTTTTGATTTATTGTCCCATATCTAAACCTTTGGTGTCATGTAAATGTGTGATGATGTTGTGTGATTGTACATTTGCAGGAAAGACAACTCTCAAAATTTTTTCTTTTCGGCGACAACACAGCAATTCAATGAGACTGTGTGCACCCAACTCACAAACCTCAACGCCCAATTAGAGGTATTAAACAGAAATATCTCTGCCCTAACCAGCCATATGGGTGAGATTAATCAAAGCCTGGCCCACATTGCAGCCAATTTGCAGGCACAACATCATTCCTCGTCAGCATGCAACCCAACATACCACTAATTTGTGGGGAATACATTTTCTGACCCCAAGTGTAATTTTTCTTTTGTTCCCAAAAAAACAAATGACACAACAAAATGTGTTTGTAAAATAAAAATAAAAAACTAAAAAAAAATTTGTGGTCTCTGAAAAAACACTAAACAATAGTTGTGCACGGATGGTTTGCGCGGTGCCACTTTGGTTGCAAGAAAAAGGAGGGGTGGGGACGTCTGAAACTAAAGGTGGTGGAGTAGCCCACAAGCCATAATTAGTTTTAGGACCGTTGCAGGCGTCTATTGTAGTACCCCCCCCCCAGTCTCATCAGGACAACGGAACCTCATCTTCAAGAGACCAAAGCCTCGCTCCACCACAGAGCGAGTCCTCCTGGGGGCAGTATTGTAGCGCTCCTCTGCCTGTGAAGATCGGTGCAGGATGGGGGTCAGCAGCCAGGGGAGCAAAGGATAGCCAGAGTCTCCTGCCCAAAAAAAAAAAAAAAAAAGGTGTGCATTGCAACAATAGAAAAGAGGGAGAAATAGGTGAGCGGGGTAGGGTGGGAGGAAAGGACATTTCTAATGAGACTACATGCACATCCAACCTGTACTCTCATTAAAAAAGTCTGGGGAATACTACTTACATAAGAGGGCAAGAACATGACGCAATAGGGTGCAATCACTTAACCCATTTAATTTGTAGCTCAATAATTAGGCTCAAAATATACTACGAAAATAGTTACCAAATAGTGTGTTAAGGGAAAAAACACAGTCAGACAGGGTGGGCAACCAATACAAGTTTCATACACATACCCAGTAGCCAGCCACCAAAAAGATCGCCAGATTTGAATCGCTCATCTAGGCAGGAATTCCTCAAGATGTGCGCATCATGCGTCGAGCAGGGAAAGCCAGCAAAACGACTCCCAAAAACCAATTCAGGGCCAGCCAGTGCCTGCACATTTATGCTATGTCCCATCTTCCAGTTCCTGCACACAGGCAATAAAAAATAAATTAGGTAGACCCTGTAAAAAGGACCCTAAAAAAAAAAACCCTAAAATATAACAAATACTCATGCCATCGATGTCCAAAGGCGTGCGGTGCAGCCTGGTTTCTGCCATACTCAGCAGGACAAGACCGCGGAGCTGGCGCCGCTGATGTGCTCCAACAGAGGACTGCATATTATTGCCCGAGTGCAAATACGGCTGCTCTGACTGCCCGTAAGTGAAGGCTCGGCGGCCCGTTTTATTAGGGTGATTTCAATCGGAAATCAAGGCTCTGCATTACTGAAAAAAACGGACCAATGAACGAGGCGTCCGTTTTCCCGGGAAACAGCCTCGTGCGAGCCGACAATCGGAAAGGCGGCTGAGCGCACACCCGAGCGCATAAACGCACACTAAAATCAATGTAGCACCCTTTCCTGACCCGATCAAAGCCCAAAACCAACGGGAAAACGCACGGGATAGCTGAACAGGGAGGCTCTGCATCAAGCCAATAGTCCTACAGAAATACACTACAGAGATGGACCTTGCCCTTGTGGGCTAACAATCCAAAGGATAAGGGTGGAGACAAAATGTAGGTCACAAGTAGTATATACGGGGAGGCCGATTCATCAATAGCGCCAGGTAGCGACAGATGAGCGACTGAAGTATGGCGCTAAGAGCGCCGCTAGCGTCAGCCGCGGGCGGTAGCGATTCGCTATAGCAGGCCTCCTCAGTCGCTACCTGGCGTTGTTGCGAACAACGCCTACATTGCTGAATATGATGTTGGCCCTCAGCTTTGTAGGCGCTGTCAGTCAGTGTGACCACGCTATTGTACACAGCGCCTGTTAGCTTTGCTGTGTCCTGGCCATCCAGTACTTTCTGAATAAAACACATTGCCACATTTGTTAAAAATTTAAAGAGTTTTTATTTTGTGTTGAAAAGGAAATTAAATTCAACCAGATATTCTAATATAAATGCAAAATAAAACATAATTAAACACATAGCCACAATTTATTTTTTTTTTTATTTGTTAAATAAAAAGGAAATACAATTAAACCACCAATGAGAAAGAAAATGAAAAGAAAAACAGAACAGAGAAAAATGGAAAATCGAAAAAGAAAAGAAAAACAGAAATGAGAAAGGAAAATAGAAAAAGTAAATAAAAGCAGAAATGAGAAAGGAAAATAGAAAAAAGAAAAACAGAAATGAGAAAGGCAAATAGAAAAAGAAAATAAAAACAGAAATGAGAAAGAAAAGGAAAATTAAAATAGGAATTAGAATGAAAAGGAAACTAGAAAAGGAAAATAAAAACAGAACTGAGAAAGAAAAGGAAAATAAAAACAGAAATGAGAAAGAAAAGGAAAATAGAAAAGGAAAATAAAAACAGAACTGAGAAAGAAAAGGAAAATAAAAACAGAAATGAGAAAGAAAAGGAAAATAGAAAAGGAAAATAAAAACAGAACTGAGAAAGAAAAGGAAAATAAAAACAGAAATGAGAAAGAAAAGGAAAATAGAAAAGGAAAATAAAAACAGAACAGAGAAAGAAAAGGAAAATAAAAACAGAACTGAGAAAGAAAAGGAAAATAGAAAAGGAAAATAAAAACAGAACAGAGAAAGAAAAGGAAAATAAAAACAGAACTGAGAAAGAAAAGGAAAATAAAAACAGAACAGAGAAAGAAAAGGTAAATAAAAACAGAACTGAGAAAGAAAAGGAAAATAGAAAAGGAAAATAAAAACAGAACAGAGAAAGAAAAGGAAAATAAAAACAGAACTGAGAAAGAAAAGGAAAATAGAAAAGGAAAATAAAAACAGAACAGAGAAAGAAAAGGAAAATAGAAAAGGAAAATAAAAACAGAACAGAGAAAGAAAAGGAAAATAAAAACAGAACTGAGAAAGAAAAGGAAAATAGAAAAGGAAAATAAAAACAGAACAGAGAAAGAAAAGGAAAATTAAAATAGGAATTAGAATGAAAAGGAAACTTACAACAGAATTAAACACATAGCCACATGTATATATATATATTTTTTTTTATTTTTACACTAAAAAATAAATAATAATAAAACAGAAATGAAATTGAAAATGAAAAGTCCAACAGAAATTCTAAAGCAAAGTAAAGTGCAGGAAAGTTTTTGAAATTGAAATTAGGGATCAGGGTGCATCTCTTGGTGCCTGAAAAAATTAGAAAAGTGCAGTTAGTATATATCTTTAAAGTTGTTTTGTCGTTGACAAAAAAAAAATGCATAACTTTATAACCAACATTGGCGTCTTACACCCCCCTTAGAGTGGTTTTGGTCATCTTACACCCCCCTTAGAGTGGTTTGGGTCATCTTACACCCCCCTTAGAGTGGTTGGGGTCATCTTAAACCCCGCTTAGAGTGGTTTGGGTCATCTTACACCCCCCTTAGAGTGGTTTGGGTCATCTTACACCCCCCTTAGAGTGGTTTGGGTCATCTTACACCCCCCTTAGAGTGGTTTTGGTCATCTTACACCCCCCTTAGAGTGGTTTGGGTCATCTTACACCCCCCCTTAGAGTGGTTTGGGGCATCTTACACCCCCCCTTAGAGTGGTTTTGGTCATCTTACACCCCCCTTAGAGTGGTTTTGGTCATCTTACACCCCCCTTAGAGTGGTTTGGGTCATCTTACACCCCCCTTAGAGTGGTTGGGGTCATCTTAAACCCCGCTTAGAGTGGTTTTGGTCATCTTACACCCCCCTTAGAGTGGTTTGGGTCATCTTACACCCCCCCTTAGAGTGGTTTGGGGCATCTTACACCCCCCCTTAGAGTGGTTTTGGTCATCTTACACCCCCCTTAGAGTGGTTTGGGTCATCTTACACCCCCCTTAGAGTGGTTTGGGTCATCTTACACCCCCCCTTAGAGTGATTTGGGGCATCTTACACCCCCCCTTAGAGTGGTTTTGGTCATCTTACACCCCCCTTAGAGTGGTTTGGGTCATCTTACACCCCCCTTAGAGTGGTTTGGGTCATCTTACACCCCCCCTTAGAGTGGTTTGGGTCATCTTACACCCCCCCTTAGAGTGGTTTGGGTCATCTTACACCCCCCTTAGTGTGTTTTTTTGCTCTTTTTGATGGGAGGTCAAATACATTTAACCAGTAGTGCAGTACTTGCATTAGAGTGAAGGGTAGTTAGCTTACCGCAAAAAAAGAAGTGATCAGCCTTTCCCTTAGCTCATCGCCAGTCTGGGTGTCCTCACTTCTATCTGCGGGCAGGTTGGGGATTTCTGGCACCAGTGCTGTCTCCTCGGGGGCTTGGATTCGGTGACAAATGCAAATGTTGTGTAGCACACAGCAGGCAAGGATGATCTTGGAAACCTTCTGTGGGCTGTAGAGCATCTCTCCTCCTGGCCGTGCCAAACAGAGAAAGCGTGCTTTCAGCAGGCCGATGGTTCTTTCCACAATGCTTCTGGTCTTGCGATGCGCTGCATTGTAGCGTTCATGGGCAGAGGTCCGTGGGTTCCTGACCGGAGTCATGACCCACGTTCTCTGCCCATATCCCTTGTCCGCTGTAGAAAAAACACAAGGAGAGAGACAGCAATTAGTACTAGTACATGTTTTTTGTTGGTAGTTTGGTTAAAATTGGCTTACTAGGCCACATATTAGCAAAATACATTGACATGGTTAATTTATTACCCAGTAGCCAGCCAGCTGGCATTTCGTTGTTATCAAACTTCCGGCACAGGACTGTCCGCTGCAAGACGTAAGAATCGTGGCATGAGCCGGGGAACCCCGATCTCACCGCCCGCAGCCTCATGTCTGGGTCACAGACCACCATGATATTAAGCGAATGGAACTGCTTCCGGTTTCTGTAGGACAGCTCCTGTGCACGGGGAGGGCGGAAAGGGATATGTGTACCATCAACGCACCCTAGCACATTCGGGATCCCTCCCATCAGATAGAAAGCATGTTTTATTTTGGCAACCTCTTCCTCATCCTCAGGAAACTTGATGTAAATTGGGATTAAATCACAAATTGCCAGAACTACCTGGATTAGTATGCGGCTCATAGTAGCCTGGCTTATCCCGCTGAGGAGGGCTGAGGTTGCCTGGAAGGTCCCTCGTGCCAAAATATTAAGAGTGGCACACAGGCGTACTATGCCTGGAATGGAATGAGTGCGTTTGGTGGATGGCTCGATTTTGGTCTTAATCTGATCATATAGGGACTGTAGTGCAGCACGATTCAGACGGAAGCGGCTCCTGATCTGCTCGTCACTTAAGTCCCATACTGAAAGGCGGATTGCAAAGGAGCGGGGTGCCCTAAGCCTCACAACACCCCGCTCCCTTTCCTCCTGCTCTTTCAGCATACACATACATCCATCCACCCAGACACCATACATCACCCTCTTATCCATCACACACACTAAAGATATATACAAAAACAAAAATAAACAAAAAAAACCACTAACACACAACACACACACAAACAATCACACTCCACACACACCCGCTACAATGCAGCTCACCACAAAACCAGAACTATAGTGGTCCAAACCACCAGCCTGCTGAAAACCAGCTTTCTAAGTTAAGCACAACCAAGAGGGGAGTTGCTGCACAGCCCACAAAAGGCCCCAAAATCAAGCCTCACTTGCTGTATGCTACACAATATTTGCAGATGCCACCCAAACCAAGCTCCTAAAGAAACAGCACTGATGTCAGAAATCACCCAACAAGCCACAGAGAGTGAGGACAGAAACCAGACAGAGGCTCAAATGAGCTAAGGGAAGCGAGCACAGCACCACACCACAGCCTTTGCCACAGTGTAAGAATAGCAGAAGCTAGAACATTCCTTCCTTTTATACTTCATTTTCTAAAGTGACAGGTCCGCTTTGCCGCCTTTTGCGTCGCTCTGCTATTTCCGGGCGCCAATTAGCCGACCCAGGTGTGCGTAAAACAGAGTGCGCACGCGCACGCTAGTAGCGCTACTAGCGTACTTGAGCCGTAACTTGCGTGCATTAACGAACATGGCCCAAAAATCAGGGGTGGACCAATGAAAGGGAAGCTGATGTTTTTTTAAATAGCCGTTAGGCTAAGCACATGTCACAAGGGTTTGAGATACATCAGTCCATTGTTGGATTTGGGTGTGTGTTGTTTGTTTAATGAGGTCTGTAATGAGTTAATTGGCTAACACACATGCTTCTGTCAGTGCAGTGGAGGTGTGCCTAGAAGGAACTGGGCTGTATGTGTGAATCAATTAAGTGGGCTGCTTTTGGATTGGCTGTTAGAGCACATAAAACCTGCCCAAGCCTAAGAGATTGCGATGCCATTCTGTAGTGTGCATGCGTGCTTGTTGGGTGTGTATTTGTGTGTGTGTGTGTGCAGCTACAGGATGGAGCCAAATTCAGGACATCTGCCGGCCACAGCAGGCCCGAGTAGGAGTTTGGTGGGTGCTGTGCGCAGACCTCCCTTACGGAAAAGGGC
Source organism: Gastrophryne carolinensis (assembly GCA_027917425.1). Taxonomy (NCBI): domain Eukaryota; kingdom Metazoa; phylum Chordata; class Amphibia; order Anura; family Microhylidae; genus Gastrophryne; species Gastrophryne carolinensis. The sequence continues at coordinate 277,297,626 of CM051239.1, read as the reverse complement.
ACAGCCTGAAGGTGGGGCAGCACCCCAGGCTAAGCGCCCAGGTGCCAAGAGGGAGCCTGAATTTAATTTGGCTGAGAATAATCATCTTGTGCGCCTTACACTTGCTAAATGGGAGCTGATATTTGGCTCCCAAAGCAAGTCCATAGGCAAACAAGAAAGAAGCAAACTGTGGGATGCCATTGGTGTGGAGCTTAGTAGCACAGCTCAACACCCACGTAGTGGCCCATCCTGCAGGAAACGCTTCTACACTTTGCGAGGGGCCCTTATGAAAAAGATGAATCACGATCTTGATGTGGACAGTGGGTTCATCCAGGCTCCAAAGAGTACCTACAGGCCGTATGAGGAGATGCTGAAGGCCAAAATCCCACTGGCTCGGCTGCAGGGTGTGGATCCTGGGGATGACACCACCGGTTGGACTGAAGGTACATATTTTCTGGCTTTTACAATAACCTAATGTTAATGTATGTGATTTGCATTTTTACATTCTGACCAACTAACAGTAGGACCTGTGAAGTATTACATTACAGCTCAAACATTTGTAACTTTTCTGTCTGTTGCTTTATGCATAGGTGCACATGCTGCTGTCCGGGATGTGCCTCAGGACACCCAAGCTCCTGCCCTTCCAGCAACCTCAAGGCTACCCCAGTCTGCCATTGAAGGTATTTACCCATAATTTGGTTGCTGGTTTTTTTTTTAACAAATGGGTGTGGGAGCAGCTCAAACAATCAAGGTTTGCCCTGTTGAGTATTAATAATATGTGCCTGCGCCCTAATTGCACGCCCACTGTAACACTCACAGCAAGTAACTAACAAGGCCCTAACATGTGTAGATATGTAGGACGCCAGAGCTGTGTAGCCATATATCGGCATATCAATGTGGGAGCCACACTTGGCTTGATTAGTGAATATTAGTGAAAGAGCTGCTCACACACCTTAATGCATGTTGTATTTTGCAACGCACATTAGCTATGGCTCAATGTTGGTTTTATTTTGGCCTAGCTCCCATGCCCTTGGCCCCAGCATCTCCTCCGGATCCCACCTACTCTTTGGATGTCGGTAAGTGCATGTGTTCACCTTGCTTGATCCACTTTTACTCAAGTGCATGTGTCTCATTCCTCTTTTTTCTTGGTAGGCCAAGTGACTGGTTCATCTTTGGACCCCACTTCCGATGTTGCCGGTCAAGAGGACCCTGTTGGTGTGTAGAGCAAGACATAATGTATCCTTTATGCTGTTTATGTTACACTGGCTCAATTTGGTTAGTCTACTAAGCTCCATGTTAGCTTGGTAAACTTGAAGATGCCTCTTGGGAGTGCTGGTTGCCTCCCCAGGGTCAGTCTATTAGTTATTTGAGTGATAGCAATGTATTTTTGCGGACATCTTTTTAGCCAAACATTCCCCGTAGTAGTTTGCTGATTATTTACATACTTTTTTTTTATTTATTTTAGTTGACCCGAATATCGGAAGTGGCTGTCCAGAAAGGGCCCCTCAAGTTCCAGCTGCCAGAGATGAGGGTAAGTGTTTTGGCCTTGCTCTAGCCTGTATTTTGGCTCTACTTTTGTGCCACTTGCTTCTGGCAACTTGTGTGTCCACATGTATTTTCAAGGTCCAAGCTCGAGTGAGGACCCCACTCCAGACATCTGGGATATTGCGGGTATGTTTAATTTAAGCAATGTTTCTGATGTGATTTGCAGAAATTAGTGCGTCTTAGTCCTGTAACATACATGTTAACAATCTGAGTTTAACAGAGACCTTTGGTCTAGTGTGTATTTGGGAACTTTTTATAGGTATGGCCTCGATAGCCTAACCAGGTTACATTAGAGTTTGGCCCACAGACCTACTAACCTGATTTTCCTGTTTAGCATATGCCAACTTGCCCGACATCTCGGATGTTGAATTGCGACTCTCTGGCAGCGATACCTCGAGCCTACCTGTGCCGGAGGACACGCAGGTAACATGGCTGATGTAGACGACCTCGAAACACATTGGCATATTCGTGGGTAGTGGAAGAAGCAACATGTCACATTTCCTTTCATTGTTGTTTTGGCAGGAGGCGGAACCAGAACCCCAAGCTGGGACCTCTTCCCAAGTCCCATGTGGCCAAGCTTCAGAGGCTCAGACAAGGGTAAGTTGTATAGTGAGTGTTTATGGTAATTTTTTGGAGGGGCATAACTGCATTGGTTCTGTTTGACTAAAATGTGGTTTACTATTTGTTTAGCCTCAAACCACAGCAAGAGGAGGTGTGGCACCAACCAGTGCCGATTTCTACGAGCTAGGGGTCCGGATGCTGGAGGACTACAGTCGCCAACAGCCGCGTGATGGAACTAATGAGCGCATTGCGGCGTTGGAAAATCAGGTGCTGATGTGTCAGCAACAAAATGAGGCCCTGCAGCGCCAGGTGGACCAGTTACGGCAAAACCAACTACAGAACCAGGACCTTGGTCGGCTGGCAAATGTAATAGAGCAATCTGTACAGCGCCAGGAAGAAGCAATACAGCGCCAGGCAGAAGGTCTCCAGCGGCAGGACCAAACTTTGTTGTTGCTACAACAGCTCATACAACAGCAGTCTATATTTTTTACTGCACTGTTGTCCCCCAACACCGCCCTAGCAATGACTCCCAACCTCCCCGGCCACCCAGCCAAGAATATTAATTTGTAAACCTTTTTTTATGATTTATGTAAATATATTTTTGAAAACCACCTCTAAATTGTGTTTATCCATACATGTGAAAGCGAACTACACAGTCATGGATGTTTTGCTCCATCATCTCTAATATTATGCCACCATTTATGTGCCACATTAGTTAACATTGCTTACTATGGTGTAAACATGTACTGGCTCAAAATGGCTGCCTAATTTTAGACATAATGGTTTTTTTGATTCTAAACCTATGCTGGTCAAGGAACAACACAGTTATTAGTACAAAAAATTTTAATTAAAAAATTTGGCCCAACACGGCCAACATAGGCCAACAAAGCCAAAAACTAGAGAAATGGCAGCCATCCCCCCCACCCTAACGTCTCCGACGCCTCTTCATGGCCAGCAGCATCCCTTTCATCTGTCGGAAGGCCCGCCACAGTCTGCGATGCTGGCGTATACAAGCTGTAGAGATGTGATTAAAAAAAATATGTTAGAATTTGATTGTGAACTCAACATACACAGATGTAGCAATGTAATGTCAGTGTTTCTAACTTGCTAACACTCACATTAACATTGGTGAACAATGTGCCCTTAACATTTTAAATTAAACGTTTAATATTGGCTTGAAAACATGTTAGGACAACATACCTTTACTCTTAAAGTGGACCAACACCCACAATATAGTTTATCATGGGTTTTGGGCCACTTTGTTGTTGCTCACAGATCTGTTTTTTCCCTGATGTGTGTATCCACACAGTAATCCATAGCCACTCACCTCTCCATGCTCCAACGTGATTGGCCCAAAAAACGCACGCTAACGTCTATGCAGGGAACAGGAATGTACAATCCTCTTCCGCCGCCTCTTCACGCATGTCACTCTCTGGCTGCTCATGGGGACCTGGCGGCCATTCACAGAGGCCCAGGGCGGACAAATGCACGTCTGGAGTGGTGCGCGGGAGCCAGCGGAAGATAAGTTCCGATAATTAGGGGTTTTCTTGGTGGTTTTGACCCGCGGTAAATGCAATTATCGTATGTTCCGCGGGGTGTTAGTTGTTGGCAAATTAAATGTTTAATGCACATTAAACACCCTTGGTGTTGTGCCAGGTTAACTCTTGCAAATGTAATAATGTTTATGGCCAAGTAAGGACATTTATGTCTTTAGTCCCAGCCAAACATCAGGGCCTAAGGATGATCCAAGTTTGCCCTATAATGTTATGGGTAAACACCTAATCAGGCCCATTTGGTTGTCTATACGCCACAAATAGTCCGTATGTGTCCGTAACAAGAATGTGAGGCAACTATCAAGGATGGTGACTGGCATGTTGGATTATTGTACAAACACATTTAACCTAGATGTGTGTGAAATTCACACATTGGTAAATTTAAAATGTCTACAGATGTAACTAGAAGACAAAGGTTTCACAAGTATTTACCCATAGGAATTTGGATGTACTCACCATCGCAGCTGTGGCGGTGGCCCATGCTGCTGGCCGTCCCTGGAGCTGGTGTGGGGAGGAGGAATTCTGCCTCCGTCTGCGTAGCAACATCTGTCCATAAAAAAACAAAATACAAAACAACATTTAGTGGAGCTATGACACCCGAAGATTTGACATCCATCTGGTTATTGAGTCTTACCTAAAAAAAAAAGTCAGGTTTACATACATGTTAAACGATATTTACTATATTCCTGGTCCATTAGTTAATGTGAAGTGTTTATGGTTGCCACATGTATCCGTTATGAAAATCTGGCACTAACCTTTACATTGCAATGTAAATGACTCATTACCAATTTAATGGCTAATGTTACCAGTGTGCAACATGTGTTTGGCCTAACTACTTAACGTAAATTAACTATTGCTAGCACACATCATGGTGTGGCCAGAAACATAGGGGTGGTTGCCAGTTGGCTAGCACTGTAGTGTGGTTTGTGATGTTAATGTACATTAGCAAACCAGCTGAGACAATGGACCAGGAAACGTGTCTGTTAAAAGTGGTCCAAGACCCAGGATTGTTAATATTCAGTGTTTTAGTCTACTTTGGCAGAGCAACACAATTTTATTCCGCCACCGCCCCTGCCTTCCGCACATCACTCCTCCAGTGTGTGCGCACGCGCATGCCAGTATGAAACAGAGCGCTGGCGCACACACATCTCGAGTGCCACACAGGAGGCGGGGACAATGGCTTCTGCCACCCCCAAAGAGGGAAGTAGTTTGTGGTGTTTTGTTGGGGGGTGGCCCTGGGTGAGGGATGTGATTGGGCAGGGAAGGCGCGAGAATCCAAGCAATATCATCAATGTTTGTTGGTCCACTTTAAGGAATGACATAAATTCCAAAATGAGCTGGCTAACAACATACACTTACCACGACTATGCCCGAGGAGGATTTGACGCCAAAATGCCATGGAGGTGCCGCCTATATGATGCCCTGCAAATTAGAGAGGAATGGCAAGGGCTAAGCACAAATGGTCAGATGAAACCTGTCACAGACTAACAATTAAAACATGTAAACTCACCAGGGGATGAAGCGCCACTTGAAGCCCAGGGAGGGCTCTGAGGAGGAGGCGGGGAGCCTCGGCTCCTCACACTCTGCTCAGAAGATCCACCAGGCAAAGGGCCACCCTCCTCCCTCTCACTCCCTGCTTGAGAGTGGCCCCTTGCCTGGTGAGAGTCCTCAGACTCAGAGTGTGAGGAGCTGAGGCTTGATCCAGCCTGCCCCCCAGCAGCACACTCCTCTGGGGCGTCATCCCCTTCCTCCCCTGGGTCCTCTAAATAGGACCCGCGGGAGGGACCCTCCCCCGATGACTCCCCCGAGTCCGCCTGCCTGGTTCGGGGGAGGAATCCCTTCCCACGTTTCCCCAGGGGAGGACGCTTATCTGTGTGGAGGGGGTGAAAGCAAATAATTAATATAAAGAGCAAAAAAGGACACAGCTTAGCAGATGATTCTGCACAAAGGCAAAAAAGAACATAAGCTTTAACTTACCTGATGCGTAGGCATCATATAGGCGGTACACGCCTTCTGGGTCCCGGCGCTTGAAATCAGACCATTTCTGTTGGATGGCCCGGATGGTCAGGTCGGTCTTGAAGCGCCGGGACACAGTGGCCTTCACCTCCATGGCAAGGCGTTTTTTAGCTCCTCGGGCATAGTCGTATTCGGCCAGGCAGAAGTCCTATGAAACAAAAAAACAAAAAAAAAAACATTTAAGACATGACATCAGAACTATGTCATAAACAGTTATACAGAGACAAGATCAAAGTGGACCCACACCCAGGATTAACATTATTCTGGGTTTGGGTGCACTTTTGTGGGCCACAACTATTGTGGGTGGCCCACTGTCTGCAACCCCCTTGGAAGGCCACAAATACACCGCTGAGGACACTCCCACATCACTCCGCAAGCCAAACACAGCGCTCCACGCCGGTGTGGTATGCGCATCCAAGGCCGTTGGGAGGTGCATACCAGCTCAGCTGTGTCTGCACGGCAAAGTACGCATGTGGCGTTTGACTCTAACAGGGAGTGCGCCTGCACACAAACTGAAAATATGTATGGCGCAGGGGTACACCCTGCTAGAGGTAAGCGCAATAGGCATCCGCAACTCACGCATGCACAGATGGGACGGGCCAGAGGTAATTTTTAGGGCCCTCCAGGGGGGGGGGGCAATCCCAGCAGGACATCCACAATGGGGATGCCCCACGTGGAGTGTTAAATTTTGGCCTGAAAACAATACAAATTCTGCCCCTATCCCCCCTGTGTGTTTATCAATTTTTAAGCTAAAAATAAATAAATAAAATACTCACTTTCACCACCTGGCCATTTACACGGCTATCCACCCGGGTGCGCCTTTGTTTCCTTGGCCCAGGAGGGGAATGGGTGGGAGGGGTGGTATTTGGGGAAGGTGAGGTAGGTGGGGGAGGTGGGGGAGGGGTGGTGGGTCCGGAATCTGAGGAGGAGCTGGGGAGGCGCATTACTCTCCGTTTTGGAGCCATATTGGAAACGCTAAGGAGGAAACAGGAACCGGAAATGACGCTAGCGACATTAGACCAAAAAAAAACAAAAAACCTAACAAAAATACGCTCCGCGCCCCAGCAACAAGCTATTCTCAGCTATGTGCAAGCTAAGTGGCGGAAAAACTAAAATGACGCTTGAAAACAAGCTAGTGGCATAAGCGCAAGACAGTTTTACCTTAAGGTGGCGTTGAAACGCAAAGGAGGATCCCGGAACCGGATATGACGCTAGCAACTGTGCTTCAAAATACAAACACAAACATGCGCGCAACAGGGACAAGCTAATATCAGCTATGTGCAAGCTAAGTGGCGGAAAAACATTAAAATGACGCTGCAAAACAAGCTATTGGCATAAGCGCTAGACATTTTTACCTTAAGGTGGCGTTGAAACGCAAAGGAGGATCCCGGAACCGGATATGACGCAAGCAACTGTGCTTCAAAATTCAAAAACAAACATGCGCGCAACAGGGACAAGCTAATATCAGCTATGTGCACGCTAAGTGGCGGAAAAACATTTAAAGGACGCTGCAAAACAAGCTAGGGCCAAAGGCGTCACGAATTATTAGCTTGATTTAGCAGGGGATTCTACATACTGTAATGCATAGGTCCTTCTAAAGCATACACCGTTGTGCTTAAATATACAGATCTTATTCCTTCACAAAGTCATCACACAATCAAACTAGACAACTACCTGAAAATGTGGCACACATGAGAATGCATAACGGGTTGTTATGAGCTGGTACGACTGAATGTTAATCCTGCAAGATGTGGCCAGGCACGCTCACAACTACAGTGTATTCATTAACAACGACTGGGGTCGCGATAAGTGAATTCCTTGCAAATGGCAGAAGGGCACATGTATGAACAGCACAGCGCCGCACAACGCAGCGCAGCGAGGCACAGCGACGCTCGCGCCGCCACATAGCGAATTAAAACAGCGACTGCACAAACACTGACCAACACAGATTCATCAAGGACAGGGCTGCCGAATAGCTTGGGCGCTGACAATTTCTAAGAGCGAACGTGACCGCCCAACCTGACAGGCTACAAAATAGCTTTACAAGCCCCGTTTGTGTGGAAAACCAGCGATTTTGATGCCAATGAGTTTGGGTGGAGGAGATGCAATTCCCATGTCACTCACAACATTACATTGTGAAAAATAAAAAAAAAATCTAATACATATAAATAACCAGCCAGATTCATAAAACATATCAAGATAAACATGTGTTGAATTTTGTACCAAAGAAAAAAACCCCTAAACCACTAAAAACAATCATTGCAGCGTCTGCCATTGAAATGTATGGGAGAGCGGCAGGTAGCGCCAGGTAATACGTGTCGCTGTGAAGGAATTTGCAGCGGCGCTGTTCGGGCCAGCCGGCTTCATGATGAATGCCGCGCTAGCCGTCGCTCTCGCCGGCGCTAGCCTCATTTAGCTTGATAAATGCGTCATTGTGACCGCCGCCGGGCGTACTTGAGTCGGTAGTCGCCGTTAGCTGCCGCTACCTGGCGCTCGTCAGACACTACCTGGCGCTATCGCTTGATGAATAAGGGCCCAAGTATGATGCTCGGGCTCTCTTTTATTTAGGCCAAGTGATATGCTTGTCTGAATAGGTAGGTTTTGAGGGAACCCTTAAAGGCGTGAAACTACCATATTGCCCTAAAAAGTTCTCTGTAAACAAAAAAATGGAATCATACTCAACCTACATCCAGAATGCGCCTGCCCTCCCTAGTTTACCCCCTGCCCCCAACCCATTACACACACTATACACTGAAAAGGAAGGCATTTTTGTGCTAAACTCCAGCAGTGGCCACCCATAGGAACTCAGTGAAAGAAATTTGGGGAATCCTTCTAGGGGAGTAAGCCCAGCTGGCTTATCCTAGGCTGTGGATGTGACAGGAAGGAAAGTGACTGAACAGATGGATAAAGCTGTGCCATGTTTTGATGTTTACCGTTGGAATCAATAAAGAGGAACTTGCTTTTATCTATTGGATTGTTGATGGTCTTTATGAAGCTGCACAGTAAGTATAGCCATCCCCTGCACTCCACCCACACAGACACACCTAGAGCACCCTGGGCCCAGAAGAACCTGCTCCCTGCCGTCCTCATCCAACACCAGGTGTGTGAGGGCTACAAAGACACTCCCACTTTAGCAACACAGAGCCACATGAATATAAGAAACACAGGTAAGGGGCCATAATCCTAACGTTTTTACACTCTAGAAGAGGAAAACGATAAACTAAAACCTGATAAAGAGATTTTCCTTTAATCAAAAAGCCTTGTTTCCTCAGCCACCATGTTCCTTGTCAGGGGATGAGAAAGCATTGTAGGAAATGTAGATGATGTAGTGTCTGTCCTTCTCAGTTGTTTATGAATTAGGTTAGGTAACCTGATTAAAATGTGAAAGTGTCTCCTCATTCTTAGCTTTTACACATGGAGCTGTAAATTAGCACGAAAGAGAACTTAGCTGGGTGACATGTGAAAATGACTGCCAGGCCTTCTGTGCTTGAATTTAGACAGGCCTCATAAAGAAGAGCTCTCACTTATCCTTTACCAAGCTGTCCTCTGCTGGTAATGGCTACTGAAAGAGAGCTGCAGTAAATCCTGATCCTGTATGCAGTGAGAGGAAAGGTGATCCTTCTTTTCATTCAGGTTAATGTTTAAGCAATGTGCAGGGAAGCTGGCACACAGAACACTTGGTCCTTGTACGGCTATAAATGGCCGGCCCTGTTGAAGCTTGTCTGTCAGCTGTTTGAACAAGACAAGCACCTTGATACAGCTGGCCGGCCGCAGCATTCACTTTCATGGTGTGTTCGGCAGCTGCTCCTGCGTCTGGCTGCATTTCCTACTCCCCTTCCAGCGACTGCCGCTGTTCCTACGCCCCCTCCTTTCGCTCGCTCACATTACTGCGCTTCATGACCTACTTTGAAAATATGGTGTGAATAAAGATTCACAAATTAGCTTGGAAGGCTGCCATAGGCTGTGCAAACAAGCTGGGTCTGGGAAACTCCTGTCAGAACAAACATGGCTATCTCCGCACCCTCCCCAAACCATGTAGGGACCTGCGTTGACTATGCAGCTCTCCGCGTCTCGCAGGCCACCTCTAATTGGACGGAGTGCTTCTCTACATCACAGCGCTGCTAGTCAATCAGGCCAGGCCTCTTTCAGTATTTGCTGCTTGGCAAAACAGCTGATGTGGTGGTGATAAAGATGAACGCATGCTTTCCAGCTGAGCCGTCACTCCTGTGCCACCGGCAATATCAGCACTACAGGTCAAAGTCAGTGCAAAGCACTCCATGACATGACTTTTGTTTACACGCAATGGAGGCATGCCAGGCCTGAGATATGGAAACACACGCTAGCCACCGCAGCAGTAGCAGCACATTTATTTTTAAGCTAAGACATGTTAATGAGTAACAGAGAAGGCTTTATCAGTTACTAGGGCCCACAATAAACAAGGTAAACAAATGTGTACGTTGACGTATGTTTTCCACTTAGTTAAAGAAAACTAACACTGACAGGAATAAGTTATAAAGACCGATTCAGAACCATGTGAAATTTTATTCTTATGATGCAAATATATATTCTCATGCTGCTTAAACTGGGCCAACACATGTTCTGGCATTCTGGATGCCTCCCCAGCTTGTACTTATTCACTGTCTGCGGGACCAACAGCCGTTAAAGAAAAAATGGATGTTGGTCCGGTTTAAGTGCAAATGCATGTGCTATTCAGCATTACAGTTAAATCCATTTTGTGCATGCGAAGCCTATGAGGCTGATTTATTAATAGCAACATGTAGCGACAGTTGAGCTGTATTTTCACAGCGCCTGCTAGTAGTTGCTGTGCTTGGCCGTTGTTCGGTTGTTGACAGCGACTCAGTCGGTGTGGCGTAATGTTGAATACAAGGTTACGAGTCGCTATTTGACAGGTTCCGCGATGTATGGGTGCGCATGATAGCGACTGGTCAGAGCGACCGGCTTCCACCATATTCATCAAAAAATCACGCTCAAAAAATTCAAGCGCTGTGAAATGCATGTTTAAACCCCAGAGCGCTGGCGGCGATGTGTTAAAAGTAGTTTTTTAACCCCCAAACCACCATATTTTTGGAAACCAAAAAAAAAAAAAATATTTTAAATAATTTAGTAATATGAATACATTAATATCAGACCTGTAATATCAATTCTGTACAATTTTTTTTTTATTTTTTTTCCCTTAATCTAAAATGGAAGAAGTGGTCACAGAATTTTTCACATTAAAAAAAAAAAAAAAAAAAAAAAAAACACATTAATAACAATTAATTATTAATATTTAAAGATTGTTCCATTGAAATGCATTGGAGCGCGCCAGGTAGCGAGAGGTCATACCTGTCGCTGTTCAAGGTCGGACGCTGGCGCTGTGGGCTGAGGCTGGAATAATGATGAATGAGTCGCTATATGGCGCTATCTCAGTCGCTAAGCAGGATTGGCTTGATAAATGTGTGATTGTGGTGGGGAGCCGGCGTTCTCGTGGCGGTGCCCGTCATTACCGGCCGCTCACCAGTCGCTACCTGTCGCTATTCCTTCATAAATAAGGGCCTATGTTTTGCAAAAGCATGCTTACATGTGAACAAGTATTAGCATCCGCATGCAGAACGGCAAGAAATGTCTGCGAAAAAGGCATGTTTTAATAGATCTGCTTAGATGAGGAAGCATGTATCTATTTGCACACATTTGTTAAGTTATTTTCTGCTTTTAGATTTTAAAATGTATTATATTGCTTATATTTATTTGATTGTATTGTAATTTATGTGTTATTTATGTCAATCCAAGCCTGTCTTTCCTTTCACCCCTTTTTTAAAATTTTTGCTAACTGTGTATGTGTAATATTTATTCTTATTTATTTTACAACATATACATTATATTTAGATTTGTTTCTGTTTCTCTAATGTATCTATGTTTAAATTGTTATTTCTGTTTTGGCTTTTCTAGTGGTCTTTTAAAATGCTATTGTGTGTTACATTTATCAATAATCACCCCTCTGTGTTCCTCCTGTAGTCACCCAGGAGTCCCCCTTTAAAGAGGAACATCGGACCTAAAGTAACAAAGGGCCGATTCCCCCCCCCGTCGGCCCTTACTCACCTTTTGGATGTCGCCGCTGCCTGCTGCGTTGACATCCGGAGTCTTCAGGGCCCGATCCTCTGCCCCCCTGTCGGCTTTGCCATCCAGCTCTTGCGGATTTTCATTGCGGCTCCATTGCATCCCATTCATGGGCACTACGCAGGCACCAGATTGGGGGCCATGTGCAGTGCCTGAGGGGATGCAAGATGGCGCCTCCCGTCGGAAGATTCGCCTGGAATCTGAGGGACCTGGAAGACTGATCCCCAGGCGAGTTGAGTAAATAGTGCCCAAAGGTAAAACCGGAGGGGGGCAGAATATTGGGAGGTTTGGGGGAGGTTTTAACCTCCCCCGATGTTCCTCTTTAAGCTTATCCAACATTTCCCCTGGAAGGTGCCCGGCTAACCTATTCCCCTCTCCACATTTCAGTGCCATTAGGATTGATTCTGCACCAGGTGAACTTTTATGTGAATGGCAGTTTTCTCTCCTAAAATGTAGCACACTTTTCCTAGTGCCTAATGGAGTCCCTTATTTACAAAATATAAGAATCAAAGAATAAATACAACTATACACACTCAAAAAAATGTGGTTGCAAAGGTAAGCACGTGTAAATAGTGTATGTTCCCGCAATCTGTGCCTAGCCTAAGTAGGTTAGGTTGTCATTTTAAAGGTTTTCTTTGCTCTGTAGCTGTGAAAGTGGCATGAGAAAACGCCACACTTTCCAGATAAATGGAGAGCAATTTCCACATACCTTGGCACCTTTTTATTGCATGCGGAAGGTCAGGTGATTGAATTATGTGAACACGCTTTCAAGAAAATATCTGCTGATATGCATAAGCATGTGCGCACTTGATTCACAAACAATTATTCGCAAAGGAAAAAATGATGCTGAATGGCAACACCGAAAACTGGAATGTAAACATGCATATTCTGGCAAAAACAGTGCGAAAATTTGACTTCTCACAGTGTTGAATCGGCCCCTATATAGAGGAACAGGCTAAAGGAAAACAGAATAGAATGGCACTGTCACCAAAGTTACATGTCAACTTCAAAGATTGGTTAAACATGTTTGAGGTGGTAATCAGAACTCTTCTTACCTCCAGTTATTACCTCCATGGTACCTATCTAGCCTGATGAAGTCCCATGAAATGTACGGTTGGAGGAGGAGTGTGGGCGCATATTATCACCTTTTGCTATCATGTAGTGTAGATACACTGTTGTATCTCTTTGTTTCGAATAGTTGATTTGGTCAGTTGATGGCAATACGCATTTGTGTATGTGTGCTAATATGCTTATTTTTCTCATTTTGAATACCACTTTGTTATGCACAATATTACTGTCACTAAAGATCTGGCATTAATATCTCATATCTAGGCATTAATCCAAAAGGGGCTTGCATGGAATGTATGCAATGGGGGGGATCAGCAATCAAGATAACCTCTTGCACTATGGCATCATATTTTAAGGCTAGTCTGCAGATGGCCCAACCCCAGACATAGGAAGCCTGCACACTTGCCTCTATCTAGACAGAAGACTTGGTAAAGCATTGCTTAAATACCTTCAGTGGCTTCTGACTATGTTCCAACACCTGCTGGATAAGCCAGAGAGTTGTTGTTTGCCTAAGTGGGTCTGTGATGTGTATATAGACGTATCAATGATTCACCTTGTTTGGTATAGATTGTGTAGACAGAAGCCTATTAGCATCTTTATATGTCTCCCATGGGATTGTCGTAACAATGCAATTTATTCTGCTGTGTTTAAGAGTGTGTGTCATCATGCTGGTTGTGTAATTGTGAATCACCCAAAGAAGCTACCTAATGATGTTCAATTTACCCAGAGACCAGTTGATTGAGTAGTTTTTGGCAGCCAGTGGAACACCCAGGAAATTTACCTGGGTGGGGGGTCCTTAAGGAACTTGACTGGAATTGGGCATCATACCTCTTTTCAACTCTTCAACTGTGCAAAGCTATCGGTCTGGTGTAACCTGAGCTGCACACATTTGGCAGCTGAACCTTCCCTAATTGGAGGTCATGTCGCATGATACCAAGACTTGCTGCACATGTAGGTAAGCTGCTTATAACTTACTGTGTGATTATTCTGTCTTTTTCTGTATATCGATTTATCAGTCACTATTGTTATTATTAGTTTGGATTGTATTGGATTATACTTGGCAGTTTTTTTTTTTGGGGGGGGGGGGGGGGCAGATTGTGCTTACTTACATTATAACAAATCAATAGGTTTGCTTGTTATTTTTGTCATATTGGTCCTGGGATGTCCAGTTAGTGTTTTTTTTGGGTACTGTGTTGGGACATCCTAATGCATTTAAAAAAAATCATATTTTAGCATATTTGTATATTGTGTTTGTTGCTGATAATGGGTTTAAAGGAGCTTTGTTAACTAACAGAGATGGGCGAACCCGGGCCGCAAAGTTTGGGTTTGTACTAAACACAGACTTCAGACTTCCAGAAGTTCTTGTTCAAGTGCGGCGTCCATCCGCAGGTAGCTGCTGTAACTCACCTCTGCCTGATCCTCTTCTGTGAGTACAGCGGAACATTTATTCAAAGTTCGGTCAAACTTGCCAAACATGGACTTGGGTAGTTGTCTATCCCTATTAACTAATCATACTTTAAGAGGAGCAACTCCCTACTTAAGCCTGTGTGAAATATCCAGGAGCGTCCGATCCATTTTTCTACAAGCCTGAGCTGCGGATGCATCCCCAGTGTGCCCCACCAGCCGTACGGGATATGCTGCAGGGGAGAAAAGATGAGTACCTTTTTTCATTTTGGTTTTTATTTCAGTAAAAAAGTAAATGTGTTTAATGCGATTTAAACCAGACCAACAACCATTTTACAAAAAAATGGGTGTTGGTCCACTTCGGGGGCAGGGGGGGAATACTGACTGCCGCCCCCCCCCTTGTTCAAGCCCCTGAAAAGCCCCCAAATCTTACCTGTCACCTAGCTCCCACCAGATGGAATGTGCTGCCATACTGCCACACTCCACCTTGTCCCTCCAGCCATACTGGACACTTCACTTCCTCCCAGCCATACTGTCACACCCCCTCATCTCCCCCCTAACCATACTGTCACACCCCCTCCTCTCCCCCCTAACCTTACTGCCACACCCCCTCCTCTCCCCCCTAGCCATACTGTCACACCCCCTCCTCTCCCCCCTAGCCATACTGTCACACCCCCTCCTCTCCCCCCTAACCTTACTGTCACACCCCCTCCTCTCCCCCCTAACCATACTGTCACATCCCCTCCTCTCCCCCCTAACCTTACTGCCACACCCCCTCCTCTCCCCCCTAGCCATACTGTCACACCCCCTCCTCTCCCCCCCTAGCCATACTGTCACACCCCCTCCTCTCCCCCCTAACCTTACTGTCACACCCCCTCCTCTCCCCCCTAACCATACTGTCACACCCCCTCCTCTCCCCCCTAACCATACTGTCACACCCCCTCCTCTCCCCCCTAGCCATACTGTCACACCCCCTCCTCTCCCCCCTAACCTTACTGTCACACCCCCTCCTCTCCCCCCTAGCCATACTGTCACACCCCCTCCTCTCCCCCCTAACCATACTGTCACACCCCCTCCTCTCCCCCCTAGCCATACTGTCACACCCCCTCCTCTCCCCCCTAGCCATATTGTCACACCCCCTCCTCTCCCCCCTAACCTTACTGTCACACCCCCTCCTCTCCCCCCTAACCATACTGTCACACCCCCTCCTCTCCCCCCTAACCTTACTGTCACACCCCCTCCTCTCCCCCCTAGCCATACTGTCACACCCCCTCCTCTCCCCCCTAGCCATACTGTCACACCCCTTCCCCCAGCCATACTTTTATTTACTTTGCAGCCACCACCGCCACGGCCATACCAGCCCTCACAATCCCTGTACCTGGTATGCTGGCTGGTTGTAATGCAATCAGCACCCAGGGAAAAATCACCTATGATTGGACATCCGTAAGTTTGAAGACACTGGAACTGCATGGAGGAGCTGCAGGGGAAAAGGGTGGAAAAAATTTAATAACAGTGATTCTGCAAAGATATTCTAATCTATAAAATGATTTTATATTTTAAGATCTGGCCTCCATCTAAAATGACCTGATCAGATTGATGCTGTCTCCTGGCCATGATTATAATTGAGATATGATTTGAGCTTAGAAAGATGTCCGTCAGAGCTACTACACCCCAGACATTCTGATTTGACCTGGCTTTTATGTGGTTCAGCGGTGCTTTTTACTGGGAAAATGGGGTGAGAACTTTTTTTTCTCGACGGCCGTTCACACCAGCAAAAATCTGGTGATAGCGGCCGGCTTCACTGAGAGGAAATTGTTAAAAATCATGAGCCTGGAGATGGCGTTATTTTTAACAGTGACACCTGGCATTAATAGTTAGATAGATTTTGAGCATTTTTTGTTAGATATAATTTTTCACTATTAAACCGATGCCTGATTGTTTGTAATGTTTTACTGAAAAAAATGAATGCCACTCTAGTTGGTATTAATTTAATCAATTAAACTGTCAGCAGGGCTTGTAAAATGTGTGCCCCCCCCACCAAAAGGCAACCAACCCAGGCACCAAGCATAAGGGTTTGTAACTTAGGGCACAGAGGTCACAACATACGGCCCCTTATATCCTTAAGTATGTGGCTGGGGTTCTTCCAGGGGCTCTTCTCTGCCCCCCTCTGCCATTTTCTTGTGGCAGCTTGGGGAGTCAGGACTTGCTGCCAGCGCTGCCACTTGGATCAAGGGGGGGGCATAGTGAGTGAAACCTCCATGGAATTTCCCACATGTCACTAATAATGTCACAGAAGGGGAGGGACCTAGAGGGGGTTTGCCAGAGGACCCCTATACCAATTTACTGGGACGGGAGCCGGTGTGGCACCTGACCTAATACCCACACCCACATTTGGGACATTGGGGTTGTGAACCCGGTGACCCAAGCCAATAACAAAGGACATTAGGGCTTGTAACTTGCACTGTGCAGCCTCTGAGCCCTAGGTTACAAGCCGATAAGCCTGGCACCCGGACTGGCTGTCTTTTCGAAGGGGGGGGGGGCATTCATTTTATTAATGAAAACTAGTACATCTCGCTGACTGTCATTGATTCAACTGTCATTCGAGTAAAATCATGGGTGGAAGCGAGAATTCTTACCATGAATTTTTTGTGAAGAACCAGCACTCCAGTATATAGGTTTCATCAAAATCATATATTTGTAAATCCAACGAAATGCAAATGATGCACAACAAACCTCCAAGTCCTATGTCGACGTTTCGGGTGCGCGAGGGCCCCCTTCCTCAGGAACAACTTGGTGCCGTGTGACCCCACACAGCATAACATCAAACAAGAAGACAAGGGTGCATGTGGCTATATATATGCTATGGGGCCACCCCTGCCCCAGGAAGCAGAAGAGATCGCACCTGACGTCAATCTGACGTCACTGGCGCCATGGCAACCATATAAACATTGTTTACCACCATGTAAAAACATCTAAGGTGTAAAAAACAACAAGTATAAACATAAACAAGATGCAGGCCTCATACTTACCTTGCGCTGGACGCTCCCGTCCGTGCGAGGAGAACTCCTCCGCACGCTGGGACCCGCCGCTGACACAGCTAGGGGCTGCAAAGCAACCCACAATGCTGTCCCCCTGTAGGTGGAAGGCTGGCAGCTACGCGTCGTTCGGGCAAATCTGCCCAGCGACGCATGACGCAGCATCACAGAGCCAGATATTGGCTCCCGGGTGCTGCGAGGCTGGTGCCCCATCTGCGGCCAGTGATAGGCCGCAGACAGCGCACAAGCAGCTGTCCAGTCTAGTGCGGCGGTGTTGACTTCGTCAACGCACCCACTGGCAAGGCAAGAGTATCCTGCACACAATTCACAAACGTATATATTCAAGGGGACAGAGAGGAAAAGTGGGGGGGGGGGGGGGAAAGAGGGACAAATATATGAAAGGAAGAGGTATAAAGGGGGGAGTAAGGAAAGGAGGGACAAGACTAGGGAAAGAGGGACAAAAGAAGTAGACAAAGGTCAAAGGGAGGAAGGGTAGGACTGGGAAAAAAACTGAATAAGAACAAGGGACGGGGGGTAAATAAGAGGGACAAACAGAGGGACCATGAAAGGAACAAGAGCTAAGAACACATAAAGAGTAGGATAAAAGCAAGAGACAGGAGTGCAGACTCTAAGCTGTGGGAGCTGAGAGAAGAAAAAAGAGGGAAAAGGGGGGGGGAGGGGCAAGCAGAGGGATCATGAAAAACTTAGAGCACGTTACGGGTAGGGGGAAAGGGAGGACGGACGAAGGGACACAAATGTGAACCCTAGATGGGAAAAAGATAAAGAAAAATGGGGACAAATAGAAAAGAGGGACAAGAAAAGAGAGGCTAGGAAGGGGACACAAAGAGAGAAAAAGAAGGGACAAAAACAGGGGACAGGACGGAAGGGGAGGGAAAAAAGAGAAAAGAAGAGGAAGATAATATGAGCTATATATCATTATAAACAATTACAGATAATCTGCGGGATGCCAGAGAACCTACAACAATGTCATAATCAGGAGGAACCTAATTACAGTCCAAAGTCTCTCTCTTCTCCAAAAAACAATTATACCCAAATGCTGTATTCAGACCGCGGGGTTGTACAGTGTCCAGTCGGTGGATCCAAAACGTTTCCCGTTGTCCTAACTTGGTAAAGTGCATTGCCACCGGTTTGTCGTAATCGTCTTGTCCATCATTTTTTACTCTACCCTGATGAACTTGAATATCACTTTTGTGTTTCTGGAATCTCTATTTGAAGGGTCCAATAGTCTTGCCCACATAGACCAAACTACAGGGGCACTTCAGAATATAGACACAATAGTCCGTGTTGCAATTCAAATAACCTCTGATTGCGATCTGGGCCCCAGTATGTGGGTGTGAGAACTTCGGTCCGATAATCAGGGAATTGAAAATACTGCAATGAAAACACTTGTAGCAGCCCATTTTGGTAGAGAGCACCTGTCTCTGAGTTTTATATTTATCAACTGGGTCTGCTCTAACCAATAGGTCCCGTAAATTCCGGCCTCTACTGTACACCTGTAATGGGGGACGTCTAATCACTGGTGCCAGGTTCCTATCAGAATCCAGAATATTCTGGTGTCTCCCTTCCTCAGGACCAACTTGGTGCCGTGTGACCCCACACAGCATAACATCAAACAAGAAGACAAGGGTGCATGTGGCTATATATATGTTATGGGGTGACCCCTGCCCCAGGAAGTAGAAAAGATCACACCTGACGTCAATCTGACGTCACTGGCGCCATGGCAACCATGTAAACATTGTTTACCACCATGCAAAAACATCTAAAAAACTCACAAAGGGCCAGCACACCGTAAAGCGAATAAGCTTGTATTGGTAAACATACAAGGTAATAATAATGGAGTCGTATATCAGTCCATGGCAATTAGTCCAAAGACAGCAGAAAGTAATACAATATCCAGACAGCACAACAGTCCCATAAAGCCGACGTTTCGGGGGTGTAGCAAACCCCCTTCCTCAGGGCAGACAGTCAAACCGTGTGATGAGGACACAGCATTTAAATAGCCCATAAGTGCTGCAGTTCCCGCCTGACGTCATAATGACGTCAGCGGGTACACAGTGTACATTAGAAAATGATGCATATGAATAATAAAGCCTGATGCTGCAAACCGCATTACATTACTCACCTTTCACCGCCGGGGCCCGCCACTCGGGGCCAGGTCCCATCACCGCCGGACGCCGATCGCTAATGAGCGATCGGCGGCTTCCCCGCCTGCCAAGGGGACCGGAGGCGTGACGTCGGGCATGAAGTTTGCCCGGTAACAGGTGACGTGGCGGCCGGTGTGTAAAAACATCTAAGGTGTAAAAAACAACAAATATAAACATAAACAAGATGCAGGCCTCATACTTACCTTGCGCCCTCGCGCACCCCGAAACGCCGACTTAGGACTTGGAAGTTTGTTGTGCGTCATTTGCATTTCGTTGGATTTACAAACATATGATTTTGATGAAACCTATATACTGGAGTTCTGGTTCTTCACAAAACATTTTGGACATTGGGGTGTCACTGTGAACCATGCACCCACCCAGGAATATAGAGGTAAGGGTGCTGCACTCCTTCCCAGGAAGAAATTCTTACCATGAATTCTCTCTTCAATCCGCAGCTCCGAGAACATCTAGGAAGGGGCATTGAATCAGGCGAATTGCCGAAAAATCTCGCCAGTGAGTGGCATCGAGAGCCCCAGCGAGATTTTCTACAACAGCTCTGAATGAACCCCTTACTTTGTTCTGATCATGCACTTACCCATTGATAGTTTTCCTGGAACCACCTAGTAATACACCTACCATACTTAGTGAAAAAAAAAGGATCTTTTTACCTGAGACGGGGAGGCCGATTCATTAATAGCGCCAGGTAGCGACAGATGAGCGACTGAAGTATGGCGCTATGAGCGCCGCTAGCGTCAGCCGCGGGCGGTAGCGATTCGCTATAGCAGGCCTCCTCAGTCGCTACCTGGCGTTGTTGGGAACAACGCCTACATTGCTGAATATGATGTTGGCCCTCAGCTTTGTAGGTGCTGTCAGTCAGTGTGACCACGCTATTCTACACAGCGCCTGCGCTTAGCTTTGCTGTGGCCTGGGCATCCAGTACCTTCAGAATAAAACACATTGCAACATGTTTCTTTACTTTTTAGAGTTTTTATTTTGTGTTGAAAAGGAAATTAAATTAAACCAGATATTAGAATATAAATGCAAAATAAAACATAATTAAACACATAGCCACATTTTAATTTAATTTATTTTTTTTTTAAAGAAAAAGGAAATACAATTAAACCACCAATGAGAAAGAAAATGAAAATAAAAACAGAACAGAGAAAGAAAAGGAAAATAGAAAAGGAAAATAAAAACATAACTGAGAAAGAAAAGGAAAATAGAAAAGGAAAATAAAAACAGAACAGAGAAAGAAAAGGAAAATAGAAAAGGAAAATAAAAACATAAATGAGAAAGAAAAGGAAAATAGAAAAGGAAAATAAAAACATAAATGATAAAGAAAAGGAAAATAGAAAATGAAAATAAAAACAGAACAGAGAAAGAAAAGTAAAATAGAAAATGAAAATAAAAACAGAACTCAGAAAGAAAATGAAAATTAAAATAGGAAGTAGAATGCAAAGGAAACTTACAACAGAATTAAACACATAGCCACATGTATCTATATATAGTAGATTTTATTTTTACAATACTAAAAAATTAAAAAAGTAACAGAAGAGAAAATGAAATTCAAAAGTCAAACAGAAAGGAAAAAGCAAAGTAAAGGGAATGAAAGTTTTTAAAGTTCCAAATAGGGTTCAAGGTGCATCTCTTGGTGCCTGAAAAAATAAGAAAAGTGCAGTTAGTATAGATCTTTAAAGTAGTATTGTTGTTGCAAATAAAACAATGCATTACTTGATAACCAACATTGGCGTCTTACACCCCCCTTAGAGTGGTTTGGATCATCTTACACCCCCCCTTAGAGTGGTTTGGCTCAGCTTACACCCCCCTTAGAGTGGTTTGGCTCATCTTACACCCCCCTTAGAGTGGTTTGGCTCATCTTACACCCCCCTTAGAGTGGTTGGGATCATCTTACACCCCCCCTTAGAGTGGTTGGGATCATCTTACACCCCCCCTTAGAGTGGTTTGGGTCATCTTACACCCCCCCTTAGAGTGGTTTGGGTCATCTTACACCCCCCCTTAGAGTGGTTTGGCTCATCTTACACCCCCCTTAGAGTGGTTTGGCTCATCTTACACCCCCCCTTAGAGTGGTTTGGCTCATCTTACACCCCCCCTTAGAGTGGTTTGGCTCATCTTACACCCCCCCTTAGAGTGGTTTGGGTCATCTTACACCCCCCTTAGAGTGGTTGGGATCA
Organism: Gastrophryne carolinensis; assembly: GCA_027917425.1. Classification (NCBI taxonomy): domain Eukaryota; kingdom Metazoa; phylum Chordata; class Amphibia; order Anura; family Microhylidae; genus Gastrophryne; species Gastrophryne carolinensis. Next base: position 277,275,991 of record CM051239.1, on the reverse strand, counting down.
TCTTACACCCCCCTTAGAGTGGTTTGGGTCATCTTACACCCCCCCTTAAAGTGGTTTGGCTCATCTTACACCCCCCTTAGAGTGGTTTGGGTCATCTTACACCCCCCTTAGAGTGGTTGGGATCATCTTACACCCCCCCTTAGAGTGGTTTGGCTCATCTTACACCCCCCTTAGAGTGGTTTGGGTCATCTTACACCCCCCCTTAGAGTGGTTTGGGTCATCTTACACCCCCCCTTAGAGTGGTTTGGCTCATCTTACACCCCCCTTAGAGTGGTTTGGCTCATCTTACACCCCCCTTAGTGTTTTTTTGGGCTCATTTTGATGGGAGTTCAAATACATTTAGCCAGTAGTGCAGTACTTGCATTATAGTGAAGGGTAGTTAGTTTACCGCAAAAAAAGAAGTGATCATCCTTTCCCTTAGCTCATCGCCAGTCTGGGTGTCCTCACTTCTTGCTGCGGGCATGTTGGGGATTTCTGGCACCAGTGCTGTCTCCTCGGGGGCTTGGATTCGGTGGCAAATACAAATATTGTGTAGCACACAGCAGGCAAGGATGATCTTGGAGACCTTCTGTGGGCTGTAGAGCATCTCTCCTCCTGGCCGTGCCAAACAGAGAAAGCGTGCTTTCAGCAGGCCGATGGTTCTTTCCACAATGCTTCTGGTCTTGCGATGCGCTGCATTGTAGCGTTCATGGGCAGAGGTCCGTGGGTTCCTGACCGGAGTCATGACCCACGTTCTCTGCCCATATCCCTTATCCGCTGTAGAAAAAACACAAGGAGAGAGACAGCAATTAGTACTAGTACATGTTTTGTTTATCTTTTTTTCAAATTTGGCTTACTAGGCCACATATTTGCTAAATACATTGACATGGTTAATTTATTACCCAGTAGCCAGCCAGCTGGCATTTCGTTGTTATCAAACTTCCGGCACAGGACTGTCCGCTGCAGGACGTAAGAATCGTGGCATGAGCCGGGGAACCCCGATCTCACCGTCCGCAGCCTCATGTCTGGGTCACAGACCACCATAATATTAAGCGAATGGAACTGCTTCCGGTTTCTGTAGGACAGCTCCTGTGCACGGGGAGGGCGGAAAGGGATATGTGTACCATCAACGCACCCTAGCACATTCGGGATCCCTCCCATCAGATAGAAAGCATGTTTTATTTTGGCAACCTCTTCCTCATCCTCAGGAAACTTGATGTAAATTGGGATTAAATCACAAATTGCCAGAACTACCTGGATTAGTATGCGGCTCATAGTAGCCTGGCTTATCCCGCTGAGGAGGGCGGAGGTTGCCTGGAAGGTCCCTCGTGCCAAAATATTCAGAGTGGCACACAGGCGTACTATGCCTGGAATGGAATGAGTGCGTTTGGTGGATGGCTCGATTTTGTGCTTAATCTGATCATATAGGGACTGTAGTGCAGCACGATTCAGACGGAAGCGGCTCCTGATCTGCTCGTCACTTAAGTCCCATACTGAAAGGCGGATTGCAAAGGAGCGGGGTGCCCTAAGCCTCACAACACCCCGCTCCCTTTCCTCCTGCTCTTTCAGCATACACATACATCCATCCACCCAGACACCATACATCACCCTCTTATCCATCACACACACTCAAGATATATACAAAAAAAACAAAAAAAAAAAAAAACCACAAACACACAACACACACACAAACAATCACACTACACACACACCCGCTACAATGCAGCTCACCACAAAACCAGAACTATAGTGGTCCAAACCACCAGCCTGCTGAAAACCAGCTTTCTAAGTTAGGCACAACCAAGAGGGGAGTTGCTGCACAGCCCACAAAAGGCCCCAAAATCAAGCCTCACTTGCTGTATGCTACACAATATTTGCAGATGCCACCAAAAACAAGCTCCTAAAGAAACAGCACTGATGTCAGAAATCACCCAACAAGCCACAGAGAGTGAGGACAGAAACCAGACAGAGGCTCAAATGAGCTAAGGGAAGCGAGCACAGCACCACACCACAGCCTTTGCCACAGTGTAAGAATACCAGAAGCTTGAAAATTCCTTCCATTTATACTTCTCTTTCAAAAGGGACAGGTCCGCTTTGCCGCCTTTTGTGTCGCTCTGCTATTTCCGGGCGCCAATTAGCCGACCCAGGTGTGCGTAAAACAGAGTGCGCACGCGCACGCTAGTAGCGCTACTAGCGTACGTGAGCCGAAACTTGCGTGCATTAACGGACATGGCCCAAAAATCAGTGGTGGCCCAATGAAAGGTAAGCTGCTGTTTTTTTAAATAGCCGTTAGGCTAACCACATGTCACAAGGGTTTGAGATACATCAGTCCATTGTTGTATTTGGGTGTGTGTTGTTTGGTTAATGAGGTCTGTAATGAGTTAATTGGCTAACACACATGCTTCAGTCAGTGCAGTGGAGGTGTGGCTAGAAGGAACTGGGCTGTATGTGTGAATCAATTAAGTGGCCTGCTTTTGGATTGGCTGTTAGAGCACATAAAACCTGCCCAACCCTAAGAGATTGCGATGCCATTCTGTAGTCTGCATGCATGCTTGTTGGGTGTGTATTTGTGTGTGTGTGCAGCTACAGGATGGAGCCAAATTCAGGACATCTGCCGGCCACAGCAGGCCCAAGTAGGAGTTTGGTGGGTGCTGTGCGCAGACCTCCCTTACGGAAAAGGGCACAGCCTGAAGGTGGGGCAGCACCCCAGGCTAAGCGCCCAGGTGCCAAGAGGGAGCCTGAATTTAATTTGGCTGAGAATAATCATCTTGTGCGCCTTACACTTGCTAAATGGGAGCTGATATTTGGCTCCCAAAGCAAGTCCATAGGCAAACAAGAAAGAAGCAAACTGTGGGATGCCATTGGTGTGGAGCTTAGTAGCACAGCTCAACACCCACGTAGTGGCCCATCCTGCAGGAAACGCTTCTACACTTTGCGAGGGGCCCTTATGAAAAAGATGAATCACGATCTTGATGTGGACAGTGGGACCATCCAGGCTCCAAAGAGTACCTACAGGCCGTATGAGGAGATGCTGAAGGCCAAAATCCCACTGGCTCGGCTGCAGGGTGTGGATCCTGGGGATGACACCACAGGTTGGCCTGAAGGTACATATTTTCTGCCTTTTTTACTAACCTAATGTTAATGTATGTGATTAGCATTTTTTCATTCTGACCAACTAACAGTAGGACCTGTGAAGTATTACATTAGAGCTCAAACATTTGTTACTTTTCTGTCTGTTGCTTTCTGCATAGGTGCACATGCTGCTGTCCGGGATGTGCCTCAGGACACCCAAGCTCCTGCCCTTCCAGCAAACTCAAGGCTACCCCAGTCTGGCATTGAAGGTATTTACCCCTAATTTTGGTGCTGGTTGTTTGGGGAACAAATGGGTGTGGGAGCAGCTCAAACAATCGAGTGTTGCACTGTTGAGTATTCATAATATGGGCCTGCGGCCTAATTTCACGCCCACTGTAACACTCACAGCAACTAACTAACAAGGCCCTAACATGTGTAGATATGTTTGAAGCCAGAGATGTGTAGCCATATATCGGCATATCAATGTGGGAGCCACACTGGCCTTGATTAGTGAATATTAGTGAAAGAGCTGCTCACACACACCTTAATGCATGTTGTATTTTTGCACGCACATTAACTATGGCTCAATGTTGGCTTCATTTTTGCCTAGCTCCCATGCCCTTGGCCCCAGCATCTCCTCCGGATCCCACCTACTCTTTGGATGTCGGTAAGTGCATGTGTCCACCTTGCTTTATCCACTTTTACACAAGTGCATGTGTCTCATTCCTCTTTTTTCTTGGTAGGCCAAGTGACTGGTTCATCTTTGAACCCCACTTCCGATGTTGCAGGTCAACAGGACCCTGTTGGTGTGTATAGCAATACATAATGTATCCTTTATGCTGTTTATGTTATACTGGTTCAATTTGGTTAGTCTACTAATCTACATGTTTGCTTGGTAAACTTGAAGATGCCTCTTGGGAGTGCTTGTTGCCTCCCCAGGGTCAGTCTATTAGTTATTGGAGTGATAGCAATGTATTTGGGCGGACATATTTTTTGCCAAACATTCCCCGTAGTAGTTTGATGAATATTTAGAGACATTCCTTGTGTTTTTTAGTTGACCCGAATATCGGAAGTGGCTGTCCAGAAAGGGCCCCTCAAGTTCAGGCTGCCAGAGATGAGGGTAAGTTGTTTTGCCTTGCTCTAGTCTGTATTTTGGCTCTACTTTTGTTGCACTTGCTTCTGGCAACTTGTGTGTCCACATGTATTTTCAAGTTCCAAGCTCGAGTGAGGACCCCACTCCAGACATCTGGGAGATTGCGGGTATGTGTAATTTAAGCAATGTTTCTGATGTGATTAGCAAAAATTATTGCCTCTTAGTCCTGTAACATACATGTTAACAATCTGAGTTTAACAGATACCTTTGGTCTAGTGTGTATTTTGGCACTTTTTAGAGGTATGGCCTCGATAGCCTAGCCAGGTTACATTTGAGTTTGGGCCACAGACCTACTAACCTGATTTTCCTGTTTAGCATATGCCAACTTGCCGGACATCTCGGATGTGGAATTGCCACTCTCTGGCAGCGAAACCTCGAGCCTACCTGTGCCGGAGGACACGCAGGTAACATGGCTGATGTAGACGACCTAGAACCACATTGGCATGTTCGTGGGTAGTGGATGAAGCAACATGTCACATTTCCTTTCATTGTTGTTTTTGCAGGAGGCGGAACCAGAACCCCAAGCTGGGACCTCTTCCCAAGTCCCATGTGGCCAAGCTTCCGAGGCTCAGACAAGGGTAAGTTGTATAGTGACTGTTTAGGGTAATTATTTTGAGGGGCATACCTGCATTGGTTCTGTTTGACTAAAATGTTGTTTTCTATTTTGTTAGGCTCAAACCACAGCAAGAGGAGGTGTGGCACCAACCAGTGCTGATTTTTATGAGCTAGGGGTCCGGAAGCTGGAGGACTACAGTCGCCAACAGCCGCGTGATGGAACTAATGAGCGCATTGCGGCGTTGGAAAATCAGGTGCTGATGTGTCAGCAACAAAATGAGGCCCAGCAGCGCCAGATCGACCAGTTGCTCCAAAACCAACCCCAGAACCAGGAACTTGGTCGGCTGGCCAATCTAATGGAGCAATCTCTCCAGCGCCAGGAAGAATCGATACAGCGCCAGGAAGAATGTCTCCAGCGGCAGGACCAAACTTTGTTGTTGATACAACAGCTCATACAACAGCAGTCTATATTTTTTACTGCACTGTTGTCCCCCAACACCGCCCCTAGCAATGACTCCCAACCTCCCCGGCCACCCAGCCAAGAATATTAATTTTGTTTGTCTTTGTTTTTGTAAATATATTTGCTTCACCCACCTCTAAATTGTGTTTTTCCTAAGACCTAGCTAATAACACAGTCAGGGATGAGTATCTTGATCTACATATGTCAATGTATTGGTCAATTTAGCCCACACATTTGAGACCATAGCTTACTATGGTTAACACATGAAATGGCTCCAAAGGTCTGGCTAAATTGACACACAAATGGGTTTGGAGACAGTTAAACTATGCTTTGCAATGCACCACACTGTAATGATGGTAATCAAAAAATTTATTATAAAAACATGGCCAACAGGGCCAACATTGCCCAAAAAAGGGCATCAAGAGGCCAGCCTTCCCCCCACCCTAACGACGCCGCCGGCGCCTCTTCTTGGCCAGCAGCATCAGCTTCAGGAGCCTGATCTCCCGCCACAGTCTGCGATGCTGGTTTTCACAAGCTGTAGAGATGTAGAAAAAACAATTTATTAATAAATTGGATGTGACCTCAACAGACACAGATGTAGCAATGTAATGTCAGTGTGTCCAATTAGGTGACACTCACATTAACATTGTTGACCACTGTGTGCTTATTGGTTAACATGATATGAGTACTATTGACTGGCAGGAATGTGAACAACACATCCCAAGCATACATTTACTCTTAAAGTGTACCAACACCCACCGGTGATCGGCCCGAGAATCTATCAGATTCCCTGCCCGATCACCTCCCTCCCCGCGGGACATCCGAGATCGGGATGTCCCTGGGGGTGAAACCCCCCCAAAACCCCAAAATACCTACCTCAGTTTCGGTGGGGCAGGGCCGCCGGGCCCTCCCTGGCGCCCCTCTAGACGTGTGCGTGCCTGCGCCGGCCGTCTGGGAATGGCCGGCGCAGGCACGCGCGCGTAAAAAGGGGCGCGGGGGAGGCGGAGGAGGAGCCAATTTGCCGTGGCTTGTACGTTTGCTGGAGTCAAAGTGAGTTCAGGGGGTTGTCACACAGCGGTGACGATCAGGGGTGCCCCACCGTAGTGGACCAAGACCCAGGAAAGTCAAAATCCTGGTTGTTGTTCCAGTTTAACTCTTGGGAAGCCAAGAAGGTATAAGTCCCAGTGTGTCCATTTTTGGGTTTAGTCACAGCCAAACATCAGGGCCTAAGTCCTAACGAGTACACGAGTTTGCCCTATAATGTTAGAGGTCCAGACCTAATAGGGCCCATTTGGTTGTGTCTAAGGCAAAAATAGTCTCTATGTGGCCAAATGAAGAATGTGAGCCAACAATCAAGCATGCAAACAGGCATGTTGGATTATTGTACAAACACATTGAATCTAGATGTGTGTGAAATTAACACATAGGTACATTTTAAATGTCTGCAGATGTGACTATAAGACATAGGTTTCACAAGTCTTTAGGCATATGAAGTGGGATGTACTCACCATCGCAGCTGTGGCGGGGGCCCATGCTGCTGGCCGTCCCTGGAGCTGGGGTGGGGAGGAGGGTCTCTGGCTCCGTCTGCGTAGCAACATCTGTCAACAGAAAGCAAAAGACAAAAACACAATTAGTGGGCCAATGACACCTGACTATTTGACATCCATCTGGTTATTGAGTCTGAAAATGCAAAGGCTTGCATGGTTACATACAGGTTGTCCTAAATTAGCATATTTCCTGGACCATGAGTTAATGTCAATTAGTTAGGGTTGACACATGTATCCCTAAAGAGAATGTGCAAATAACATAGACAGTGCTATGTAAAGGAATCATTAGCAGTTGTTTGGCTAATGTTAATAGTGGGCCACATGTTTGAGCGGGAACAACTTAACCCAAGAAAAAAAATTAGAACACCCATCATGGTGTGGGCAGAAACATAGGGGTGGTTGACAGTTGGCTAGCACTGTAGTGGGGTTTGTGAGGTTAGGGTACCTTATCAAACCAGCTGTGACAATGGACCAGGAAACATGTGTCTGTTACAAGTGGGCCTATACACAGGATTGCAGCAAATCTGGGTTTGGGTCCGCTTTGGCAGAGCAACACAATTTGCGTGAGACAACGTACTCCGCGGCCGCTGCCTTCCACACATCACTCCTCGAGTGTGTGCGCACCCGCAGCCCATTTGGAAACAGAGCGCAGGCGCACACACATCTAGAGTGTCACACAGGAGGCAGGGACGGTGGCTTTGGCAACCCCCAAAGAGGTAATGAGTTTGTGGGGTTTTTTTTGTGGGTGGGGCCCTGGGTGAGGGATGTGATTTGTCATTGAACCTTCCAGAATCCAAGCACTATCAATGTTTGGGGGTACACTTTAAGGAATGTCATAACATTGGGAATGTGATGGATAACCACAAACACTTACCATGACTATGCCCGTGGAGAATCCTTCGCCAAAACGCCATGGAGGTGCCGCCTATATGATGCCCTGCAAATTAGAGAGGAATGGCAAGGGCTAAGTACAAATTGCAAGATGAAACCTGTCACAGACTAACAATTGAAAAATGTACACTCACCAGGGGATGAAGCACCACTTGAAGCCCAGGGAGGGCTCTGAGGAGGAGGCGGGGAGCCTCGGCTCCTCACACTCTGGTCAGAAGATCCACCAGGCAAAGGGCCACCCTCCTCCCTCTCACTCCCTGCTTGAGAGTGGCCCCTTGCCTGGTGAGAGTCCTCAGACTCAGAGTGTGAGGAGCTGAGGCTTGATCCAGCCAGCCCCCCAGCAGCACACTCCTCTGGGGCGTCATCCCCTTCCTCCCCTGGGTCCTCTAAATAGGACCCGCGGGAGGGACCCTCCCCCGATGACTCCCCCGAGTCCGCCTGCCTGGTTCGGGGGAGGAATCCCTTCCCACGTTTCCCCAGGGGAGGACGCTTATCTGTGTGGAGGGGGTGAAAGAAAATAATTAATCTAAAGAGCACAAATGGACACAGCTTAGCAGATGATTCTGCACAAAGGCTAAACAGAACATAAGCTTTAACTTACCTGATGCGTAGGCATCATATAGGCGGTACACGCCTTCAGGGTCCCGGCGCTTGAAATCGGACCACTTCTGCTGAATTGATCGGATGGTCAGCTCGGTGTGGAAGCGCCGGGACACTGTGGCCTTCACCTCCATGGCAATGCGTTTTTTCCCTCCACGGGCATAGTCATATTCGGCCACGCAGAAGTCCTATGAAAAATGAACAAACAAACTAAAATCAATACATGACATCAGAACAATGTCATAAACAGTTATACAGAGACCAGATCAAAGTGGACCCACACCCAGGATTATCAGTATTCTGGGTTTGTGTGCACTTTGGTGGGCCACACCAATTGTGGGTGGTCCGCTGTCTGCAACCCCCTTGGAAGGCCACAAATACACCACTGAGGACACTCCCACGTCACTCCGCAAGCCAAACACAGCGCTCCGCGCCGCTGTGGTATGCGCATACAAGGCCGTTGGGACGTGCATACCAGCTCAGCTGGGTCTGCACGGCAAAGTACGCATGTGGCGTTTGACTCTAACAGGGAGTGCGCCTGCACACAAAATTAAAATATGTCTGGCGCAGGGGTACACCCTGCTAGAGGTAAGCGCAATAGGCATCCGCAGCTCACGCATGCACAGATGGGACGGGGCTGAGGTAATTTTTAGGGCCCTCCAGGGGGGGGCATCCCAGCAGGACATCCACAATGGGGATGCCCCACGGGGAGTGATCAAATTTGGTCTGAAAACAAAGAAATTTCTGACCCAATCCCCCCTGTATGTTCTGCAACTTTTAAGCTAAAAATACAAAAAAAAAATACTCACTTTGACCACCTGGCCATTTACGCGGCTATCCACCCGGGTGCGCGTTTTCTTACTAGGCCCAGGAGGGGAAGGGGTGGGAGGGGTGCTATTTGGGGAAGGTGAGGTAGGTGGGGGAGGTGGGGGAGGGGTGGTGGGGTCAGAGTCGGAGGAGGAGCTGGGGAGGCGCATAACTCGCCGTCTGGGCAACATAGTGGAAACACTAAGGAGGAAACAGGAACCGGAAATGACCCAAGCGACATTGGAAAAAAGTTTAAAAAAAAAAAACGCTCCGCGCACCAGCAACAAGCTATTCTCAGCTATGTGCAAGCTAAGTGGCGGAAAAACTAAAATGACGCTTGAAAACAAGCTAGTGGCATAAGCGCAAGACAGTTTTACCTTAAGGTGGCGTTGAAACGCAAAGGAGGATCCCGGAACCGGATATGACGCTAGCAACTGTGCTTCAAAATTCAAACACAAACATGCGCGCAACAGGGACAAGCTAATATCAGCTATGTGCAAGCTAAGTGGCGGAAAAACATTAAAATGACGCTGCAAAACAAGCTATTGGCATAAGCGCTAGACATTTTTACCTTAAGGTGGCGTTGAAACGCAAAGGAGGATCCCGGAACAGGATATGACTAGAGATGAGCGAGTAGTGAAATATTCTAATTTTCGAATTTCGATTCGAATAGACCGCGTTACTCGACTACTCGACCGAATATCGAATCCCATTATAGTCTATGGGAAAAAAATGCTCGACACTTGGAAATCTCAATTCGACCACTTGGAGGTCACCAAGTCCACCCTGAAACATCAGAAAATGATGCCAACACTGCTGGAATGCAACTGGGACAGCAGGGGAAGCATGTCTGGGTGCATATAACGCGCCCAAGTCGCACTATTACGCCACTATCACAGCCACTCAACAATACACTCCAAACACAATATAACTTCTACGTAAAGTGAGACAAGACAAGGAAACCTTCTTTCCTCTACATTGCCATGGACCCCAAGCCAAACTGTACAAAAAAGAACAAAATTCTGCACCCCTTAAAATCACGTTGCCTAATGACAACCACAGATGGCATAGGCAAGGGGGAAAATAAATAGACCCCACCCCTAATTGTCATTGTGTGTGTGTGTGTGTGTGTGTGTGTGTGAGATGTGGTCAGACATGTCCTCTTGTGTCATTGTGTCACCCCAGCAGTAAGGGAAGCTTAAAGGAGGAGGTTTGTTACAGTGTGTCACCCCAGCAGTAAGGGAAGCTTACAGGAGGAGGTTTGTTACAGTGTGTCACCCCAGCAGTCAGGGAAGCTTACAGGAGGAGGTTTGTTACAGTGTGTCACCCCAGCAGTAAGGGAAGCTTACAGGAGGAGGTTTGTTACAGTGTGTCACCCCAGCAGTAAGGGAAGCTTACAGGAGGAGGTTTGTTACATTGTGTCACCCCAGCAGTCAGGGAAGCTTACAGGAGGAGGTTTGTTACAGTGTGTCACCCCAGCAGTAAGGGAAGCTTAGAGCTGAGACCTCTTAAAAATTGTGTGGAGGCCCAAGATCTGAGACCTCTTAAAAATTGTGTGGAGGCCCAAGAGCTGAGACCTTTTAAAAATTGTGTGGAGGCCCAAGAGCTGAGACCTCTCAAACATTGTGTGGAGTCCCAAGAGCTGAGACCTTTTAAAAATTGTGTGGAGGCCCTAGAGCTGAGACCTCTCAAACATTGTGTGGAGGCCCAAGAGCTGAGACCTTTTAAAAATTGTGTGGAGGCCCAAGAGCTGAGACCTCTCAAACATTGTGTGGAGGCCCAAGAGCTGAGACCTCTTAAAAATTGTGTGGAGGCCCAAGAGCTGAGACCTCTCAAACATTGTGTGGAGGCCCAAGAGCTGAGACCTCTTAAAAATTGTGTGGAGGCCCAAGAGCTGAGACCTCTCAAACATTGTGTGGAGGCCCAAGAGCTGAGACCTCTTAAAAATTGTGTGGAGGCCCAAGAGCTGAGACCTTTTAAAAATTGTGTGGAGGCCCAAGAGCTGAGACCTCTCAAACATTGTGTGGAGGCCCAAGAGCTGAGACCTCTTAAAAATTGTGTGGAGGCCCAAGAGCTGAGACCTTTTAAAAATTGTGTGGAGGCCCAAGAGCTGAGACCTTTTAAAAATTGTGTGGAGGCCCTAGAGCTGAGACCTCTCAAACATTGTGTGGAGTCCCAAGAGCTGAGACCTTTTAAAAATTGTGTGGAGGCCCTAGAGCTGAGACCTCTCAAACATTGTGTGGAGGCCCAAGAGCTGAGACCTTTTAAAAATTGTGTGGAGGCCCAAGAGCTGAGACCTCTCAAACATTGTGTGGAGGCCCAAGAGCTGAGACCTCTTAAAAATTGTGTGGAGGCCCAAGAGCTGAGACCTTTTAAAAATTGTGTGGAGGCCCAAGAGCTGAGACCTTTTAAAAATTGTGTGGAGGCCCTAGAGCTGAGACCTCTCAAACATTGTGTGGAGTCCCAAGAGCTGAGACCTTTTAAAAATTGTGTGGAGGCCCTAGAGCTGAGACCTCTCAAACATTGTGTGGAGGCCCAAGAGCTGAGACCTTTTAAAAATTGTGTGGAGGCCCAAGAGCTGAGACCTCTCAAACATTGTGTGGAGGCCCAAGAGCTGAGACCTTTTAAAAATTGTGTGGAGGCCCTAGAGCTGAGACCTCTCAAACATTGTGTGGAGGCCCAAGAGCTGAGACCTTTTAAAAATTGTGTGGAGGCCCTAGAGCTGAGACCTCTCAAACATTGTGTGGAGGCCCAAGAGCTGAGACCTTTTAAAAATTGTGTGGAGGCCCAAGAGCTGAGACCTCTCAAACATTGTGTGGAGGCCCAAGAGCTGAGACCTCTTAAAAATTGTGTGGAGGCCCAAGAGCTGAGACCTCTCAAACATTGTGTGGAGGCCCAAGAGCTGAGACCTCTTAAAAATTGTGTGGAGGCCCAAGAGCTGAGACCTTTTAAAAATTGTGTGGAGGCCCAAGAGCTGAGACCTCTCAAACATTGTGTGGAGGCCCAAGAGCTGAGACCTCTTAAAAATTGTGTGGAGGCCCAAGAGCTGAGACCTTTTAAAAATTGTGTGGAGGCCCAAGAGCTGAGACCTTTTAAAAATTGTGTGGAGGCCCTAGAGCTGAGACCTCTCAAACATTGTGTGGAGTCCCAAGAGCTGAGACCTTTTAAAAATTGTGTGGAGGCCCTAGAGCTGAGACCTCTCAAACATTGTGTGGAGGCCCAAGAGCTGAGACCTTTTAAAAATTGTGTGGAGGCCCAAGAGCTGAGACCTCTCAAACATTGTGTGGAGGCCCAAGAGCTGAGACCTTTTAAAAATTGTGTGGAGGCCCTAGAGCTGAGACCTCTCAAACATTGTGTGGAGTCCCAAGAGCTGAGACCTTTTAAAAATTGTGTGGAGGCCCTAGAGCTGAGACCTCTCAAACATTGTGTGGAGGCCCAAGAGCTGAGACCTCTCAAACATTGTGTGGAGGCCCAAGAGCTGAGACCTCTTAAAAATTGTGTGGAGGCCCAAGAGCTGAGACCTCTCAAACATTGTGTGGAGGCCCAAGAGCTGAGCACTTATTAGTGCTGCAGCTACGGCTGCTTTAGTGAGGGGTAGCTGCTGCTGCTGGAATAGGGACAGAAAGACTTCAGTGGTGTATTAGCACCTATATACAAAACTATATACACTCTGCTCAAAACGGCTGCTTTAGTGAGGGGTAGCTGCTGATGCTGGAATAGGGACAGAAAGACTTCAGTGGTGTATTAGCACCTATATACAAAACTATATTTTGCACTACTGTTTTGTGTCCTCTGTGCCAACAAAACACTGTTTTATATACGGTGCGTATAGGCACCATTTCACCTTCTGGCAGTATACGGCTGTATAGCCAGGTGTTTTTCTTAAAAATATTTTTTATATTTGGCACTACTGTTTTGTGTCCTCGTTACAAACAAAACCTTGTTATATACCCGGTGCGTATAGGCACCATTTCACCTTCTGGCAGTATACGGCTGTATAGCCAGGTGTTCTTCTTAAAAATATTTTTATATTTGGCATAACGCGTGGCCAAAAAAGTAAAACGTCTGAAATGCGGAGGGCTAGCGCAAAGGGACGCGGACGAGGACGGGGGCGCGGAAATGCTGGTGGGGGCACAAACCGCGTTGAAGCCAGTGGGGATACAATGCGTGCTGGTGAGGGGCAGCCAGCATTACGCTCATCCAGCTTCCCTGCCTTTATGGGACAGTTATGCGGGGGGCGGGGTACACCTCTGTTAAAGCCTGAGCAGCGTGAACAGGTGGTGCAATGGATGGCCGATAACGCTTCCAGTCACTTGTCCACCACCCAGTCATCCACACAGTCTCACTCTGACCCTCCTTCCTCCCAACCTGGCCAACAGAGTCAGCCCACCCTTGACCCCTCCCAGGACCTCTTTTCGGTCCTTTTCCAGATGTGCTGCAAGAATCCCAGGAGCTAGCAGAGGAATTTGTTTGTAGTGATGCCCAAACACTTGAGTATCCGCCATCTGCTAGTGATGTGGACCCGGAACCAGCATCTGCTATCATGAGCGATGATGATGAGACGCAGTTGCCATCAAGGGAGGCTGTTGGAATGTCCAGTGGGCAGGAGGAGGAGCAGAGAGAGGAAGTGGAAGAGGAGGTGGTGGACGACGAAATGACCGACCCCACTTGGACAGGGGTGATGTCCAGCGGGGAAAGCAGTGGAGATGCGGTCTGCGCATCACCGAATAAGGCAGCAAGAGGCAGAGGACAGTCCAGAGGCAGAGGACAGTCCAGACAGAGAAGGCAGGCCACAGCCAGCAGGGCCGAAGCTCTTCCCGGCAGCAGGCAGTCGCGCGAAGCTCCCCCATCGAGGCCTCGTACTTCTGTGGTGTGGAGATTTTTTAATGTTTGCGCGGATGACAAACTGAGCGCGGTTTGCGCAATCTGCCACTCAAAACTGAGTAGGGGCTCTGAGAAGAGCAATCTGACCACCTCAGGCATGCGCCGTCACTTGGAATTCAAGCACTGGGCTGAGTGGGAGAGAGCAAACGCAATACAACCTGCGCCCCGTCTTGCTGCCACTGCCTCTTCCCCTTTGTTGTGTGCTGCCACTGCGGTCCAGACCTCCAGCCAGGACACCTCCACATCTGCCTCTGCCTCGGCTACTTTGGGGCCTTCTCCTTCAGCCCCCCCTTCCCCCGCATCTTCGTCTGCACCTTCCATCTCCTCGTCCCATCAACTGTCCATCTCGCAGGCGTTCAACCGCAGGCGGAAGTACGCCTCCAGTCACCCCCAAGCCCAAGCCTTAACCTGCCTCATCTCCAAACTGCTGGCCCTGGAGATGTTGCCGTTTTGGCTTGTGGAGACGCAGGCCTTCCGCGACCTGATGGCGGCTGCCGCACCTCGCTATTCCGTCCCTAGCCGCCACTATTTTTCCCGGTGTGGCGTCCCCGCCCTGCACCAGCACGTGTCGCGTAACATCAGGCGGACCCTGAGGTACGCAGTCAGCGCAAAGGTCCACTTGACCACCGACTCGTGGACAAGCGCTTGCGGCCAAGGACGCTACATCTCTTTGACGGCACACTGGGTGAATGTTGTGGAAGCGGGGACGGGGTCGCAAACAGGGACGGCCTACATACCACCCCCGCCCAAGATTGCCAGCACAGGTTCTGATAGACCCCCCTCCTCTTCCTCCTCCTCCTCCTCCTCCTCCTCTGCCTTAACATCGCCCTCAGCCCCTAGCTGGAAGCGTTGCAGCACTGGCACGGGGAGACGTCAGCAGGCGGTGCTTAAAGGAGCAGTATCGCGAATTTTTCTTGGTGACTTATATTTAAATGGTACTTGGAATGTAGGTAGGTGTTGGAGTAAGAATTACAAATGTAGAAAAAAATGATGTGTGTGATGAACAGCTGGAGACTAATAGCTCATGTTTATGTCTTGTCAGTGTCGACAGCCGACACTCTAGCCTGTTCCATGCTGAGGAGAGGGGAGAGGGAGATACAATGTATCAGTTCCACGCTGAGGAGAATGTATGAAAGTCTCAGCTGTTCAGTGCTGGCAGCCGTCCAGCATAAGATAACAACATTGCCTGGCCAGAACTTATATATCTAAAACAGAGAGAAAGGCTCTAGAAGTCATTTAGCTGATTTTAACAGTTTTCCCTTCATGTTGGCTCTGCTGCAGAATCTTTTTACCAGTTTTTTTTATCAGTTTACCATTTTCTCTTTCATATTCTTATTTTTCTTTTTTCCATATGATCTTTCTTTCAGCTTTGTGTGTTTTGAGCGAAGCCCAACCCAGGATTTTCACTATCTGGAGTTTTGTTTTGTGCCCCTAGGGGCATCCCTACTTGGGATGCCCTGATGTGGGAAATCCCCAAGTTCGCCTGTGAAAACGTACCTTTCCCTGTCCCACAGCGCATGCGTGGACTCTCATCCAATCAGCGCTGTTTGCACGCAGATGGGGAGCCTGAGCAGTAACCTTCCTGGCCGCCCGGCCTGTCTAAATGACTATCTGCGTGAGCGCCAGAAAAATGGGGGGATCTGTGGTTATCCAGGGGTCGTTTCACACAGTGGGCATCCTGATTTAGAATGGGGTTTTGTTCCACTTTAATACCTTTAGTTTTTTTCTGAACAGTTATTCAAAGAAGAATTTCAGTCATTTTCAGTCAGTTTAGTTTATTTTGTATAGATTTTACACATAAGAGTCACCTGGTCTCATAACAAAAGCAGCACCTCCCACACACACAGCCGTTACAGTGTCAGCCTCTGAGGTAAAGTGTTGCTAGGAGACCAGTGGGCTAAATGAAGCAGCTCACTAAATACAAGCCAGCAGATCCCCCTATTCAGCAAATGGACTGAGCCATTTTAATTATACAATTTAAAAGAGAGGCATATATTTTTTTCATTTTCTATCGCCAGATTATTCATACACATGTTAGAAGCTATTGTGTGGCTATTTAATTATTTATCTTTTTTAATGCAAATTTCGCGATACTGCTCCTTTAAGCTCATCAGCTTGGGCGACAGGAAGCACAGCGCCGCAGAGGTGAGGCACGCCATATTGCAGCAGACAGAGATGTGGCTGTCGCCGCTGCAGCTAGGACCAGGCATGGTCGTGTGCGATAACGGCCGTAACCTGGTGGCGGCTCTGGAGCTTGCAGAACTCAATCACGTACCATGCCTGGCCCACGTTTTTAATTTGGTAGTACAAAAGTTTCTAAAGACTTACCCCAACCTGGCAGAGCTACTGGTCAAAGTGCGGCGCTTGTGCGCTCACTTTCGGAAGTCAACTGTAGCTGCTGCTAGCTTAAAAAAAAATCCAGCAACGCCTCCATTTGCCTCAACATCGGCTGTTGTGCGACCTGCCCACTCGCTGGAATTCCACCTATTGCATGTTGGCCAGGGTGTGTGAGCAGCAGAAAGCATTGATGGAGTACCAGATGATGCATCCACGCGTGCCTCCAACTCAGCTCCCTCAGTTTGCCAACCACGAGTGGCCATGGATGGCAGACATATGCGATGTATTGCGTATCTTTGAGGAGTCCACTAAGAAGGTCAGCAGCGAGGATGCTATAGTGAGCGTAACCATCCCGCTCCTAGGCGTCCTTAAAGAATCGCTCATCGCAATAAGGGAGAACGCATTGCACACAGAGGAGATGGGGGTAGGAGGAGACGCAACGCAGGTAGACAGTCAGACCACACTTTTGTTTGCTGCTCGGTGGCAGTTGCAGGAGGAGGATGAGGAGGAGGAGGAGGACAACGTGGAGGTGGCTGTGGAAGAGGATGCTGGCGGCGAGGGTAGCAGTCAGGCTGTGTGCGCGGATGGGGCGGAGAGGAGGAGGAAGAGGAGGAAATGGAAAATGATCCTTCTGGTGGGGGCAGTGAGGTCATGCCTACTCAGAGTCTGGCACACATGGCTGACTTCATGCTGGGCTGCTTTTCCCGGGACATACGTGTTGTCCGGATATTGGAGAACAAACTATACTGGGTCTTCGCACTCCTGGACCCCCGGTATAAAGATAACTTCTCCTCTTTTATTCCGGTAGAGGAGAGGACGAATCGATTACTGGAATACCAGAGGGAACTCTTGCAGAACATGATGCATATTTTCCCACCCAGCATCGCTGGCGGCAGAGAGGACAGTGTCTCCCAGAGTCTGACAACATCGATCAGGCCCACAGCCACCAGGGGAACACTCTCCAAGGTGTGGGACACGTTCATGTCACCCCCTCGTGCAACTTCCATCACTGCGGGGCCCGCTATCAGCAGGAGGGACAAGTATCGGCGGATGTTGCGGGACTACCTGGCAGACCACACCCCTGTCCTCCCCGATCCCTCGGCGACCTACACTTACTGGGTCTCCAAGTTGGACACGTGGCTGGAACTGTCCCTGTACGCCTTGGAGGTGCTTGCCTGCCCTGCCGCCAGCGTGCTATCAGAAAGGGTGTGTTCAGCGCAGCCGGGGGCATTATAACCGATAAGCGCAGCCGCCTGTCAACCGACAGTGCCGACAGGCTGACGCTAATCAAAATGAACAGCAAGTGGATTGACCCGGACTTTGCTTGTACAACAGTGGAAAGCAGCCAAGAGTGAAGTGCCATCTGTATGAAGTGCCATTTCCTCCTCCTCCTCCTCCTCCTCCTCCTCCTCCTCCTCCTTAACCGCCGTAGAATTGCTGTATTAATGAAAAAAATTATGGCTCACCTCTTAGGCTTAATACAATCAATTTTTAAGAGGTCTCAACTCTTGGGCCTCCACACAATTTTTAAAAGGTCTCAGCTCTTGGGCCTCCACACAATTTTTAAGAGGTCTCAGCTCTTGGGCCTCCACACAATTTTTAAGAGGTCTCAGCTCTTGGGCCTCCACACAATTTTTAAAAGGTCTCAGCTCTTGGGCCTCCACACAATTTTTAAGAGGTCTCAGCTCGTGGGCCTCCACACAATTTTTAAGAGGTCTCAGCTCTTGGGCCTCCACACAATTTTTAAGAGGTCTCAGCTCTTGGGCCTCCACACAATTTTTAAAAGGTCTCAGCTCTTGGGCCTCCACACAATTTTTAAAAGGTCTCAGCTCTTGGGCCTCCACACAATTTTTAAAACATAGCAGCCCTAATAAGGGCTCTCAATGACTCTCTTGTCTTCTGGTAGCTGGTATATATGGTGGTAAATGCGATATTCTGAGCTTCTGGGGCCCTGCCTGACTACATAGAAAATGAGCTATATACTGTTCAACATAGCAGCACTAATAAGGGATTAAGGACTCTCTTGTCTTCTGGTAGCTGGTATATATGGTGGTAAAAGCTATATTCTGAGCTTCTGGGGCCCTGCCTGACTACATAGGATATGAGCTATATACTGTTCATAGTAGCCCTAATAAGGGCTCTTAAGGACTGTCTTGTCTTCTGGTAGCTGGTATATATGGTGGTAAAAGGTATATTCTGAGCTTCTGGGGCCCTGCCTGACTACATAGGATATGAGCTATATACTGTTCATAGTAGCCCTAATAAGGGCTCTTAAGGACTCTCTTGTCTTCTGGTAGCTGGTATATATGGTGGTAAAAGCTATATTCTGAGCTTCTGGGGCCCTGCCTGACTAAATAGAAAATGAGCTATATACTGTTCAGCGTAGCAGCCCTAATAAGGGCTATTAAGGACTGTCTTGTCTTCTGGTAGCTGGTATATATGGTGGTAAAAGGTATATTCTGAGCTTCTGGGGCCCTGCCTGACTACATAGGATATGAGCTATATACTGTTCATAGTAGCCCTAATAAGGGCTCTTAAGGACTGTCTTGTCTTCTGGTAGCTGGTATATATGGTGGTAAAAGGTATATTCTGAGCTTCTGGGGCCCTGCCTGACTAAATAGAAAATGAGCTATATACTGTTCAGCGTAGCAGCCCTAATAAGGGCTATTAAGGACTGTCTTGTCTTCTGGTAGCTGGTATATATGGTGGTAAAAGGTATATTCTGAGCTTCTGGGGCCCTGCCTGACTACATAGGATATGAGCTATATACTGTTCATAGTAGCCCTAATAAGGGCTCTTAAGGACTCTCTTGTCTTCTGGTAGCTGGTATATATGGTGGTAAAAGCTATATTCTGAGCTTCTGGGGCCCTGCCTGACTACATAGAATATGAGCTATATACTGTTCAACGTAGCAGCACTAATAAGGGCTCTTAAGGACTGTCTTGTCTTCTGGTAGCTGGTATATATGGTGGTAAAAGCTATATTCTGAGCTTCTGGGGCCCTGCCTGACTACATAGAAAATGAGCTATATACTGTTCAACATAGCAGCACTAATAAGGGATTAAGGACTCTCTTGTCTTCTGGTAGCTGGTATATATGGTGGTAAAAGGTATATTCTGAGCTTCTGGGGCCCTGCCTGACTACATAGAAAATGAGCTATATACTGTACAACATAGTAGCCCTAATAAGGGCTCTTAAGGACTGTCTTGTCTTCTGGTAGCTGGTATATATGGTGGTAAAAGGTATATTCTGAGCTTCTGGGGCCCTGCCTGACTAAATAGAAAATGAGCTATATACTGTTCAGCGTAGCAGCCCTAATAAGGGCTATTAAGGACTGTCTTGTCTTCTGGTAGCTGGTATATATGGTGGTAAAAGATATATTCTGAGCTTCTGGGGCCCTGCCTGACTACATAGGATATGAGCTATATACTGTTCATAGTAGCCCTAATAAGGGCTCTTAAGGACTCTCTTGTCTTCTGGTAGCTGGTATATATGGTGGTAAAAGCTATATTCTGAGCTTCTGGGGCCCTGCCTGACTACATAGAAAATGAGCTATATACTGTTCAACATAGCAGCACTAATAAGGGATTAAGGACTCTCTTGTCTTCTGGTAGCTGGTATATATGGTGGTAAAAGGTATATTCTGAGCTTCTGGGGCCCTGCCTGACTACATAGAAAATGAGCTATATACTGTACAACATAGTAGCCCTAATAAGGGCTCTTAAGGACTGTCTTGTCTTCTGGTAGCTGGTATATATGGTGGTAAAAGGTATATTCTGAGCTTCTGGGGCCCTGCCTGACTAAATAGAAAATGAGCTATATACTGTTCAGCGTAGCAGCCCTAATAAGGGCTATTAAGGACTGTCTTGTCTTCTGGTAGCTGGTATATATGGTGGTAAAAGGTATATTCTGAGCTTCTGGGGCCCTGCCTGACTACATAGAATATGAGCTATATACTGTTCAGCGTAGCAGCCCTAATAAGGGCTATTAAGGACTGTCTTGTCTTCTGGTAGCTGGTATATATGGTGGTAAAAGGTATATTCTGAGCTTCTGGGGCCCTGCCTGACTACATAGAATATGAGCTATATACTGTTCAGCGTAGCAGCCCTAATAAGGGCTATTAAGGACTGTCTTGTCTTCTGGTAGCTGGTATATATGGTGGTAAAAGGTATATTCTGAGCTTCTGGGGCCCTGCCTGACTAAATAGAAAATGAGCTATATACTGTACAACATAGTAGCCCTAATAAGGGCTCTTAAGGACTGTCTTGTCTTCTGGTAGCTGGTATATATGGTGGTAAAAGGTATATTCTGAGCTTCTGGGGCCCTGCCTGACTAAATAGAAAATGAGCTATATACTGTTCAGCGTAGCAGCCCTAATAAGGGCTATTAAGGACTGTCTTGTCTTCTGGTAGCTGGTATATATGGTGGTAAAAGATATATTCTGAGCTTCTGGGGCCCTGCCTGACTACATAGGATATGAGCTATATACTGTTCATAGTAGCCCTAATAAGGGCTCTTAAGGACTCTCTTGTCTTCTGGTAGCTGGTATATATGGTGGTAAAAGCTATATTCTGAGCTTCTGGGGCCCTGCCTGACTACATAGAAAATGAGCTATATACTGTTCAACATAGCAGCACTAATAAGGGATTAAGGACTCTCTTGTCTTCTGGTAGCTGGTATATATGGTGGTAAAAGGTATATTCTGAGCTTCTGGGGCCCTGCCTGACTACATAGAAAATGAGCTATATACTGTACAACATAGTAGCCCTAATAAGGGCTCTTAAGGACTGTCTTGTCTTCTGGTAGCTGGTATATATGGTGGTAAAAGGTATATTCTGAGCTTCTGGGGCCCTGCCTGACTAAATAGAAAATGAGCTATATACTGTTCAGCGTAGCAGCCCTAATAAGGGCTATTAAGGACTGTCTTGTCTTCTGGTAGCTGGTATATATGGTGGTAAAAGGTATATTCTGAGCTTCTGGGGCCCTGCCTGACTACATAGAATATGAGCTATATACTGTTCAGCGTAGCAGCCCTAATAAGGGCTATTAAGGACTGTCTTGTCTTCTGGTAGCTGGTATATATGGTGGTAAAAGGTATATTCTGAGCTTCTGGGGCCCTGCCTGACTACATAGAATATGAGCTATATACTGTTCAGCGTAGCAGCCCTAATAAGGGCTATTAAGGACTGTCTTGTCTTCTGGTAGCTGGTATATATGGTGGTAAAAGGTATATTCTGAGCTTCTGGGGCCCTGCCTGACTAAATAGAAAATGAGCTATATACTGTTCAGCGTAGCAGCCCTAATAAGGGCTATTAAGGACTGTCTTGTCTTCTGGTAGCTGGTATATATGGTGGTAAAAGGTATATTCTGAGCTTCTGGGGCCCTGCCTGACTAAATAGAAAATGAGCTATATACTGTTCAGCGTAGCAGCCCTAATAAGGGCTATTAAGGACTGTCTTGTCTTCTGGTAGCTGGTATATATGGTGGTAAAAGGTATATTCTGAGCTTCTGGGGCCCTGCCTGACTAAATAGAAAATGAGCTATATACTGTTCAGCGTAGCAGCCCTAATAAGGGCTATTAAGGACTGTCTTGTCTTCTGGTAGCTGGTATATATGGTGGTAAAAGGTATATTCTGAGCTTCTGGGGCCCTGCCTGACTACATAGAATATGAGCTATATACTGTTCAGCGTAGCAGCCCTAATAAGGGCTATTAAGGACTGTCTTGTCTTCTGGTAGCTGGTATATATGGTGGTAAAAGGTATATTCTGAGCTTCTGGGGCCCTGCCTGACTACATAGAATATGAGCTATATACTGTTCAGCGTAGCAGCCCTAATAAGGGCTATTAAGGACTGTCTTGTCTTCTGGTAGCTGGTATATATGGTGGTAAAAGGTATATTCTGAGCTTCTGGGGCCCTGCCTGACTACATAGAATATGAGCTATATACTGTTCAGCGTAGCAGCCCTAATAAGGGCTATTAAGGACTGTCTTGTCTTCTGGTAGCTGGTATATATGGTGGTAAAAGGTATATTCTGAGCTTCTGGGGCCCTGCCTGACTAAATAGAAAATGAGCTATATACTGTTCAGCGTAGCAGCCCTAATAAGGGCTATTAAGGACTGTCTTGTCTTCTGGTAGCTGGTATATATGGTGGTAAAAGGTATATTCTGAGCTTCTGGGGCCCTGCCTGACTAAATAGAAAATGAGCTATATACTGTTCAGCGTAGCAGCCCTAATAAGGGCTATTAAGGACTGTCTTGTCTTCTGGTAGCTGGTATATATGGTGGTAAAAGGTATATTCTGAGCTTCTGGGGCCCTGCCTGACTAAATAGAAAATGAGCTATATACTGTTCAGCGTAGCAGCCCTAATAAGGGCTATTAAGGACTGTCTTGTCTTCTGGTAGCTGGTATATATGGTGGTAAAAGGTATATTCTGAGCTTCTGGGGCCCTGCCTGACTAAATAGAAAATGAGCTATATACTGTTCAGCGTAGCAGCCCTAATAAGGGCTATTAAGGACTGTCTTGTCTTCTGGTAGCTGGTATATATGGTGGTAAAAGGTATATTCTGAGCTTCTGGGGCCCTGCCTGACTAAATAGAAAATGAGCTATATACTGTTCAGCGTAGCAGCCCTAATAAGGGCTATTAAGGACTGTCTTGTCTTCTGGTAGCTGGTATATATGGTGGTAAAAGGTATATTCTGAGCTTCTGGGGCCCTGCCTGACTAAATAGAAAATGAGCTATATACTGTTCAGCGTAGCAGCCCTAATAAGGGCTATTAAGGACTGTCTTGTCTTCTGGTAGCTGGTATATATGGTGGTAAAAGGTATATTCTGAGCTTCTGGGGCCCTGCCTGACTAAATAGAAAATGAGCTATATACTGTTCAGCGTAGCAGCCCTAATAAGGGCTATTAAGGACTGTCTTGTCTTCTGGTAGCTGGTATATATGGTGGTAAAAGGTATATTCTGAGCTTCTGGGGCCCTGCCTGACTACATAGAATATGAGCTATATACTGTTCAGCGTAGCAGCCCTAATAAGGGCTATTAAGGACTGTCTTGTCTTCTGGTAGCTGGTATATATGGTGGTAAAAGGTATATTCTGAGCTTCTGGGGCCCTGCCTGACTAAATAGAAAATGAGCTATATACTGTTCAGCGTAGCAGCCCTAATAAGGGCTCTTAAGGACTGTCTTGTCTTCTGGTAGCTGGTATAGATGGTGGTAAAAGCGATATTCCGAGCTTCTGGGGCCCTGCCAGCGACAGCCTGTCTTTCCCTGCTGTGAGCGTCTGTCCCTCACTAAGTTCAAGCTGCTA
Source organism: Gastrophryne carolinensis (assembly GCA_027917425.1). Taxonomy (NCBI): domain Eukaryota; kingdom Metazoa; phylum Chordata; class Amphibia; order Anura; family Microhylidae; genus Gastrophryne; species Gastrophryne carolinensis. The sequence continues at coordinate 277,252,397 of CM051239.1, read as the reverse complement.
ATGCTGACGAAGAGGAAGTGCTGAGTTTTGTATATTCGAGGTCACATGGTTTTTCCAGCCAATGCGTGTAGACGCCGTTTTCGCGATGCCAGCGTCCTCCCAGGACCTGTCCCACCCCCCCTGCATGGTGATTGGTGTAAAAAACGCGCCAGGGAAGGTGGGAGGGGAAACGAATTGTGAGTGCGCCATCGCCGCTGTACTCGATCGAAATCGAGTATGACGAACAGCGTAGTATTCGATCGAATACCGGCTCGGTCGAATACTACTCGCTCATCACTAGATATGACGCAAGCAACTGTGCTTCAAAATTCAAAAACAAACATGCGCGCAACAGGGACAAGCTAATATCAGCTATGTGCACGCTAAGTGGCGGAAAAACATTAAAATGACGCTGCAAAACAAGCTAGGGCCAAAGGCGCCACGAATTATTAGCTTGATTTAGCAGGGGATTCTACATACTGTAATGCATAGGTCCTTCTAAAGCATACACCGTTGTGCTTAAATATACAAATCTTATTCCTTCACAAAGTCATCACACAATCAAACTAGACAACTACCTGAAAATGTGGCACACATGAGAATGCATAACGGGTTGTTATGAGCTGGTACGACTGAATGTTAATCCTGCACTACAGTGTATTCATTAACAACGACTGGGGTCGCGGGAAGTGAATTCCTTGCAAATGGCAGAAGGGCACATGTATGAACAGCACAGCGCCGCACAACGCAGCGCAGCGAGGCACAGCGACGCTCGCGCCGCCACATAGCGAATTAAAACAGCGACTGCACAAACACTGACCAACACAGATTCATCAAGGACAGGGCTGCCGAATAGCTTGGGCGCTGACAATTTCGAAGAGCGAACGTGACCGCCCAACCTGACAGGCTACAAAATAGCTTTACAAGGCCCGTTTGTGTGGAAAACCAGCGATTTTGATGCCAATGAGTTTGGGTGGAGGAGATGCAATTCCCATGTCACTCACAACATTACATTGTGAAAAATAACAAAAAAATCTAATACATATAAATAACCAGCCAGATTCATAAAACATATCAATATAAACATGTGTGGAATTTTGTACCAAAGAAAAAAACCCAAAAACCACTAAAAACAATCATTGCAGCGTCTGCCATTGAAATGTATGGGAGAGCGGCAGGTAGCGCCAGGTAATACGTGTCGCTGTGAAGGAATTTGCAGCGGCGCTGTTCGGGCCAGCCGGCTTCATGATGAATGCCGCGCTAGCCGTCGCTCTCGCCGGCGCTAGCCTCATTTAGCTTGACAAATGCGTCATTGTGACCGCCGCCGGGCGTACTTGAGTCGGTAGTCGCCGTTAGCTGCCGCTACCTGGCGCTCGTCAGACACTACCTGGCGCTATCGCTTGATGAATAAGGGCCCAAGTAAAATCAGACAAATAGCCAGTGCCAAGTGCAACAATCACACTGATGTAATGAGTCGGGTTGACATCTGATATTTTAACGTTTTTAGTTTTTTGCTGTGTTTTGGTGTTTGTAACCCTTTTCTTCTATATGTATAGCATACCCTGTGTCCATTGTTTTTTTTTTTCTCCTAGGTAAAAACAATGAAATCCTCCCTAAAAAACAGCCCAATATACTATTATTATTATTATTAGGGGTAAGCTGTCACCAGGGCCTTTATCAAATTGTCACATTAAATTTAATTCCTATTAGCCATCCAGATTTACCCTTTGCCAACAAAAGGGTTTTGCTAAACATTTAGTAAGTGAGAGCTTTTAGACTTTGACACACAAAAAAGTCCTAATTTTTCTAAATACAAAAATCACTTGTGTCTGTGTTGGGGTATGTAGAAAAAATGGCAAATTCTTAAATATATTCCATAGGGCACTGTTATTTCTGAACTTTCTAGAAACGATCCTTACCATATTCGAAAAATGATTTACCTGACCTGCAAAAACGTCCTATTGCAAGGACAAGTGATTTTTGGGAAAATTTAACACAAAAAATAAAAAGGTTCACCAAGATGTAAGTTTCAGTTCACATTCATAGGTAAAACTTACTTGAAAAAATAAATAGCAAGTCCCCCACCATCTTAGTCATATCCTGCTGTAGTAATTGGAGCTCTATTAGTTATTATGATCCCTACCTAGGCTCATTTACCCTATATATGTTTGATATCCTTTCTCTAGCACAGGGGTACTCAACAACTTCTTGTAAAGGTCCATATCCAGGCATCCAGTAAGAGGTAAAGGTCCGTGTGGGGGGTGGATAGTTAGAAATCCACGTTCCTGGGGGGGCTATAGATTTCACAGGAAAAACGCTGGGATGTATGGGGCAGAGCTAAGCTGGAGGGACAGAGATGGATGGGCAGAGATGGCAGGACAGGGATAGATGAGCCCGAGTTGGGGGGATTAAATGGTGGGACTGGGATAGATAGGACTGAGCTGGGGCAGCGGTACAGGATTGGATGGGGCAAACAAAGTTTGTGTGTACCTTGCAATGCCACTTCCCGCCCATAATGCAATGCTAGGTGCCAGGCAGCAGAGTCATGACACTGGTAGGGACACTAAGCAATACATTGCCGATCAACAGAAGCAATGAGTACAGGGCTGTCAGGGCAGGGGTCCAGAAATCTGGCACCCAGGTCCGCATTCGGACCCCGGTCCACCAATTGAGTACCGCTGCTCTAGCATGTAGAGTCCTTCTTCATTCACCATTAGACTGCTGTGATATAAAAATCTCTTTTTGCTGCCATACAACATTTAGAAAATAGATGGTTGCAGTGATATGTCTAACTTCTTTTTGTATTCCAATATACATTATTAGACACTGTCATTAACCTTAAACCGGGCCAACAGTCTGACACAGTTGGAAAAGAAAGGTAGCTGCCATTTTGGTAGCTCTCCCAAGTGACATAACTGAAATGCACTGTAACAGGCCCAGATGACTTACTGTTTGCAGGTGGCCTGCAAGCCCATGAGCGGCCATCTTGTTTTTAAAATTGACCTCAGCGGTTGAAAAAATAAATTTTTATGTGCAGCAATCTAAATTGCCCTGGAAAGGGATGCATATGAGCACTGTTTGTTGTGTTGGACTGATTTAATTCATTTTTGACTGTTGGTCTGCTTTAATTCTATGGAGAGTGATTAAAAAGATATGAGTGTCCTCAGATGGTGAGCCTATATGGAGGTCACGGACCAGGTGGAGCGGACTCCTGTGGGGATTCGCTTTAACTGTGGGACCGATGGCGGGTAACGTGTCAGGGGAGCGGAGTCTAAGGGGCCACCGGTATTCACCAGAGCCCACCGCAAGGCAGGTTGGTCTTGTGCGGCGAGTGACCCCCAGGTCGCTACCCCCCAACAGCGGCCCAGTCCCATAGTCAGCCGAGGTTCAGCGAGGTACACAAGTGGCAGGCAAAAGGCGTAGTAAGTACAGGCAGAGGTCGGGGCAGGCAGCAAAGGTTCAGAGTCGGGGGCAGGCAGAGGTCAGTACACGGGTGAGCAATCCAAGAATGTCTGACTTTCAACAAGCATGGAGAGACCAAGATCCGGCACTGAAGGAAGGAAGTGCCTCTTTAAATAGGAGGAGTGGATGCAGGATTGGATGACCAGGCACCAATCAGTGCTGTACAGGCCCTTTAAATCTCAGGAATCTGGTGGACGGAGACATGCGTGCACCTGAGCATGCGAGAAGAAAGCATTGGGGGAAGGGAGACAGCTAGGAACAGCCATGAGGGAAGTGCTGCAAAATGGATGACGGCTGGATGCAGCCATGGAGGTAAGTGAAGTGCTGCTAGATGGGCGTGCAGCGCTCGCCCTAACAATGGACTTGTTATACCATGTGACTGCTGTATTTATATTTGTGGTGCAAGCATTTTTGTTCTCTATATTTTTCTTCTGTCCTACCCTTCTGTGTAATTACTTTGTAAACAGCTAGAGAATATGATAGTTCTATGTAAATGAAATATGTTAATAAAACTGGGTACTGGAAGCGGTGCTACACTATTTGTCAGTCTGTAGAAGAGTCTGGCTGACTATAGCAATTTTCTTAGGAAATAAACATTTTTTTTAACTGTATCTTACTGCTCAAGCAATTGGACTGTAATAACTAATTTCTGGTTGGTTGGCTAAATGTTTTTTATTGTTCACTCAACAGGTATAATGAGGTCGTCTCAATATAATTATGCTGAACACTGCAAAAAATTCTAATTAGTGTATCTTTGCATTATTCATGTAGCAGGATACTGTAACTAATTATCGAGGAGTAAAATGTAATAACGTATTATTCATGTGGCAGAAAGCAATTTATTAAATTGCAATTATTGTTAAACTATCTACTTTTCTTTAATTGTGCACTACTTCAGTAAGAAATGAATTATATTGCATAGTTTTATTTGCAAGTTCATAACAATATAGTTTATAGTTGTAACAATTAACAAACACTAACCAAAGAAATAAAAGTCTGAACATTTTGCAAGATATTAAAAGAGAACATAGGTCTACTTATAGTATAGGTCAGAACTACTTCCTGATCCGGGTAAGTGACTAGTTGGGCAACCCACAATGAAAAGACTTTAGGCCCTTATTTAAGAAGGGATAGCGTCAGGTAGTGGCTGGTTAATGACAGGTAGCGACAGGTAGTGACTGGTGAACGCCGGACATGGCACGCAATTACACATTTATCAAACAGAATCTGTTTAGCGACTGGGATAACGCCATGTAGCGTCTGATTCATCATTTTCCCAGCCTCAGTGAACAGCACCGGCTTTCAGCCTTGCACAGCGCCAGGTATGACCTCTCGCTACCTGTCGCTCTCCCCTACATTTCAATGGATGAATCTTTTCTTCTCTTTAAACAGGGTTTTTTTTTTTTTCTTCAAAAAAACACAAATAATTCTGTGACCTCTCCTGGCATTGAATAAGCAGTTTTTTCATAATTTTTAAATTTTTTATATATTTCCTCAGAAATGACATTACAGGTCTGGCATTAAAGTGTTCATGTTACAATGTTGTTACAATGTAATTCCATATGTTTTTGCTTTGTTACTAGTTGATAGATGCTTGAAAACAGACTTTAAACACACCGCCTCCTGCGCTCTGGGCTTCAAACAAGTATTTTTCAGCGCCAGAGATTTGGGAGGCTGTTTTTTTGCTGAATATGGTGTGAGTAGGTCGCTATGAGCAGTCGCTACCATGCGCTCCCATTTAGCGCTGTACTGGTCAAATAGCAACTCCTCACAATGTATTCAACATTACTGAACAGCGACTGAGTAGCTATAAAGTAGCGACTCACGGCTGAGCACAGTGACTACTAGCGGGCGTTCTGAAAATGCCTGCTACAGATGCTCATCTGTCGCTACCTGCCGCTAATGATGAATCAGCCTCCCCGTGTGCCCTACCATCAAGTAACCATTGCACATACAGTGCAATGCCCCTTCATGTTAACATGTTAAAAAGTAATAGGATTTTAAGCATTTGGCCAGGTCTTGGTCTTAATGTCAATAAAGACTTTAAGTCCATATAACCCTCCGCCCCCCGGCCCAAACACACACAGATTACATTGTGGTACACCCCTTATTTTAAAACATGTGACATGTGACATGTGACTGCTGGTGGCCAATGGGTCTATCAATAAATAGCAAGTACCACACTAGAAATACAGTCACAATCTGCTCACTGTAAATTTACAGTATAGGACCATTTTAACTAGTCTGGCTTTTACTTTTTGTGTGCATGTGTCATTTCAAGTGCCTAATTCCAAATAAAAAAGATAAGGCCAGCTCACCCAGCCCTCTGAGTAATCCAGCAAAGCTAATTCTTCTGTTGAACAAGTTTGTAAGGCCGCTACTTGGTCTTCTGTTCATACTTTTTCTAAGTTTTACAAGGTTGATGTGCGGGCCTCAGCGGATGCTGTGTTTGGCCCATCCCTTGTGGACACTGCTTTTGGATGTCCCGATCGTAAGAATTAAAGGGGAAGCGGGGGGGGGGGGGCACACTGAGAATAATACCATTTTGTGAGTACTCACCTGAAAAATGGATATTGTCAGTGTGCCACACACCCCGCTTCACCCGCCCTATTTGGTATCCTGGATCCTTTATATGGTGAAGCTTTTCTTTATTTTGAGGTTACCATTGGATTTCCTGGTACCTTGTCTTTCTGCTTTTTAAATCACTGGTGTTGAGTGGGAGGTCCGAGGTATATATAGGCTGGAAGGGGCTCGTTTTCAAGACTTCTCTGCAACGTCGCCACCTGCTGGTGGAGTAACCCGATCGTAAGAATTAAAGGGGAAGCGGGGTGTGTGGCACACTGACAATATCCATTTTTCAGGTGAGTACTCACAAAATGGTATTTTGTGTGTACCTTGCAATGCCACTTCCCGCCCAGGAAGTACTTCATAATGCAATGCTAGGTGCCAGGCAGCAGAGTCATGACACTGGTAGGGAGACTAAGCAATACATTGCCGATCAACAGAAGCAATGAGTACAGGGCTGTCAGGGCAGGGGTCCAGAAATCTGGCACCCAGGTCCGCATTCGGACCCCGGTCCACCAATTGAGTACCGCTGCTCTAGCATGTAGAGTCCTTCTTCATTCACCATTAGACTGCTGTGATATAAAAATCTCTTTTTGCTGCCATACAACATTTAGAAAATAGATGATTGCAGTGATATGTCTAACTACTTTTTGTATTCCAATATACAGAAGATGAAAGTGCCAGTAGAGATTCCACTAAAATCCTGTGTTTATAGCAAAACCATGTTGTGACAACCATAGGCATATATGGCCCAGGTAAAAATATGTGTGCAGAGACCACATCTAATAAGCAGCTAAACTGTATGTAATAATTGACAGCAGCTACAGCGTTAACAGGCAGAAGCTGCTATAGATGACCTCACATAGGGCGCTAAGTGGGATCAGTGTGTAAGAACAGAGAATACAGAACGCAAGAGAAGGGCTACAGGTATAAGTGGTGGTCGTCACACTAGGGAAACTGAACCAGCACATCCTGCAAGTCAGTAATCAAATCAGGATAGCTCTGAAGGAGAAACACAGTTTAAGCCCCTGAGTCTAGGAGAAATGGACACCATTGATATTATGTATGGTGCCATGTGTGGCGTTAGAAGGAAATTAGTAGGAAGAAGCTCCACTTAGCCCTTGGCATCCTCACTGAAAATGTACTTCCTAGGAGCGGTGGGTATGGACCACCACTGCTAGTATGTAAAAGCACTGGAGGGTGAACCTCAGCTGGGGTGGGAGAGGGCAGATGGCTGTCAAGCCTCCTGGCTACAATCATGGGGAGAGCTGAGCTGAGCTCCAGGTATGGGGCGAAGTGAAGCAGAAAAAACTCCAAGAGCAAATAAAAAGTCTGAGCAGAGTCCAAGGGTGAATCCGGGGTCAGAGGCAGGCAGAAAACAGGCAAAGTCCAAAAGCAATCCGCGTCAAAAATCAGGTTATCCATCAGTGTATAAATCCAGGAATTCAGGAATCAGGGAAACAAGGTCCAGGAAGTAAGCTGATAACACAGCATTGGCTGTAGGCCAGCTGTCCTCTTAAATAGGGCTATCAATCAGCACAGGGAGGGATGTGCCAGAGTCTGGTGAAGTCACTTCCTGTCCATTCAAACTCAGGACACCAGGAAGTGAAATCAAGTCCAAGAGCTTACACTCTAGGCCTTGTGCACTTCCAATGGGCTGAACAGCAGGTGTCACTGTGGAGCATGCGACAGAAGAAGAGCCTGCTCTGTTAAAACCATGCAGCCGAGCATGTCTGCTGCTGCATGCAGTCCGTGGTATGGCGCGCTCACGATGCCTTAAAGGGTAGGAAAGGCGAGGAGACTGACATTGCCCCCCCCTTAAAGGACGCGTCGGGGTGGCCGATCTAGAGAGTCTTTGCTGAAAAGCTCTGATTAATTGTGGAGCATTGAGATTAATAGATAGCTCCCAGGAATCTTCCTCTGGGCCGTAACCTTTCCAACGAACAAGATACTGAATGGAGGCACCTCTCTTCCGTGAATCCAGGATCTGTTCAACCTCATATTCCTCTTCACCATCCACAATAATTGGATCAGGAGGTTTATCTTGGGAATATCTAAAAGTTCCTTTCTTTAAAAGGGACACGTGAAAAACTGGGTGTATCTTCAGGCGATTAGGTAATTCCAATTCAAAGGCAACTTCATTAATAGCTCTCTTAATCTTAAAAGGCCCGATAAATTTAGGACCCAACTTCTTAGAGGGAAGATGAAGCCTTAGATGAGTGGTAGAGAGCAGGACTTGATCTCCTACTGCAAAATTGGAAGCTGAAGACCGATGAGTGTCTGCTGTCCTTTTGTAACGTTCTTGGGCAGCTCGAAGGGTTGTTCGGAGCATCTGATGAGTGGCAGTTAGATGAGCTCCTAAATCTGCAGCTGCCGGTACATTCACTGGGATGCAGGTATCAGGCAAGGTCTTGGCATCTAATCCATAATTTGCAGCAAATGGAGTGAGGCGGGTCGAAGAATGGACAGAGTTATTATAAGCCAGTTCAGATAATGGGAGTAACTGTGTCCAATTGTCCTGCAGGGCCGAGGAGTAGCATCGTATGTACTGCTCCAGTGATTGATTCACCCGTTCAGTTTGTCCGTTGGTCTGGGGATGATAGGCCGATGAGTGGGCCAAAGTGATCCGTAAACTCCTACAGAGCGCTGTCCAGAACCGGGCAGTAAATTGGGAACCGCGGTCAGACACAATCTTAGACGGCAGGCCATGTAAACGAACAATCTCTTTCACAAAAACTTGTGCTAACTTTGAGGCCGAAGGAAGGCTGGGGAGAGCTATAAAATGAGCAAACTTGGTTAAATAGTCCACAACCACCAAGATAGTGTTGTTGTTGTCAGAAGGTGGAAGTTCTACAATAAAGTCCATAGAAATATGTTCCCAGGGATGTTCTGGCACTGGGAGAGGCATGAGAAGACCTGCAGGTTTGGTGGTTATGTGTTTATTCCGGGCACACGTCCCACAAGAAGAAACATGTGATATACAGTCTGCTCTTAAGGTGGGCCACCAGAAATGACGTTGAATCAGATGTAGCGTCTTCTTGAGCCCGAAATGGCCTGCCAAGGGGTGATCGTGGAATTCGGCCAGAACCCTGGAACGTAAGGATTCAGGAACAAAAATCTTTTCTTGATGGACAAGAATTCCATCTACTCGTGATAGTTCAGCTTGTAGGTTCTCTGGGATAGAATCGGATGCTCGTCGAATCTCAGCAATGAGTTCAGATTCAAGTAACAAAAAATGGTTCGGTTGCAAAATAGTGGGTTCCACAGGTTCAGGACCTTGGTCAGAAGGATGAAGAGGGGAGAGTGCATCAGGTTTGGTATTTTTGTTTCCTGGACGGTAAGAAATATGAAAAGAGAATCTGGAAAAGAATAGTGACCACCTTGCCTGACGTGGCCGGAGTCTTTTTGCAGACCGAAGGTACTCCAGGTTCTTGTGGTCCGTGAGGATCAAAATTGGATGTCTGGCAGCTTCCAATAGATAACGCCATTCCTCCAGGGCAAGTTTGATAGCAAGAAGTTCTCGGTCACAAACATCATAGTTTTGCTCTGCTGAAGACAGTTTTCTGGAAAAGAAGGCTACGGGATGGAGTTCTCCTTGCTCAGATTCTCGTTGAGAGAGTACTGCTCCTACAGCATTGACGGAGGCATCTACTTCAAGTACAAAAGGGAGCTCGGGGTCGGCATGCCTCAAGATAGGGGCAGAAGTGAAACGCTCCTTGAGATGAGAGAAGGCCTCCTCAGCAGCTTCAGACCAGACAAATGGAGTATTCTTACGGGTGAGATCGGTGATAGGGCGGACTATCTGTGAGAAATCTTTAATAAAACGTCTGTAAAAGTTGGCGAAGCCAATGAAACGCTGTACTTCCTTGCGATTCATAGGTTGTGGCCAGTCCAAGACGGCAGCCACCTTCTCAGGATCCATCACAATGCCGGTACTGGTGATAAGTAACCCCAGGAACTGAATAGAAGGTTGTTCAAACTGACATTTCTCCAGTTTGACGTATAATTGATGCTCTCGAAGACGCAGAAGGACACGACGGACATGTTCCCGATGTTCCGAGAGGGAGGAAGAGAAGATTAGTATTTCGTCCAGGTAGATGATGACGAAAATATCAAGATAATCCCGGAACACGTCATTTACAAAGTGCTGGAATGTTGCAGGGGCATTGCAGAGTCCGAACGGCATGACCAGGTATTCAAAGTGACCATATCGTGTGCGGAAGGCCGTCTTCCATTCGTCACCCTGACGGATCCGAATTAAGTTGTAGGCTCCCCTCAAGTCCAACTTGGTAAAGAACCGAGTGGACCCCAAATGCTGGAAGAGTTCAGAAATCAAGGGCAAAGGGTATCGGTTCTTGACTGTAATTTGATTGAGGGCCCGGTAATCTATACAGGGTCTCAGAGACCCATCCTTCTTCTCTACGAAGAATATCCCTGCTCCTGCAGGCGAAGTGGAATGTCTAATAAAACCCTTAGCCAGGTTTTCATCAATATATTCACGGAGAGTCTGTAACTCGGCTTCAGACAACGGATAAATACGTCCAAAAGGGATGGCCGACCCAGGTAGAAGGTCTATTGGACAGTCATAAGAGCGGTGAGGAGGAAGCTGGTCTGCACCTTTTTTTGTCGAACACATCCTGGAACTCTAGATACGCAGGCGGAAGGGAATCCGGTGGATTAAGGGTTACTACAGAGAGGTTACTCTCCTGCTGTCTGCAAAATTGGTTGCAATAGGGAGAGAACAAAGAAACTGAACCGGAAGACCAGTCGATGACGGGGTTATGTATAGAGAGCCACGGGAAACCCAAAATAATAGGGTACAAAGGAGAGTGCATTAAATCAAAGTGTATTAATTCTGAGTGTCCATCAGGTGTAGAGCAGCCAAGCGATTTAGTTCTATGGGACACCGGTCCGGACTTGACAGTAGTTCCGTCGGCCAAAGTGAGAAGCAGAGGGGTAGGCCGAACTTCACATGGAATATTGTGAGTCTGTGCGAATTCTAAGTCCATGAAACAGCTGCAGGCCCCGGAGTCAATCATGGCCCTGGTCTCAACCCTTCCTCCGGGAAGTTGTAAACTGAGAAGCACAGAGAGGTGAGAACCAGGCACAGGAAGTGGTGTGCTCTTAACAAGAGGTGTTGATCTCTTCATAGCTGCGGGTCTGGTAGGACAATTAACCCGAAAGTGTCCGGGGTTCCCGCAGTACATGCAAAGGTTTAACCGCCTCCGGCGCAGTCTTTCCTCTTGGGACAAAGCAGCCCGGATGGTTCCCAGTTGCATGGGCTTGATAACCCCCGAATCGGTCTGCGGAGAGTCAGGTGATGCAGGCGAGGACCGTGGAGCAAACCATTGGGCTAGGGCTGAACGCTCTTCACGGCGTTCCCGCAGCCAGCGATCCACCTGAATGGCTGCAAGAATAAGTTCATTTAAAGTTTCAGGAGTGTCGAAGTGGGCCAGTTCATCCTTAATCAGTTCAGAAAGACCTAAACGAAACTGATGTTTTAAAGCTGGCTCATTCCACTGGGTGTCAAAACTCCAGCAATGAAAATCAACAACATACTCCTCAAATGGACGGCGACCTTGTCGCAAATTACGGAGAGCTGCCTCTGCTGATGCAACATGTCCGGGATCATCATAGATGGCTGCCATAGCAGAAAAGAAAAGATCAACAGAGGCCAGACAAGGATGATTTTGCTCCAGAAGACAATGGGCCCATGTTTGGGGAGGCCCTTGCAGAAGGGAAATAACAATTCTGACCCGGACTTCCTCAGCAGCATAGGTTCGTGGTTGCAGAGAAAATAATAACTGACAACTGTTCCTAAAAGCACGAAACTTCTGGCGATTTCCTGAGAAAAATTCCGGGAAAGGAACTTGGGGTTCAGGGGTGACCCCGGAATCTGCCCCCTGTGTGGTAGGAACAGCTGTAACAGAAGATACTGTCGGGGGCGTGAGTTGATTTAGCCGATCCACAAGCTGAGTAAAGCCTCCCTGTAAGCCCTGGACTGCTGCACAGAGGGAAAAGACTTGCTGCATCAAAATATCAAAGGGACGAGGTTCCCCACCGGAGCTCATGTTATGGCTGTGTTATACTGTCAAGCCTCCTGGCTACAATCATGGGGAGAGCTGAGCTGAGGTCCAGGTATGGGGCGAAGTGAAGCAGAAAAAACTCCAAGAGCAAATAAAAAGTCTGAGCAGAGTCCAAGGGTGAATCCGGGGTCAGGCAGGCAGAAAACAGGCAAAGTCCAAAAGCAATCCGCGTCAAAAATCAGGTTATCCGTCAGTGTATAAATCCAGGAATTCAGGAATCAGGGAAACAAGGTCCAGGAAGTAAGCTGATAACACAGCATTGGCTGTAGGCCAGCTGTCCTCTTAAATAGGGCTATCAATCAGCACAGGGAGGGATGTGCCAGAGTCTGGTGAAGTCACTCCCTGTCCATTCAAACTCAGGACACCAGGAAGTGAAATCAAGTCCAAGAGCTTACACTCTAGGCCTTGTGCACTTCCAATGGGCTGAACAGCAGGTGTCACTGTGGAGCATGCGACAGAAGAAGAGCCTGCTCTGTTAAAACCATGCAGCCGAGCATGTCTGCTGCTGCATGCAGTCCGTGGTATGGCGCGCTCACGATGCCTTAAAGGGTAGGAAAGGCGAGGAGACTGACAATGGCAGCATCATAAAGTGGTTCACAACACCCAGGATTTTTGGGGCTCCTGCAAATGGGGAAGCAGGCATTTTCATCTCCACAGTGTTTTCACCCCCCCCCCCTCAATTACCTTGGGGCACTTGGTTGTGCATGTGAGGTGAAGCAGCTGCTTAGTTCCAAGAGTGAGTTTGGGTTCTTGGCTGACAAAACCTGCAACATCAGCCTTTCTGAATGTGTCAATTCATATTGTCGGACCAGGGGCTGCTGAGGTTTTTGCTAACCTTTCTCTGATTACAGCATGGATAGTTAAACTTGATCTACTGGACAGGGAGTGAGAAGGCAGGATGCTGTGCAGCTGGCTGTGGATCTTCTGCCTGAAGATGAGTCTTGGATCGCCCACTCACCCTCCCACAATGAAAAATTATGAGGCCCTCCTGGAAAGAGCACCAGAACTACACACTAGGTCACCACTAGTCTGTTGGCAAACCTTAAGGGGGCTCTAAACCCATTAGATGCCAGACCCATGTGTCTGTCCTCAATTTCCTGCAGTGCAGTGCAGAGTAGAAGCCTAATTCAATTTAAGTCCTCTAGGACCACATAAATAGGTGGTCCAAAAGTTACTCATTCATTGGCAAGCCACAATGGTCTCACAGCTGTCTCTGACCACAGCATAACTGTGCCATGACATGTCCTTCCCAGCCACAACCCCAAAATGAATGCAAAGATAATGCTTTGCATAGGTATTTACTAGAGATGAGCGAACTTTTGAAAAGTTCGATTTGGCCGATTCGCCGAATTTCACAAAGAAATTCGGGTTCGGCCGAATCGAACTTTTACGAAGTTCCCCATCAAAAATGCCGGCATGGTGGGAGCGGGCCGGCCGGTTCCGCTGACAGCGGAGCCGACCGGCAGGCCAGTAAAGCCGGCCGGCCCGCTCCCACCATGCCGGCATTTAAAAAAAAAAAAAAAAAAAAGCATTTTTGCCGGCATGGTGGGAGCGGGCCGGCCGGTTCCGCGCTGACAGCGGAACCGGGCGGCGGGCCGGTAAAGCCGGCCGGCCCGCTCCCACCATGCCGGCATTTAAAAAACAAAACAAAAAAAAAAAAGCATTTTCGCCGGCATGGTGGGAGCGGGCCGGCCGGTTCCGCGCTGACAGCGGAACCGGCCGGCCCGCTCCGCTGTCAGCGGAACCGGCCGGCCCGCTCCCACCATGCCGGCATTTAAAAAAAAAGCAAACACTTACCTGCAGGTCCGGAGCGTGGAGGCCGGCGCCGCTCTCAGCTGTCATCTGAGGGCGCGTCATCAGAGGCGCCCTCTGATGACGCGCCCTCAGATGACAGCTGAGAGCGGCGCCGGCCTCCACGCTCCGGACCTGCAGGTAAGTGTTTGCTTTTTTTAAAAATGCCGGCATGGTGGGAGCGGGCCGGCCGGTTCCGCTGACAGCGGAGCGGGCCGGCCGGTTCCGCTGTCAGCGCGGAACCGGCCGGCCCGCTCCCACCATGCCGGCGAAAATGCTTTTTTTTTTTTTTGTTTGTTTTTTAAATGCCGGCATGGTGGGAGCGGGCCAGCCGGCTTTACCGGCCCGCCGGCCGGCTCCCACCATTCCGGCATTTTTTTTTTTTTAATTTCAGGAAAAATTCGATCGGCACGAACCACAAAATATTCGGGTTCGGGCCGAATCGAATATTTCCTGAAATTCGGATCGAATCCGGGTTCGTCCGGATCGATTCGCTCATCCCTAGTATTTACATATAGTCAGAGATTTTGAGATTCTTTAAAATAGCTCATTTTACACTGGGTGGGAGGAAGTGCCTGGACAGGGACTTTAGAGAGCTGGCTCACAGAGCCTCTGGTCTAGAGTATCAAGTCAGTAACCACTTATTTTTATTAACATGAGGACAAGATTGAGAAAGGAGAATAGATCTTATCGCACACGGTGTTCCTGAATCAGTGACAGACCTTTACTCTACTCTCACAGGTTTATTCCAGGTGCTTGTCCCATCCATCCCTATTGATAGATTGGAATTCAACAGGATTCTCACCTTCCAGTCCCTCTCATATCCGCTGTATACAAATATTTTTCCTTTAAAGTGGATGGAAACCCAGAAATAGGTCCTCCGCTCAATCTTCTTAAAAAAAAAACTGTTTTTTAATCCCTGAGGCCACGTCCTGTGGCACTTTTTGAGAGAGCCATTGGCTCTTTTAGATTCCAGGGCCCGGCCACAAGGGTTTTGACCTGCTTTAACTATCTCCAGCAGAGAAGGCTTTTCTAGAAATATTTCATGCTAGCATTATTCATTATTACTGGGGTTATCCCTACTACTACTGGGCGAGAACCAACTTTATCGCCCTCAGTTCCAGAATGTTGATAGGGGTGTGGGACTCCTGAGGGCCCCACTGACCCTGGAATTTCAGGGATTTCCAGAAGCCCCCCCAACCTGTCAGACTGGCATCTGTGGTGACTGTCTCCCAGCACGGGGCCAGAAAGGATCTGCCCACCAACAGGTTTCTTGAGTCCAGCCACCACAAGAGAGACCGTTTGGCCAGAGGGGACAGAACCAACACCTGATTCAGGGACCGAGGGTCCCGATCCCATACCGACAAGAGGTGAAGTTGAAGAGGTCTCATGTGAAACTGAGCGTATGGAACCGCCTCGAAGTAAGACACCATCAGGCCCACCAGCTGCATCCCCTGCCAGATGGAGGGATGAGGGCAAGACATAAGAAGCCTGGCTTGGGCTTGAAGACTCTCCACCTTCTGCTGAGGGAGAAAAATCTTGACCTGAGATGTATCCAGAGTCATGCCCAGAAAGGACCTCACCATTGACCAGGAAAGACTTGGGGTGGTTGATCACCCAGCCGAAGGACTCCAGTGTGGACACCACCAGCTGAGTATCCAGCTCGGCCTGCTGGAAGGACTGAGACGTGATGAGAATGTCGTCCAAGTAAGGAAGGATGCGAATGCCCTGAGATCTCAGGAGAGCCATTACGCCCGCCAGCACCTTGGTGAATACCCTGGGAGCCGAGGTGACACCGAAAGGCAAGGCCACAAATTGGTAGTGCTGATCCTCCAGAGCGAACCTGAGGAATCTCTGATGACCTGGAAAGATTGGTACATGAAGGTAAGCGTCCTTGATGTCTACAGAGGTCATGAAGTCGCCCGGGCGTAGTGAATTGACAGCTGAGGGCAGAGTCTCCAAGCGAAAGTGTTTGAATCTGACAAAATTGTTGAGGCACTTTAAATCCAGGATGGGTCTGATGGACCCGTCTTTTTTGGGAACAGTAAAAAGATTGGAATAGTAGCCTCTGCCCCTTTCCCTCAAAGGCACCTGGCAGATGACCCCCAACTCCAGAAGGTTTTGGACAGCAAGGCACAGACCCTGAGCTGACAGGGGGTTTTGAGCCATTCGGGATTTGATGAATCTTGGGGGTGGCCAGGCTGCAAACTCTATCTTGTAACTGGAGGACACTACCTCCTGAATCCACCGGTCTGAGACGTGAACCCTCCAGACGTGAGCAAAGAGCCAATGCCGTCCCCCCACCCGGATGGGTGAGGGCACCTCTTCATGCCTGAGGGGGCTTGGGTGAGGATTTTGGCTTGGGACCCCAGGAGAGACCAGGACGGCCACGTCCTCTGCCCCTTCCCCAATGATCTCTGTGGGCCCCAGTAAAGGAGACTCCTCGGCCAGTTCTGGAACCACGGAAGGAAGGGAGAAAGGCACCCATCCCTCGAAAGGACCGGGACGGCCTCCTACGTTGAGGTAACCTACCGCCCCTGGCAAACAAATCCAAGCGCTCACCAAAGAGGTGCAGGCCCTTGAAAGGGAAACCAGTGAGAGCCTTCTTAGCAGCATTATCAGCTACCCACTGACGTAGCCAGACAGAGCGGCGTATAGCCACCAACAGGACAGAAGTCCTACCACACATTCTAATGGCATCATCCATGGCAGAAAGAATATATGCAATAAATTCCTCACAAAGCAGGAGAGATCTATACTCTTCTCTACCCGCATCCTCAGATGCCCCGTCCAAGAGACACTTAAGCACCCCTTTAATGGCAATAGCCGTAATAGCAGAGGCACAAACCGGGCACAGATCCGACCCTGCACAGGCAAAGGCATGACAGGCCAGTTGGTCCAAGCGCCGGTCCTCACCATCCCGCAGGGTAGTAGTATCAGGAGAATGCATGACAGATGTATTGGACAACCCGAGAACGGGCGCATCCACCTCGGGAGGACATGACCAACGCTTAACAACATCAGCAGGAAAGGGATACCTCTTGTCCCAACTCTTAGGCACCCCTGGCAGCTTGCTAGGCCGTTCCCATTTCTTGAGCAGTAGATTATTAAAGTGAGACTGCTCAGGGAACTCCCAGCGTGGCTTAACCGTATGAAAAAGCTCACCCTGCTGCTGTGGAGCCACTGCCGGGGGAGAAATACAAAGCACTTCAAAAATGTGACTCAGCAATCTGTCAGTGTCATCAGGGGACCACGGGTCTTCCCCAAAGGGAGTCCCAGAACCACCGTAAATCTTAGGTTGTTCCTCAGAGGATTCAGAATCAGAAAATAATTCCCCCTCCTCAAGGGGGTAGGGACCTGAGAGTGAGTAAGGGCCCTCATCTTCTACAGGGAAGAGGGAAATCGCGGGTGATAAATGCTGCTTCTTAGCAGAAGCCTTACGCGGGGCAGACCCAGCAAGATGTTTTTCAATGCTGGCCACCCATGCAGCTAAATCAGGTTGAGACTCCCCGCTAGTATGCCCCTCGGTGGGGGTCAGATGTAAGCGTGGGGGGTAGGTGAGGCCAGAGGGGGCGCACTGCCAGGCCCAGTAACAGACAGCCCAGTCTGCAGCACAAGTACCTGCTGGGCACAGGATACCCATACCCTGACATCATCACTTATGGGGGATACCTCACACACAACACATAGCCGGGCTTGTCCCGAAGGAACCCCAGGCCCATTATCCCCAGAAGCCTCCATATGGTGATTTGAATGGCACAACAGGCCAGTAAGGGTTAACGCTAAAGAGCTACCCGGGATGCCCCAAGAACCCACCAGGGAAGTGGGAGATAATGAGGGGAGATGGCCGGGAGAAACCACAGTGCCGAAGTTTTAACCCGCCTGAAAGACATAACAAAACATTCCCATAAGAATACAGCAGAAAGGAATATCCTGAGAAAAACCACCCCACTGAGGTTACTCACTGACCGCAGGGAGCCAGCAGCACATGCAGCTAAGGAAAGGCAAAATGGCGTCCGCAGACCTCGAGGGGCGGACCAAGGAGACGTGATGTGAAAATCGTCATCCACAGAGCCCGCCCCCCCGAAGAGCGTGAAACGCGCCCTCGTGATCCGGCCGGCCAATAGTAGCCCAGCAGCTCTGTGGTAAAGGACGTCCGCGGAGCGCCGTACAAGCGTGCGGCGGTGGCATACGAGGCGACAGTAACACAGTACAAAGTTAAAACATAAAAATACAGTTTTTTACCACTAGTCACCCCCCCCCCCAGAGATCTCCCAGAGGGAGAGCGAGGCAGGAATAGAAAGGATTTCCAGGGAGACGACGGCTCCCAGAAGACAATGGGAGGAGTGAGAGTGGAGGGGAACACCTATGGGAATAAGGGTTAACTGCACAGGTTGAGCCTGAAAAAACCCATGGCGCAGGGGGGGGGGCATCCCAAAAGGCTCACCATCAGCCTGTCAGAGCAGGGACTGTGGTAGGAGCATAGCTCCTCAGCACCTAACTGGTGCTTACTGACCTACCTTCACCCGAACCTTGTCAGCCGAGGCTGGGTGGCAGCAATATAGAACGGAACGGGTGGGAACAGTCCTGCAGGGCCGCAGGCATATAAGCCCCGCTCACCTGCGCCACATAGAGAGCTATCTTCTATCTTCGCAGCCCAGACTGCAGAAAACAACTAGGGAATTTGTGGGAGGTCCCTGACTTATATAGGGCCGGGATGAGCCACAAGCTGTTTTCTGCAGTCCAGCGCCATCTTGTGGATGTATTACCCAAAAGTAAGGAATATTCTGGAACAGGACATGCTGTATACTATAGTAATTACACTGTTCTAATAGATTTGAATAAAATAATTAGTTTTATGAAAGTTCTGGCACTAAGTTTTCTAGGTCCTGCTGTTGTCGAGGGTCCTTATTGTTTTGATAGTCTAAACAGACCACAATCTGACCATAATCAAACTAACCTTGTGGCTGTGGTGATGAAGCAGAGCAGATCCGGTTTGAGCTGGGGTGTTTCTCCCATAACAAAGGACCGATTGGGTCCGTGACGACAGTTTGGGAGACTCATACGGCAGTGATAAGTGGTGTGCTTATTCAGTTAAAGTCCCCCAAAAAGTCTTGCAGAAGAATAGACAGACTGAACTACTAGAATGTTGCCACATAGTTGCTCAGTCATTTAAAGTGAGCCTTATGAGAGCTAATAGGAAAACGTTTTCTCATATAGGCTCTGACTTGAATCTTTGTTCATTTAGGCCCTTATTTAACAAGGGATAGCGCCAGGTAGCGAATGGTAATGACGGTCACCGCCACGAGAACGCCGGCTCCCCTCCGCAATCACACATTTATCAAGCCGATCCTGCTTAGCGACTGACAGAGCGCCAGATAGCGAATCATTCATCATTATTCCAGCCTCACCCCACAGCGCCAGCGAGCGACCTTGAACAGCGACAGGTATGACCTCTCGCTACCTGGCGCTATTAATGAATCGGCCTCCCCATAAAGCTGTGAGCCAAATTAAATAGTGGGAATTTAGAGGGGACAGCACAAATGACA
Source organism: Gastrophryne carolinensis (assembly GCA_027917425.1). Taxonomy (NCBI): domain Eukaryota; kingdom Metazoa; phylum Chordata; class Amphibia; order Anura; family Microhylidae; genus Gastrophryne; species Gastrophryne carolinensis. Next base: position 277,232,965 of record CM051239.1, on the reverse strand, counting down.
TATGATTCACCCTTGGCGAAGGGGGATAAAAGCCTTTGATCTACAGTCTTAATCTATTCACCTTAAAACTTCAGATGGTCTGCTGTCTAGCAACCTGGCAAAAATGTTGGCCATTTTCCATTTGAAGATATTATGTGAATCTGTTAGTTTTCTGGAATGAAGGACTTGCTGAATCTTTCCTGTCTCAGGTTCAATTATCAGCTCTGACAGAGTCTGCTGAACTCCTACTAGATATATATATATATATATATATATATATATATATATATATCGTGCCTTACAATGTTCAAGAGGCTATTAAAACTCCTAAAGTGGCACAAAACGCATACCCACTGCCCATGCTGAGACCACCACCACCAAGGCCACGTCCACCTGAGATTTTTTAGATTGACAATTAGTTGACCTAGAAAACTGTGCTGTTACTAGTACCTGACAATATAAATATAGATGACGTATTTTCTCATTGACAATTTACTCAGCATTGCATAAACAAAACTCATAGTTTCCTGGGTTCATCTTGAGGGTTAGTTATTGTGAAGTGGGAAAACAAATGTATTCATACCAAACTCACTGTATGTACTGTCGTTACAGCATTTACATCAGTGTCAGTGTGCCTATTGTTTACAATTCCTTCTCCTGGAAGCCCTGGTAATGGGCTGCAAAACTTTTGACACCAGGACTAAAATATTTCTGGGAAGGTTAGGTTTATATTAATCTGCACTTAAAGTGGAACAAGACCCAGGAATTTAACTTTCACAGGTTTTGCTCCATGTCCCGGGCATCCCAAATCAGGATGTCCCACTCTGTGAAACCCCCCAGTTTGCCCATAAAAACTCACATTGCCCTAGGCCATGTTCACTGGCTGCGGCTGCATAACCAGGCCTCCCTGTAGCTGAGGCCCTCTCCCGCACCCTACTCAGATAGGCTGGGGATACAGCCACTCCCACTTCCTTATGCTGAGCTTTGTGTCTAAACAGGGCCATATGCCATACATTAATATTCATGGCAAATGGCACTGATTGGACAAGGACCAACACATGCACAGTGGGACCAAGGAAATGTGAGTTTTTGGGGTGAACTGGGGGCAGTTTTACACAGCGGGGCATCCCAAATGGCAAGCACCAAAATTCTGGTTAGTTAAAATCCCCACTTCAAATCATAGGCCACAGCATTTTATCCAGAATGTCGACCACCATTGATATGAACATTTTGCAAACAGCACAAAATATCCTTCCCCCTAAAACACCCTCTTTTTAATGTATTAGATTATGTATGCATAATTTATAGTAAATAGCATTTTACCTGCAGATACTGCAGAGGATACTAATGATTTTCACTATCCTGGTGATTGGTCCTTGTCCTTAGGGCATCCTATTTCAGGATTCCCTAGTGTGTGAAACCCCCCAGATCACCCATTCAACACACCTTTCTGCTATTCACACTTCACATGCGTGGGCGTTCGTCCAGTCAGCACTTTATGGCATGCATACTAATGCTTGGCATATAATCATTGTTTTGAATGAGCTTCCCCAGTTGTCCTGCGGAGTGCGCACTCCCAGAGCACAGCCTATAACAATGGGTGGGCGTGAGAGTGTGCACAGTTGCAGGGATGCTGGGGATGTGGCCCAGTTGTGCCGTGGATTGGTCCATTTATTAACTATTGCCAAGGATACTAGAATTGTCCTAGCCAATTTATGTTACAGAACCCACAATAACCTTCTGTAATTATAAAACAGAGAAACATGTAAGATATGTAAAAACATTTCCATTATGTAATTGAGAAGCGTTGCAGGAATGCTCAGATTTTCACATTATTTACCAGAATTCTCTTTTGTATACTAGGCAGAAGAACCCCTGTTCTAGGTTGTTTTCCCACTGTACTCCTAAAACCACAAAAGTTCTCTAGACTGGTTTGAGCTGTAACTGTACCTTGGATGTACTTAGATATGTAGCGTGACTCTAGGTTCAAATTACGTGTGGATTTAGCTCTAGAGCTGCATCAGTATCCAGGTAGTTCATGTGACTTCAGCACTGCTACTTAAATAGCATCCTCATTGATCTGATCTCTTTGACTTTGAATGTAAGCTTCCTGCGCTGACTGATGATTACAAGGCCTTCCCTATAGAATGCCTTCTTTCACCTCCCTACTAACAGAATTCAGAAGATAATGACTTCCCATTTCACCTCCTAGTCTCCATTGTCCACAGTACTGGGGCCTGCCTACAGTAAAGTATCTTCCCCTTAGGCGTCTGTTACATTATACCCAATACATTCCCAATCTCTTCATTCCATTGGGCTGGTCTTGCAAGAGATAATGCAACACTAAATTAAACATATTCATTATTAAGTATATGCAATCTAATCAATGCAAGGTCAAGTTTTAGTTTCTGCTCAGTAGTGAATTCTCACTTTTTGGACAGCACTGTCTGTCTTCCTGTTCCTCGTCTTTAGCTTCACTACCAAACATTTAAATCTCCATTTTCTCTTTGTTTGAAACTAGGAATCATTCTCCAGCTTTAGTATCTGAATATGAGGTTCCATAATCTGTAGCAAACAAAGACTGGCTATAGGTGGAAATACAGGTTCGGTGTTTGTGTCACGATACACCTGCCCGATCCTGCGGTGTCATCGGGCGGCGTGCCCGGGTCCCTGTCACCTGGCAGCCGCATCTGCAGCTGGGGCTGACTCGGGTGGTGCCGGCTCGAGTGGCCGCTTACCCAGCTCATATGCCCATGCTTGCGCGCATGTGCAAGAGTGGCTTTCTTATGCCCTCTGGCGGCGCTGCAGACAGTGCTCCCGTCAGAGGCTTGTTTAAAGGGCCAATGACCCTTATATTAATGATGGGCAAAATACCCTTATTATGTATTGGGCAACCAGCCCACAGGTTGTAGCGGGGCCAATAAGCCCAATGTTTCCCCCAGCCAATTCTGTCCACTTCCATGTTTTTTAGGTGTTCCCAGCTCACTCTCCCACTGCTCGTGATAGCGTGCTGCTGGGTGCTATTGATCCTGTGTTCATTGATTGTTATACCGTTGCTGGCTCGCCTGACCATCCTGTGACCGCTGCTTGAACTGACCTTTGCCTGGATTCCCGCTTCGTTCCTGCCTCATCCCTTGTGCTGTGAACTCTCTGATTACCCAGTTTGACCCTTTGACCTTTCTCCTGTTTCTCTCTTGGCACTGTGTATCGTGAGGACTGATTATTCTGTGTATATCCCCGGCTTGCCCGATAATACCCAGTCAGAGCCGTATTTGGTGTTCATGGTGCCCTAAGCACCATGAACACCAGTTTGACCCTTTGACCTTTCTCCTGTTTCTCTCTTGGCACTGTGTATCGTGAGGACTGATTATTCTGTGTATATCCCCGGCTTGTCCGATAACACCCAGTCAGAGCCGTATTTGGTGTTCATGGTGCCCTAGGCACTTTAAGTGTTTGCCCTCTTTTTTAAGTTAGGTCACGGTCCATAGAAAAAAAGTGTGTAGGGGGAAGGGTGCAATGGCATACCTCCAAAGTGTGCCTGATTTGGAAGGACTGTCCCTCTTTTGGGTCCATGTCCCCCTGTCCCTTGTTGTTCTCATTTGTCCCTCTTTGAGGTGTAACATGCAGATCTGCAGCAATAAATTATTCATTTGTATTGTATTGTACTATTCAAAGTGTTTCTATTGTAACTGTTGCCCTATCTCCTATCCATCAATCAATGAGGGGGCGTGGCCTTATTTACAAACTGGCCCTCTTTCCCACCCTTAAAAGTTGGGAGTCATGCAATGGGCTAGATGCAGAGTATGTGTGTGGAGGAGGGAAAGGGCACAAAGGGGGAAATTCAAGGAAGCAGACAAGCATGTTCCAACCTTTACTGCATTCTGACATTCAGGAGTCAAATGACCAAAGTATTGGAGAAGGAAATGCTCTGGCCTGTGTTCAACCTATTGCAACCCCCCCTCACACAAATACACTCTGCATCCTTGTGTGGCTGGGGGGTGCTTGTTGGGAGGCATTCATGTACAGAATATGAGAGTAGTCATTTCAAATCTTTACTACAGTAGTAAGTGCAGCGCCCCCCCTTCCAGGATGCCACCCTAGGCACATGCCTAGGGTTGCCTAATGGTAAATACAGCCCTGCACCCAGTCTTACCTCTGGTTCATTTGTCTTCACCCCTGTAAGTTCACAATCTTTGAGCTACTAAGCTCTGGGGGCAACCTTGTCCAGTGAGGCCTTTAAAGCGTCCCGGCAAGCAGGGGCTTCACTATAGGTGAAGCTAGCTGCGGAGATTGGGGCTGTGAACTCACTAAGAAGACGGGTGTCTCCGGAGTTTGACAGTTTGTTTCTAATATGGACTGATCTCACATTTTTTGGGGGGTAAACCATTTTCTGTTGGGTTCCCAATACACTGAGTAAAGTACTTAGTGTTCTGAAAGGTTAATGTGGGGGAAGTGTTTTAAAGGGGGACAATCCTCAAAATAGTCAAACATGTTCCTCTACATAATTGTTCCCTAACCCTCTATTGGAGAGCCACCAACAGGTTTAGCAGATCTCCACATAGATTCACAGGTGAAGTAGTTAGTGCAGCAGCAGAGCTATAGAGCTTTTTGTGTTTTAAAGCACCCTTTGAACACGCGTGTCTTTTTGTTGTTTTGCAAAATGGCTTGTGACACGTTTCGGCACTCTCATGTCCACTCCTCATATCGCCATCTACCTACTGCCTTATTCTGATGAGAGGAAAACATGTATCCACAAGTAGGTGTGAATTGATGTGTCATTATTAGCTATACCCAAATTTGCACTCCTAGTGGTTTTATGGGTGCTTTGTATTTTCTTAGGTGTCACAGGATTTCCCTATAAATACTTCTCTGAGTAAACTTTCTTTCATGGTAGGTTTAGTGCACATTACCCTTTACATGTGTCCTTATTAAAATTTCCTGGATGTTTCTTTTTTTCATGTATTTTGTTGTATTTAGGGCCCTATTAAGAAACGCTAACACCACATAGCGTGAGTGCCACCAGCAAATCATACTTAGACGCAAAAAATTGTTTAGTGCCTCTCCTAGCGCCATTTAGTGTTCCATGTATCAAGAGTGCTTTGTTAATGTTCTCTACAGCACCACATCACATCAGTAGTTCAGTGTAGTTCGCCCAAAGACTTCAATTAGCCATTCTAATCCCATTTTTTTGGGTGACTTCTGGTTAGTGTATTTTTTTTTTAGTCAAGTGACACAATATGGCCTGTTCTGATTTTTTTTTTCCATTAATTATTGTACTTAGATTACCTGCTGCTAAATTGCATTTTCATGCCTGCCAAACATGTGTCATGTCATTTGTATGTTTCCAATTCCATTCCATGTGTTTTCGCTTGATCACTGTGCAGCCATTCCCAGTTAAAGCCATTTATTGTGTTGCACATGGCGCTGTATGCACAAGTATCATGAGCACCCACTGTTTACATATTAAAAACAAATGATTTCTGGCCCTCCCCACTGGCACTATCTGTTGCTAATTCCATTGGAAAAAAAACAAACAAGACACAGGGACACGGGTAGCCTACAGCGGCGAACACTAACAGTGCTGTCTGCCTGTGGCCGGTGTTGCTGCTGAGGCGCTAATATCGTCTATCCACAGACTCTCAAGTGGCGCTACAAGGTGCTAGTGATAAATTGGCCTCCATGCCTGAATTATTTCAGCTGGTTTTAAAGGGGGCTATTTGTTAAAGCTGGATGTGCACTGTAAGAAAGGGCAATGAGGGTGCACTTTCTTTACAGTGCACAGTAATATTCCGCTGACCTTGACTTATACCTCTTGTTTCTTACCTGCTGATTTTAATGTCCCTTACTGCTAAATGTTCTACCACTCTTTATTAAACCTTATTAATTGACTCTGAGATAAAATAGAGGGCACAAAGGGGGAAATTCAAGGAAGCAGACAAGCATGTTCCAACCTTTACTGCATTCTGACATTCAGGAGTCAAATTACCAAAGTATTGGAGAAGGAAATGCTCTGGCCTGTGTTCAACCTATTGCAACCCCCCCTCACACAAATACACTCTGCATCCTTGTGTGGCTGGGGGGTGCTTGTTGGGAGGCATTCATGTACAGAATATGAGAGTAGTCATTTCAAATCTTTACTACAGTAGTAAGTGCAGCGCCCCCCCTTCCAGGATGCCACCCTAGGCACATGCCTAGGGTTGCCTAATGGTAAATACAGCCCTGCATCCAGTCTTACCTCTGGTTCATTTGTCTTCACCCCTGTAAGTTCACAATCTTTGAGCTACTAAGCTCTGGGGGCAACCTTGTCCAGTGAGGCCTTTAAAGCGTCCCGGCAAGCAGGGGCTTCACTATAGGTGAAGCTAGCTGCGGAGATTGGGGCTGTGAACTCACTAAGAAGACGGGTGTCTCCGGAGTTTAACAGTTTGTTTCTAATATGGACTGATCTCACATTTTTGGGGGGGTAAACCATTTTCTGTTGGGTTCCCAATACACTGAGTAAAGTACTTAGTGTTCTGAAAGGTTAATGTGGGGGAAGTGTTTTAAAGGGGAACAATCCTCAAAATAGTCAAACATGTTCCTCTACATAATTGTTCCCTAACCCTCTATTGGAGAGCCACCAACAGGTTTAGCAGATCTCCACATAGATTCACAGGTGAAGTAGTTAGTGCAGCAGCAGAGCTATAGAGCTTTTTGTGTTTTAAAGCACCCTTTGAACACGCGTGTCTTTTTGTTGTTTTGCAAAATGGCTTGTGACACGTTTTGGCACTCTCATGTCCACTCCTCATATCGCCATCTACCTACTGCCTTATTCTGATCAGAGGAAAACATGTATCCACAAGTAGGTGTGAATTGATGTGTCATTATTAGCTATACCCAAATTTGCACTCCTAGTGGTTTTATGGGTGCTTTGTATTTTCTTAGGTGTCACAGGATTTCCCTATAAATACTTCTCTGAGTAAACTTTCTTTCATGGTAGGTTTAGTGCACATTACCCTTTACATGTGTCCTTATTAAAATTTCCTGGATGTTTCTTTTTTTCATGTATTTTGTTGTATTTAGGGCCCTATTAAGAAATGCTAACACCACATAGCGTGAGTGCCACCAGCAAATCATACTTAGATGCAAAAAATTGTTTAGTGCCTCTCCTAGCGCCATTTAGTGTTCCATGTATCAAGAGTGCTTTGTTAATGTTCTCTACAGCACCACATCACATCAGTAGTTCAGTGTAGTTCGCCCAAAGACTTCAATTAGCCATTCTAATCCCATTTTTTTGGGTGACTTCTGGTTAGTGTATTTTTTTTTTAGTCAAGTGACACAATATGGCCTGTTCTAATTTTTTTTTTCCATTAATTATTGTACTTAGATTACCTGCTGCTAAATTGCATTTTCATGCCTGCCAAACATGTGTCATGTCATTTGTATGTTTCCAATTCCATTCCATGTGTTTTCGCTTGATCACTGTGCAGCCATTCCCAGTTAAAGCCATTTATTGTGTTGCACATGGCGCTGTATGCACAAGTATCATGAGCACCCACTGTTTACATATTAAAAACAAATGATTTCTGGCCCTCCCCACTGGCGCTATCTGTTGCTAATTCCATTGGAAAAAAAACAAACAAGACACAGGGACACGGGTAGCCTACAGCGGCGAACACTAACAGTGCTGTCTGCCTGTGGCCGGTGTTGCTGCTGAGGCGCTAATATCGTCTATCCACAGACTCTCAAGTGGCGCTACAAGGTGCTAGTGATAAATTGGCCTCCATGCCTGAATTATTTCAGCTGGTTTTAAAGGGGGCTATTTGTTAAAGCTGGATGTGCACTGTAAGAAAGGGCAATGAGGGTGCACTTTCTTTACAGTGCACAGTAATATTCCGCTGACCTTGACTTATACCTCTTGTTTCTTACCTGCTGATTTTAATGTCCCTTACTGCTGAATGTTCTACCACTCTTTATTAAACCTTATTAATTGACTCTGAGATAAAATAGATTTTTCCTGGGAGATGTATTGATTCATTTAAATTTATATTAGATTGCATTTAGGATTCTAATTTGTCTGCCAGAAAAGCCTGTTAGTGGTCAATGTCTTATAACAATGTCAAATGTTTCCCACTTTAGAGGCTCACATATAGCTGGTAACTAGATCCTGTATTACCATACCAATGACCCTCAATAACCAACTAATTATTATCTTGAATGAATTATGGCTAAAAACGTTTCAAGTCCTTCTCCAACCCAGTGCTGTTTCTAGGGAAGGGCAAGCAGGGCAATCACCCTGGGCGCCAAGGCCATTAGGGGTGCCTTTAGCCAAGCCATTCTGTTTTCAGCAGATGAGTCAGGGCCATTGTTAGTGGTGCCAGCCATAAGACAGGCCCTTCACCCCACCCATATTGGGCTAAGTTATGGGGAGGGGGCACTGCATGACGCTAAGGAAGAGGCACAGTATGGCACATATCGTATGGGACAGAAGCAGCACAATAGAGGAGGGAGGCTAGATTTTTATCTCCAATCCAGCCTTTTCACTCTCCATAGCCGATTCAGAGAGACAAAAAAATACTTTCGTTTTAGTGGCGATCTGTTTTTTTTTTAAATGTTCCCGCTCTCGTTTGAGTGTGCGAGCGATTCTATGCATGCATTGCAATCCTTCTGTAAAGTTTCCGTCCGTTCGAATGGCAGAGTACGAATACCAGGATGTCATTTTCCAGCGTGACTTTTCCGTTTCATTTTCTCATCTTACAACGTAGGCTTTCGTTTTTGCCATTTTCCCATCGTATCCTCCAACGAATCCTTTACGTTTCCCATTAGATTCTGTTTCCCTTTTTCAATAAATAATCGTCCAGACGGAAATCCTTACGATTTTGTGCCTGCGCACTACAAACTTAACTCATTAAGGTGCTCGCCTACATATTTGCCACCCTCACTTCTACTACAATGTTTAGCTAAATCACTTAGCACTATCCTCCATCTTCCCTTTTGGACCCTTAAAGCTCACCCGAACCACTTCGCGGTTAGGTTCTTCTTCCATTTTAGCCCCCTAAAACTAACCCAAATCACTTCTTGGTCATGTGAATATTCATCTTTAAATATTTCTGGGCCCATTAGTTTTGTGTTAATGTATTTTGTCAATGAAATGACACTGAAACATTTTTTTTTATTCCATCATAAAATATAAAATCTTAAAATATTTTGAAAATGTTTACAACTATAAAAAAACTAAATACATAGCAATAGCAGGTCACAGAACATTATTCTTCATCTGTGGTCCCCAACGAGTCGCGCAGCTCCTGCATCTCGCCCACCAACTGAAGGACCCTGACACTCAGTTGTGCCACTCTGGCACGTGTGGTCCCTGTTAAAAAACGTAAATTAAATTATTGGTATAAGCTTGTTGGGGTCATACTGCAGTGCCCCCCCTGTATGGTCCAAACACCTAAATCTGGACTTCAAAAGCCAGAGGGCCCTCGCCACCACGGCCCGGGTTTTGCATAGTGCCCGATTAGAGAACCCCTGGCCCGCATTCTGCAGGCAAAGAACGGGCATCAGGAGCAAGGGCAGGAGTGGATATCCAAAATCCCCTGAAAGAATTTAAAAATACTAACATAAAATACACACTGCTAAGGACTAATTAAGGTCAGCATTAAAATGCATCTAGAAGGCATACATGAAATGTATTGATTCAGGTATGCATTGCTATACAATTTATGGTCTCGGCCATGCTGATACATGCAATGCCTTGGTGCTAAAGGTGCGCAGACTCCTCCGCATAGCCGCAAAACATGTTCAACAATAGCAATCCGAGCCCTCAAAGGTCCTGTAAGTGGATCGGAAATGAAATGGTTTATTAGGGTGGTGGTCCGTCGGAAATCAGCTCTCTGAATCAGACACAAGCCCATCCCAACGTAAGATATCTGAACGAACGAAAAATATCAGATTTTGTTTGGAAAATGATCCGAACTAACACAAATGATTAGATTTGCTTTCTTTCATCGAAAGCGCATATACGCATTTGCCCGAACGTTCGTACGAATGGAAAATGAACGAAAAAAAGCAAAAAAATTACAAACACCCACTAAAACTTTCACAGGGAGCTACGGAAGTGCAGACGAATGTGCCTCTGAATCGAGCCTCATGTCTCTTCCTCTCTCTATCTTCTTTTTTCTTCTGATCACTATGCCTTTCCATGACTTAAACAAAAAAACGTAGTATTTCTAAATTTTTTGATTTAAGTAAGACCTTACTTAAACATTTAAAAAATGTATTGTTCTAAAGTAATAATGATGTCACTGTGAGTTACAGGGGCGTAAAGGGCTTTCCCTGCCAGCTCACTCATCACCTATAAATAGAGTTGACATAGTTGGTGTCCAGGCTGGTTTTGCCAAAGAGGGAAGACCCTTTTTAGCTCTAAACTTCATTTTTTTAAAAAAAGGCGTGTGGTCCCCTCTCTTTGGCAAAACCAGCCAAGGCAGCAGCTATGTGAGCTCGTAGCTCAGGGCTCAGAGGCCAAGTGGCTGGCCTTCAGCCCTAAAGGTTACCAGCTCACATATTCCAGTGAGTACTGGGCACTGGGCCTTTTTGCACCCCCAGACCAGTGGGGGTAAAGGTAATCATACAGGAAATTATGTCAAGTGACCCGCTTGCCGCCCCCTCCTGCCCTTTGAACTGGTATAGGGGTCCCAATACTTACCTCCTTCCTCGCTATTCTGCACCTTCTGGTTGCATATTCAGAAGGCAGCTGTGACTGATGGGGACATAAAGGGCTTTCCCAGCCAGCTCCATACTAACCTATAAGTAGCTCCTTCATGCAGCATGAGGCAAGATGGTCGGAGCCCAGTGTGGGGTGGAGAGTCCATGCCTCTGTCCGGCTGAAGACAGATGTCACCCAGCGCATGGAACAAGGACAAAAGTGAGCTTATTATTTTTTTATTTTTAGGATGTTTCAGGTAAAATACGATACGTTAACACAAAAATTGTGGGAATTGGGGACAAATCATTTTTCCCTTGTAATTCTGATTTAATCTGCCAGATTGATCAACCCTAATTGTAATGTTTGAAAAGCTCTTAATAAGAAAATATTAAACAAAACACTTGCACGTCAGTAGACAGTGACTGCAGTTTTAGAGCAGTTCAGAATAACTACTGTAATTACCATTAAACCATTAAAATGTTCAAGATTACAATAGGATTTCCATTCAAACATGATTTAAAGCCATTCATAAGGCAAAAAACAGAAGCAAACTTACCTTCGGTCCTGCACTGCTGATCAGTTCTAGTCCAGCGATCAGCAACTCCCCTGATCTCTGGATCCAAGATCACACCACAGCTCTCACTTTCTGCACTGTCCAGACCTCAAACTCTATTCAACGATGCTTTTGCACTGGGCCACACCCCCTCCATCCGTCACAGGGGCATGGCTATGCCCATTCTATTCACTACAATATAGGGGGGCCTATTACCTCCATTGCAATAAGGCGTGGCAGCGCTCTTTTACTGATGCCAAGTTCCGACCCACCATCAAATTGAACCTCATGTGGTGGTCCTGAGCAGCCAGGAGGTGTTGGCTTAGGAGGCTGTGGTGGGGGCTTGGACCCAGTGATCAGGTGAGTAACTGAATAACAGGTGATGTGTTGGCCTAAAATCAGTCAAAGGCAGGCAAATAGTACACGAAGGCTACCAAAGATTGGAGTATTATTGTACAAATTTTAAAAATGTAAAAGAAATACCTTTACATTTCATGCAGGCAATCTGAATGCACTGATGTGGCTGCAGTCCGCGAAAAAGGTAAGGGACCAGTAGAAAGGTACAAAGTTTGTGGGGGATCTAGGGGGTTCACACAATAGGGTGGCCCAAATCAGGATGCCCCAGGGGCACCTAACCTAGCCTAGCCTAGGCTGGCCACGTTGCTGATTGGTCCACTTTAAGTAAGTACAGTCACAGAACACTCACTGCTTTTCATAAGCCAGGGCTGCCAGGGATCAAGGGATCAATAAAACAAAAAGTGTAATATTTTGAAGAAGGAAATGTGGGGTGTGCTTACATCTGACCCATTTACAAAATGAACTAAAATTATTTTTATATATTATTGTTGCATGATAAACTTTGTCCTACAAGATACCACAGGCTATCCACGTGCTATAAAAGTTCGGGACTCTGTGTTACAAGCTTCTTTAAACAATTAGTGAGTTCAACTGATAAACATTTCTTTTATTTAACTCTTTTGCAGATGTTTCAAAATTGGCCACAGTACACACCAGAGCTGTTCCTTATTTCAGTTGTATACAGTATTTGACTTTTTATTCCCCTTTTTATGTTATATACTACCACTCTTTTTCTGCCAATCTTGTCTGTAATTTCTTTTGTAGTTTCCTCCACCCTAGTCACTTAAAGGGACTGCCCAGACAACAGCAATAATAGGGCTGCAAGCTTTTCACCTGATGCCTAACCCATGTGTCTCTCTTTTACGTTGCACTGTCCCAAACTGCAATTTGTTTTCAAAAAGACCCTGTAGTTCCTAAGTTAAAAGTATTACAGCATTGGAGATGCAGAGAAAAGATGAGGAGAAACAGTGGGTGTGGCAACATGTAATGTGATGTAAGCACACTGTGTGCTTTATATATATCATAGTAAAAAAAATATGTGCCTCTAGTTATTGCTGCCAGCACATAATGTGAACACTAAAAGGGGGTGAAAGATGATGCAGGCTAAGAGCATCTCCAGCCTGCCAGCACATAATGTGACTAGAGAGGAGGGCGGGGTTTCATAGCTGCAGAGAGAGGCAGCCAATAAGGACATCTGGGGAGGGAGTGGGTGTGTTTCCTTTCTTGGTCCACTGAAGGTTGATTGATGGAACAGGTCAGTGGGGTGGGGACTGAAAGCTGAATGAGGAATTCATTTCCTCGCTAAGGAAACAGACAGAGGAGGAATCAAAGCATATATTACATATAATCAGAGATTTTGAGATGTTTCCAAATTTATTATTATTTATGCTTATTTTACACAGGTCCCATCTTGGATATGGGTTAGAAAAGGCTCATACCTGGACAACCTGGACAGGGGCTTTAATTCGGCTTTCCGCATCACATGTGTTGACTTCCTGTTGTACTGGGTTCTGAACATGTGTCCTAAATAAGTCAAATAATTGTATTACCTTGAATTAAAACATTCTGCATTTCATTTTCCCGTTTCCTTCTTGCAATGTTGTGCGTATCTATTATTTATATGTGGTTACACATGCATGCTTACTGGAATCTAGTAAACTGATTTCCTTCTGCCTTTATGAGCTGAACCCATTGACATTTAGAAAATGATATCTGGATTTAGTCTGAATTAAATAAATATGCAGAATTGTTAAAGAGCTAGCAGAATAGCAATGAAATAAAAGAACTCTATAATATTCCACATATGCTTAGAAATTAGAATAATTACCAGGTAGCTTGCTACATGTAGGAAAATATGCTTGTTTTAACCTTTAGCATCATGGTATAAAATTAAATCATTTATATTTCATTTTTCACATTATCACATTAAGATGCAAGTTTCAGTTTTAGTAGAAATGTTACACACATTAGATCCACAGGCTAAATAACAGCAGGGAATGTCAAGCAGCTGCTTCCAAGGCCATCAAGATATTAGCATTAAAAGAGGCATGGAATCACGGGATAGGGATGTAATTTTGCCTCTTTACAAGGCACCGGTGCCCCCTCACCTGGAATATGCCGTCCAGTTCTGGGCACCCATTCATAGAAAAGAAGCTCTGACTATGGAAAGGGTGCAGAGGAGAGCCACCAAACTAATAAGAGGAATGAAGGATCTTAGTTATGAGGAAAAATTACGAGAATTAATTCTGTTTAGTATTGAGAGGAGACGACTGAGGGGGGAAATGATTAAATTGTATAAATATATAAATGGGCAATACAAAAATATTTCAGGTAAAATCCTCTCTAAAGACAGGGGTGCACTCCCTGGACTTTAAAATACTTTCCCTACCCCAACACCCTTAGTTGAACTTGATGGACATATGTCTTTTTTCATTTTATTATATATTCACCATATTAACGATGTAACTATGTAACATGTACTTGCAATTTGTTGGTTCAGGGTGGCTACAGGGAGTACAACTGGTAGGGGAATAAATGATTAGCATTGCCAGTATTAGCGTGATAAACAATACAGAAGGGCAGAAAAGATTCTTTCAAGTCCAGGAGCATTTTCTCACACAGTCAATTTCGAGGACTCGCATGGAGGGGGAACTGGTCCGGGGAATAGGAGCTAATAGAAAAGCAGAAAATGGAACCAGAGGTAAGAATTAGAGAAGAGTTCTTTCAGAACTAGGAACCTCTTACTCGGGCAGACATTCCATCTGAAACGCCACAGGGATAAAAATACCATTTTGTGAATACTCACCTTGTAAAATGGGTATTATAAGTATGTCACACACCCCGCTTCAAGATAATCATTACATGTGGGTAGTATGGTCTGAAGAGGGCGATTTGCAGAGATGATTGGAGGAAAGAAAGCCCCTCCCAGTCCATAAATACCTGGGACCTCCCACTCATTACCCAGTATAAAGAAAGCAGTAAGGTAAGGGACCAGGAAGAGCCAAATATTAGTCATAACAACGCAAGGTTCACAAAACGATGGATCCAGAATACAAAAGGGCGGGTTGAAGCGGGGTGTGTGACATACTTATAATACCCATTTTACAAGGTGAGTATTCACAAAATGGTATTATTCTAAGTATGTCACACACCCCGCTTCAAGATAATCATTACATGTGGGACATCCAAAAGCAGTGTCCATAAAGGGTGGGGATCCAAAACAAGGCATAAAGCACAACTTAAACTACTGCAGCCTGCAGCATCCGCTGAGGCCCGAACATCAACCTTGTAAAAACTTTGAAAAAGTGTGAACAGAAGACCAGGTAGCGGCCTTGCAAACTTGCTCAACAGAGGCCTGGTGCTGAAAAGCCCAGGAAGCCCCAACCGCACGAGTAGAATGAGCTGTAACACGAAGGGGAGGATTTCTCCCCTTAGCAGAAAAGGCCCCGACAATGGCCTGACGAATCCACTTACTGATGGAAGACTTAGCGAGCGCCAAAACCTTTCTTGGGCCCAGAGGGTACCACAAAGAAGGCATCAGTCTTACGAAAGGCAGACGTTACCACCAAATAGTACTTCACAACTCGAACCACATCCAGGGAATGCAGGACCCTCTCCTTTTCGTTACTGGGATTAGGACACAGAGAGGGCAAAACAATGTCTTGGTTTAAGTGAAAAGGCAGAAACCACCTTAGGAAGGAAATCCGGGTTAAAACGGAAAACCACCTTGTCCTGATGTCTTTCAAAATACGGGACCTGAATGGACAGAGCCGCCAACTTAGAAACACGCCGAACAGAAGTGATAGCTACCAAAAAGGCCACCTTCTGAGTAAGGGAAGACAAGGCAATATCATGCAAGGGCTCAAAGGGAGGACCCTGAAGAGCAGAAAGAACCAAATTCAAATCCCAAACCGGAATCAGAGCCTTCCTAGGGGGCCGCACGTGCGTAACCCCCTGGAAAAAGGTCTTAACCAGCGGATGAAGCGCAAAAGATCTTTGGAAAAACACCGCCAGGGCAGACACCTGCCCCTTCAGAGTATTAAGTTGGAGCCCTAGATCCAAACCATGTTGCAGGAACTCCAGGATTCTAGAAATAGAGAATTCCCTGCAAGGGAAAGCCCTAGTCTCACACCAATCAATATAAGACCTCCAAGTCCTATAGTAAACGGAAGAAGAAAACCTCTTCCTAAAGACCTTCCTCCTTCAAGATGGAGGTTTCCACAGCCACGCCGTCAAAGCCAGCGTTGGTAAATTGGGGCAACGTAGATGACCCTGTGTGTGCAGATCCGGCAGCAGGGGCAGAACGAACTGATCTTCTGCTAACCTTACCACGTCTGCGAACCAAACCTGTCTTGGCCACCTTGGAGCCGCCAGAATTGCTGACGCTCCTTCCAGAGCCAGCTTGCGCACTACTCTGGCTACCATGGGAAACGGAGGGAACAGATACAGAAACCCCAGATCCCTCCAGTTCAGGGACACGGCGTCCGTCGCGAAGGCTAGCGGATCCTTCGCCAGAGACACAGATGCCAGAAGTTTGTGATTGTGACGGGAGGCAAAGAGGTCCACCATCGGTGAACCCCACCTGAGACAAATTGAACGAAACACCTTGGGACTGAGAGGCCACTCCCCCTTGCGGGCTGACCACCTATTCAGAGAGTCCGCCTCCGAGTTCTCTACTCCCGGAATGTGAACTGCCGAGATGCACGGGACGTGGCTCTCCGCCCAGTCCAGAATCAATGACACTTCCCTGAGGGCACTCCTGCTGCGAGTCCCTCCCTGGTGATTGATGTAGGCAACCGCCGTCCGATTGTCCGACCGAACCTGGACCGGCAAGCCCTGCAGGAGATGAGTCAGACGAAAAAGAACCATTCTGATGGCTCTCAATTCCAGAATGTTGATAGGCTCGTGGGCTTCCAGGGGTCCCCACAACCCCTGAAATTGCAGATCATTCCAGAAGCCCCCCCATCCTGAGAGGCTGGCATCCGTGGTGACCACCTCCCAACGAGGAGTCTGAAAAGACCTGCCCTTCAACAGATTGGTTGAGTTCAGCCACCACCTGAGTGGTCGGCGAGACATCAGAAAGAATTGATCCAGCAACAGAGGAGATCTGTCCCAGACAGACAATAGATGGAGTTGTAGCGTCCTCGTGTGAAACTGGGCAAAGGGGACTGCCTCGAAGGAGGCCACCATCAACCCCACCAGTCTCATTCCTAGTCGAATGGTCGGACAAGGAATGGACATGAGCGACCGAATCAATTCCTGAATCAAAAGAACCTTGGATTGAAGAAGGAACACTCTGGCCTGATCTGTATCCAGAGACATTCCCAGAAAGGATACTATCCTGGACGGGTAAAAGGAGGACTTGGGATAGTTGATCACCCAGCAGAACCTCTCCAGAGTGGATATTACCGTCCTGGTGTCCAATTCCGCTTGGCTGAATGATGATGCCATGATGAGGAGATCGTCCAGATATGGCACTATGCGAATTCCCTGCGCTCTAAGAAGAGCCATCACCCCAGCGAGCACCTTGGTGAAAAACCCTTGGAGCTGTGGCGAGACCAAAAGGAAGAGCTACAAACTGAAAGTGCCGATCTTCCACCACAAACCTGAGGAATCTCTGGTGCGCGGGAAAAAATCGGAACATGGAGGAAAGCGTCCTTGACGTCTATGGACGTCATGAAGTCCCCCTGACGGAGAGCGCGGATAGCTGAACGACGCGATTCCATGCAAAATTTTCACAGCCTGATAAACCTGTTGAGGATCTTCAGATCCAGGATGGGCCGGATAGAGCCATCCTTTTTGGGGACCGTGAACAGATTTGAGTAAAATCCCCGACCCTGATCTGATAGGGGCACTGGCGAGATGACCTCTATCTCCAGAAGACTTGAAAAGCGCCTCCCGAGGCCCCTGTGCGCCAGGTGCGTCCGGGGGCACCCTAGACCTGAAGAAAAGCGGAGGAGGACGGGACTCGAACTCCAACTTGTAGCCGGAAGACACGACTTCCCGGATCCGTTTGTCCGAAACCTCCCGAATCCAGATCAGAGAGAAGTGTCGCAGCTGTCCCCCCACCCGCACGGGTGAGGGCGCCCCCTCATTGCTGAGCAGGCTTGTTCGCAGGTTTTGGGTTATGAACCCCAGTTGTATCCTGAGCGGGCACGTCCTCTGCCCCTATTCCAGGAATCTCCTCTAGTGGAAGGGAAGGCGAAACCTCTTCCTGCTCTGGATCCGCGAAAGGAATGATTGAAAGAAGCCGCCCCGCGAAAGGGACGTCGTTGCTTCTTGCGTTGAGGTAACTTACCCCCCTTAGCTACTGAATCCAATTTTTCTCCAAAAAGCCATAGCCCCACGAATGGGAGAGACGTCAGCGACTTTTTTGGCCCAAAGTCGGCCGCCCACTGGCGCAACCAAACTGAACGCCTTATAGTCACCATCAGAGCAGAAGCTCTCCAAGGCGGCTAACATGAAAGACAAGAATAACTCACAACGTTTAAGTCCCAGAAATTCGTCACTGTCCGGGTGCAAACCGGAAGATGACAACAAGTCTCTGACCACCGACCTGGTAGCCACCACCAGCAGAGATGAAGCGCAAAAAGGGCCGTATGGCTGCCCCAATACTGGCGAAACCATGACAAGCCATCTGGCCAATTCGTTTATCCCCTCCATCTTTAAGAGAAGAGCAATCGGGGTTATTCAAAAACGGCTGAATTGGATAACCCCAGAATTGGTGCATCCACCTCAGGTCCAGCGCTTAACCGTGTCCGAAAGGGAAAGGATATCTTTTATCCCAACTCTGAAGAATGCCTGGGAGCTGAGCCGGCCTCTCCCATTCCTTAGAAATAATCTTATCAAAATGCCTTTGATTAGGGAATTCCAAGCGCGGCTTGGATTCCTCATAAAACTCCCCTTGTTGATGAGGAGCAACCTCTGGAGGAGAAATAGCCAGAACCTCAAACATCTGAGCAAGGACGTTAGGAGTATCCAAAGAACTCCCTGACCCCTTCTCAGAGTCCGCACCAACGAATAGCTGGTCGTCCGAATAATCCGATTCGTCAAATAGCTCCCCTTCCTCCAGAGGGGAGTAATCTGACCAATCCAGGCGATCCTCATCGTCATATTCAAATGTCGGTGGGACCGGTGACAAATGCTTTCTCTTAGCTGGAGCCTTCTTGGCAACCGCAGAAGAAATACATTTTTCAATATTAGTCAATCTAGCACACACATCAGATTGCGACTGCCCACCCGTGACAACGTCACACGGGACACGGGCCAAGACGGGGTGGGAAGGGGATGACGCCGGCGGTGCTGACCCAGACGTCTGGGGTTCTGACTGCCGTGTAATAGTCTGCTGTGCACATAGTATACATAGAAATACGTCATCCCCTGTTAGGGATACCCCACAGCCCATGGACTTCCGGGATTGCCCCGAGGGGAGCCCGGTATCTGGGGATGCCTCCATACGGTGAACTTATATGTAGTCGCAATGACCGAGGGAATTACGCTAGTAAGCAACCCGGGATGCCCTTATAATTGTCCCAAGTGGGAGGATTTTAACATGGAATTTAACCCAGGGACCCAAGGACCGGAAGAAGACCCCTTAAAACCTAAGGCGTTCTACCTGAAAGACTGCCGGATATAAAGGGTTACATATAAGTAAATATATATATATATAAATATATATATATATATATAGCCCATAGGGCCACTCACTGTGCCTTCCTGCGTGAGGTAAATGGCGTCCACCACACACGCAGCTCACAGAGGCAGAGAGGAGCCTGTGGGCGTGGCCAGCGCTGAGGGCGCGATATGCATAGCTCCGCCCCCTTACAGAGCGGAAAGCGGGCTCCGCAGTGGGTCTGCGCCCCTAATGGCAAAATGTGTGAGGTAAATTACCTCAGAAAAACACTATAGCGCACACATATACCGGCGCCATGGCAAGAACAGCAGCCGCGGCGCCGGTAACCACAAAGACCCCAGGGATGTAATGGGTGCGGGCCGCGGCGACGCGCAATCGCCCGGCCCCGCCCACTGTGGCCAGCGCGTGAGGGGAGATCTGCCCTCACAAGATTAATGGAACCGCCAGCGCAAATAACCGCGGCGCGGCCATTGCGGTAGTCACCGCAACAAAAAACAGTAAAGCCAGGGGGACAAGCCAGCGCCAACAGCCGGCCCCACCCCCCAACTACAACTTCTGAGGAGAAAAGTTCTCCTCAGCTCTGGCGCCAGTAGCAGTGAAACAATGCACAATAAATAAATCCTAACTCTGAGGTAAAAAAGGTGGCCCCCGACATTTTATCCCCACCACCACAGGAGAAGGGCATCAGGAAAGGGGGGCCAAGGGACAGGGCATCCCAAACCGGGGTCACCAGCCCGGATAACCGCCTACCCTCTGGTACAGGGTCTCACGGTGGAGCATGGCTCCAGAGCACTAAAAGTGCCATTCTACCCTCACCCGGGATACAGCCTAGACTGGGAGGCATGTGTATTGGGACTTATAAAAAACATAACCGGGTGGAAATAGAGAGAAAAGCGGGCCGGGAATAAACCCGGCTACCTGAAATCCCCCTGTGCAAGGAGGAGACATCATCTTCTGACTTGCTCGCCGTCTGCAGAGATGGAAAACTGGGTAATGAGTGGGAGGTCCCAGGTATTTATGGACTGGGAGGGGCTTTCTTTCCTCCAATCATCTCTGCAAATCGCCCTCTTCAGACCATACTACCCACATGTAATGATTATCTTGAAGCGGGGTGTGTGACATACTTAGAATATTAAGAATAAGTAACTAGACAGTGCAGATACAGAGGTTGGAGTTGAGAAAGAATATACTGTTCTCCTATACTAGCATCAGGAAAGTTTCTAAGCTATATTTCACTCATGGCGAGGACCCTCATGATCCAATAATTTATATGTGTAGAAGTAGATCTTTCACTGAGAAGCGTGCTCTTTTACTCGCCCTGACTCATTTATTCTGCTTTGCTCTTTTACTCGCCCTGGCTCATTTATTCTGCTTTCCATCATCCACATCTTAGGCGTCACATGGCCTGGCCTGTACTGTGGGGTAAGATGCTCACAGCCAGGGTGAGTATGACGACATGCTTCCCGGCCTTATTCTGCTCCTGTCAATGCTGTACCACCAACCCACACCCAAACATGGCAGGGGAAATTAAAAGTACCCAGGGGGCACTCCAGTTCAATTCTGGCACCCAGGGCAACTGCACTGCTTGCCTGGGCCTAGAAAATGCCCTTACTCAGACAACCATTATATTTCAAGGCCCCACTTGATGGGGTCTTACAGTAGTTGAAGAAGGGGATAAGTACAATTTAATATTTTAAAAATATTGTTTATGATTTCACATCTCTTCATGTGTGGTTTACATGCTAAGTTTTTACATTTATAAAGAATTGTTTACTTGGACAAGTTCTATATCTGATCAGAGGTTTTATCCCATTCTGCCTTGCCTGCTTTTAAATTGAAATTGCTGTCTAGCACTCCCTCCTACCTTTCCTTCATATGGTCCTGATCTGGAAGCTAGTAATGCACACATAAGAGCCCTTCATATATACAGAAAAATGGTTTGCAGTATGCTGCCTTGATTGTAATTGCCGGTCATGCGGTGCATTTTAGAGAAGCCTTAATGGTAAAAGCAGGACATTCAGGAATGTTTTTATTAACAACAACTCTTTGCAACAAGTGTCATTAGTCAGGGAACGTTGGAAACCTTTAACAAATATACTGCATTTTGTTTACTGCTACTTTTACAACAAATTACATTTTGGCAGGTGTCCTTATTTAACTACCTAACAAGCATAGAACAGTAACTTTCTACATTAGCTGAGCATGTTCAACCCTGACCCGTCCTCCTTAATCTCTCCCCATCACTAGTTTGGGCTACTGAAAAATGGCTGGTGGAACCTCAATCACGACCAATTAAACTTGGCTTTAAAACGTACCAAAACCCACCAAACTTGTGATATAAATGTAACCCTGTCAATACTCCTCTTAGATGAGGTGTAGGCGTAGAGCTAGAATTTATATTTTCACTACTGAATGATCCTAGAATACTTTTTTGCTGTCCCTATCCACCGGCCCCAGCATCATTATTGTACTCCTCCCTGTAGCCCCTAAGATGGATGCGCAGTTTTGTCCCTGGCAAGATCTCTGTGCTGTGCTTCTCTCCTCAGCATGGTATGCTTCGGAGGCAAGATGGCGGCACTGAACAGAGTTTCAGCTCAGCAGGGGAAAGAATCGTTCTTAAATTAAGTAAATGACCAAAAATATATTCATTTTAGATGCTGGGGGATAGTTTTTTAAGGGTTTGGGCTTTTCATTAAATGACACTGAAGGTCCAGTAAGTACTTTTGCCAAAGTGCACCTTTTCACTATCCCGGGTTTTGGTCCGCCCTCCTGGGGCACCCTGGTTTGTGCAACCGTTCTCACGGCATCACTTGTAACCCTTCAACTGTACGCAGCTACACATATAGATGGGGAGGCCGATTCATTAATAGCGGCAGGTAGCGACAGTTGAGCGACTGTAGCAGTATTTTCACAGCGCCCGCTAGTAGTCGCTGTGCTTGGCCGTTGTTCGGTTATTGATAGCGACTGAGTCGGTGTGCAGTAATGTTGAATACGGGGTGACGAGTCGCTATTTGACAGGTTCCGCGAGCGATGTATGGGTGCGCATGATAGCGACTGGTCAGAGTGACCGGCTCCCACCATATTCATCAAAAAATAACGCTCAAAAAATTCTCGCGCTGTGAAATGCATGTTTAAACCCCAGAGCGCTGGAGGCGATGTGTTAAAAGTAGTTTTTTAACCCCCCAAACCACCATATTTTTGGAAACCAAAAAAAAAAAATTTTTTAAGAATTTAGTAATATGAATACAATAATATCAGACCTGTAATATCAATTCTGCACATTTTTTTTTTTTACCTTAAAAAAAATATCTAACATGGCAGAAGTGGTCACAGAATTTTTCACATTAAAAAAAAAAAACTTTAATAACAATTAATTATGAATATTTAAAGATTGTTCCATTGAAATGCATTGGAGAGCGCCAGGTAGCGAGAGGTCATACCTGTCGCTGTTCAAGGGCGGACCCTGGGGCTGTGGGCTGAGGCTGGAATAATGATGAATGAGTGGCTATCTGGCGCTATCTCAGTCACTAAGCAGGATTGGCTTGATAAATGTGTGATTGTGGTGGGGAGCCGGCGTTCTCGTGGCGGAGCCCGTCATTACCGGTCGCTCACCCTTCGCTACCTGTCGCTATCCCTTCATAAATAAGGGCCTCAGTTGTGGTGGGCGTGGCCAAGCACAGCCAGAAAGGGATGTCAGGGATGCTAAGCTCAAGTCAAAATAATTAATAATTTTAGGAGGGATATACTGTATAGTAGTGCAAAAAAGATGGGCTGTACATTATGCTGTGAGCATCCGAAGAACGCAGGGGGTATAGCATATATAATACAGAAGAGATGCCAAACATATCATACAGTAATGCAGCATAAATGTTATACAGGGCTTCAGTATGGACCGTACACTGTAATTAGAGATGAAAATGGATTGATTTGACCCCAGCTAGCCAAATTGAAATAGATGTAATTTAATAATCATATATTACATACTGTTAAACAAATGAATACACATACAAACTAGGTACATAGACCCTGAGAACCCGATTAAATACCATAAAAGCAGACACATAGCTGGGGGGGCAGGGGGGCACGTGCCCCGGGTGCAGTAGGTCAGGGGGGTGCCAAAGGGGGGATGAGCACGGGTGGGGGTCGCCATTTTGAACCTTTGCCAGGGTGCCAGAAAGCCTAGCTTCGTCTCTGCACAAAGTGTTACACATAATTAATATGACAAAAACTACCTATAAAATAATAATCAAAGTACTAGTGCAATGAAGCCCTAACCAATAAGAGCGGGTAAAAAAGTGCAAATGCAATGTGTACATCACCGCTAAGCAGGTCCAAATGGGGTTCCCAGTAAGTGATCCCGAGCCCCCTCGGGACTACTTACTGGGAACCCCCTGTGGACCTGTATTTTTTTCTTTTATGATATACAGATGACCACAGTTGTAAGTGACCATTGTACTTCCCAATACAGCTTTTGAATTAATTTCATTACAATTTGAAAAAGATCGGGGCCATGGGCGTGTCATGAGCTTAGAGCTTTATCTACATTATGACAAGCTGAACATGTCTAATTATTAATGGGGTTTCTTTTGCAGATTGATTTGACCCGGGAAGATCATACACTGCTTGGAATGCTAATCTTCTTCAAGTGGATTTGAAGTAAATGAGAACTGCTGTGTGTGCTTATCTCAGTTGTAGAAGAATAGCTGTCAGATTTATTAATGATTCATGTCTGTTTTTAGTTATTGCTTGCGTCTTCAAAACCAAACTGATATCCACAAACAAAATGTGTAATATTTAGTACTAGTGAAATGAGATAGATGAAAGTGTAGGGATTAGATTTCATTTCAAAATGATGCCGTACTACTACTGCTACTTAGATAAAACCTGTTGTAAGAAAAATGTGCTAAAGAAAGTGTTGATGAGTTATGCCTTTAAGTTTCTTTTTTTTATTTGCCTCCGAAAAAGTTCCCAAAAATATATGGGCTATTGCTAGCTCTGATGACCTCAGTTATTACAATATGAAATGAAATTCAAATGTCCAGCACTCAGGTAAAGTCTAAAATCATTCAGTTATTGATCCATGTTAAAAGATACATATATTCCATCTGTTACAAAGACTCACTTATTCCAAGACATGGCAATACAAGATGAAACAGTACATTTAAAGGCTGCTTATTACAACTGTTCTGTAATGCCTGGTTGGACACTTGTCCTCTAGTCAGAACACAACCCCCAATCTCCGCTACTAATTCCGCCTATAACAAGCCCCCACTCGACCGGACACTGGAAATGCTTCACAAGACATGGTTGTCCCTAGGACGTAATAAGTGCATCTGATGGACTGAAGGCCAGTGAGCCCCCAAGGCACTTGGACACTAAGCTGTGGGCAACTGATCCAGCAAGGAGCCAAAGACAGGAGCACGGACAGATTCCAAAGACAAGCAAGGGTTGAGAGCTGGAAGGTCAGAGAGCTGCGTAGCATCAGTGGACGAGACAGGCGGATGGTTGTGGTCATGCAAAAGGTCAAGCCAGATTAGAATACAAATGCAGTGTCAAGGAACTGGGAGGAAGCGGTGGTCAAAAGGTAAAGATCACCCAAGATATTGCTATAACGGGAAATATATGCTGAGCTGCAGTGACAAGCTAAAGTGAATACTTTTAGGAGGATGTATGATTAAATGGATGCCGGGGGTGCACAGAGATACCTGGTTTAAGAGTCCGAATGCTGAGGGTAGGATTTAGAAGAGGATTGAGTGAATTCCAGCAAAGGGTCTGGGTGAGGTGCCCGGCCATTAGGCCCCAAAGCAGTGCAGCCCTCAAGGAATTCTCCCACTGATTTTGGATTTACTGAATTGCAGAAAACAAAAGAAATCACGTACTCCCCACTTGGGTTTTTATATATATGTTTTTTATGCTGGTGTGTGATGTATGTTAAGTATGTGTTATATGTCTATTTCTATGATTATTATGTATATTATGTGTGATCACTAAAATATGTATTAATTGAGAAGCAGTGTGCAGCCTTGTATAATAGGATCTAGTGGTGGGTCAGCCCTGGAGCCCCACCCATAAGAGGTTAGTAAATCACGTTCCTTTGCTGTTGCAGCTTACAGCTTGTCTTTAAATGTGATTAGTGACTTTTGCTAGATTTACTGCAGTTTACAGAGGTGACAAATTATGACACTAGATGGCGCTGCGACCAATGCTCAACTGTAGATACTATGCATTTTACTGCTGTTTTCTGTGTTCAGTTGCTCAATGACTGGTACTTCCTTCTTTTTATTGTCTATGTTTAGCCGACATGTGAGCTGAAATTTTCTTACTGCATTCATGTTCCAGTAAAGCCAGTTCCCGTTACACCACAAATTTCTATCTGGGTTATGACCCTGCTGCACCCAGTACTCACACTCTGCAACATTCTCAACTTTCAGTCATATGCAATCTAATAATCTAGACCTTGATTTATTGAAAAATTTTAAAAAATGCTACCAAGAACAAAAAACAAGCTGTGCTAAATGACATTAGATTTCTTACCCAGTATGGTGCTGTTATTTTCAAATTTGAAAAAAATGAATGCAGAAGATTTTTGTGTGTTGGGTCAGATAACTTCTCCAAACTCAGAGAACGGTTGTTTCTTTAAGAAATGGAGAGACTTACTAAATCTATTAGAACCTAATAGAGTCTCAGTTGCGTAGGAGGAATCATGACCAAGCAATGTATTTAAGCATTTAGGATAGGCCACTTAATTCCCCCCCAAAAAACTCAAAGCCAAAATATCGGAAAATTGCATTAATTAAAATGTATTAAGCTTTTAAATGGAATCTTTAAAAACAATTGGGCAAGCATTAAATGTCACTTCTAGTTTGGATGTCTATACTCCCATCTCCTATTAAAGGGCCCCTAAAATTGCAAATTATACTCCTCCCATCAGTGTCGGACTAGGGTGTTTGGGGCCCACCAGTAGAACTGCATTTAGGGGCTTATTCCACATTTAGATGCAAGTATCACTTACATATTTAGAGGCCCATGCACAGAAACAATATGCCAAATTGTACTGTCTGTGTTTGCACTTGGGATACTACAAATAAGCTATTGATACAGCACATAGTTCAGGTTTTGTTGATGAAAGCCTTCAAAGGAGCCGTTGAGTCTAGGGGCCAAGCGGGCCCAGTCCAAGCCTGCCTCCCATTCCACCTACTACTCCATGCCTTATTAAAGCAGACTTTTAGGCAAAATGAAATATAGCTCAGCTAACACCCCACCCCCAGGGCATCCCATTTGTGATGCATTGCTACTCTGTTAAGCCTAAAAGCAGACTAGGTCTGCATTCCCATGCAGCCAGATCTGGCGCTGGAGGAGAAAGGAACAAGTGAGCTGCAACTGCAATAGCGCTGGAACGCAGAAAATTGAATATTCATGTCTGATTTCTGGCTTCATAGGATCAAAAAGTTCTATACCATATTTAGATGCTCCAGGGCTGAGGGCGTTAGCAGTATTTTTGACAGTAGGTCCGGTTTAAATATTAATTATGTGGATAGATTCTCTAAAACATAATGACTTATCCCTAAGTAGGTAAGCAATTAGGGTTAGCAATACCCTATGTTGTAAATGTATAAGATCCTGTAACATAACTGGAGGGTGAAAAACAAGCTGCCTAAAATACAGCAATCTTTTAGATGCTCGAATGCCTAGAAATGCGATACAGTTGGGTGCTCAAAGCTAAAAGTAATTAATTTCCATCTTCTTTACTTGGAACACTGAATTTGTCTGGGCTTGGAATCCAACCACAGCTGAACAAAGTTCCATGTTTGCTTAGCAGTGATTCTTAGTTCATACTTTGCATCTATATTTGATCAGTGCAGCTTAGCACCTATATTTAAGGTTCATGTGCATCAAATGACATCCTGTCTGCCATCAATCTGCTAATGAGCAACAGTGGGTGTGAGAGATTGTGAAGCCTTCAGCTCTAAAACACAGAGCAGTGTCCTTAATCTACCTGCTGCTGCACAGTTATGCAACACGCCTGAAGTGAAACCCACTCAATTTACTCAGACGGGAACAGTTACTGGAACACACTTAAACATTAAGATATATTTAAGTGTAGAGAAATGTAATTTCTTTACAAAAAAAAGGAGCCAGCATTGCTAAGGATTTGATAACAGGTATGACCCTAAGAGATGGACACTTCGTTGTATTTGTTTTAAAAATAATACATTGGAAAGTTGAAAAGATGTATTAGAACCACCATTCTTACTGGCATAAGTTGGCCAATTCTTCCAAGGCTGGAAAAATGTGTTGAAGTTCTCTTGGCATTCTGCATTCCAGGAGTGGACAATGTGAAGACGTACTGCCTAAGTGGGCAGAAGATGTCTCAGGGAGATTGGGAGTGGGCCTCATCCTGTGTTCACCCAACTCTGCCACTGGTGGGTGACGCCAAAGGTGAACATGTTCACATCCTGGGACAACAGGAAAGTGGACTCCAATGTAGGCTGCATAAGGAACCCACTGGGGGAGTTCATGCTAGCATACATGTGTACGATGTAAGACCCCCCCAAGCACCTCAATTTACAGAAACCTTGACAGCATGGCTATTAAAAACAACATGTTAGAGATTAGGGATCATTCCCTCTACTATTGTCCACAGATTCTTGGGCTTGCACAGGACTTTTTCCTCAAAGGTTTATCATAAGTATTAAAATGTCTGTTCAGCGGTGTAACTGCTCAGGGCTTTTCAACAGGCCTCAGTCTCTATAATGACCTTCCTGCAGCTAGGCATAGATGTGGGTAGCCCTGTATGGAACTGATGAAACAGGCTTGTAGCCTTGGAGCAGGAACCTGGTAGTCCCAGTTACCTAATTTTGAAGCCTTGGGTTCATGTCCTTGGTTGTGCTATTTCAGAAGGTGGCATTTCTTGTAGATACATCATCGGTTAAATGAGTTTAGATCTGGCAACTTTGTCTGTCCAGCCTTCAAATATGTTACTCCATTAGGATAAGACAGTGTTTTGCCTTTAACCAGAATTTTTCCCAAATGTGGTATCTGCCTTCATGTTAACCTGCATGTGGTCCCTTCCTTCTGTCCAGCACCTTCTCATCCTAGAAAATGTAGATGTGCTGTTTGCTATAAAGGGCCAGTCAGCACTGAAGCAGGGCTGGGGGGTTACATAAATAAAAAACACTTACCTGATATGGAATCCAGCACTGGTCATTGGATGATTGAGACACTACCAAACGCGCAGGATCCCAGTGGGTGCGTGCTCTTACACGCCAATTCAAATGAATGGACATGTGGGAACGTACGTGGTGACCATGCACTCCTAGGAACGCTGAGCGGCAGGCCTGGGACTAGCAAAGATGGCGGCGAGCAGCACCGCAATTGCTCAGTGATCAGCACTTGATTCCGGGGCAGGTAAGTGTTTATTTAGGGAACCCCACGCCCTGCTTCAGCACTAGGGGAAGGTGGCAGGGTGGGGCATCTTTGCACTAAACAAACATTTGTATGTGTTTGATCTGTTTTTTTATGTTTAATTTAAAACCAATTAAATAAAAGCAGCAGCATTCTAAAAATCAGTTTTCAAATGAAAGCCCTGACCGTGACTAGAAAAATATTGAATACATTTTCTGGATTAATATTTTATTTAGAGAGCTTTTTATTGTACACTGATGCATGTCCATAATAAAAATATGCACTCTGGTTTTCAGGAGGTTTACCACTGGCTACCCTCAAGTAGTTAAGTTAGATGAAAAAAAATGATCAATGAATATGTGATGGAAAAAAAAAACTTACAAGTAAGATCTCGAGGCAAATTCTGTGAAAGTAATTGTGTCTGAAGGAAGGCTATTTTTGTTAAGGTTTGCTAACTAATTTGTGACTGTGATAGAACAAAACAGCTATATTGCTAGCACTTCTATTGATAAAAGCCCTGCATGAAGTTTCACCTATTCTGCATATCTGGAAGTCACTTGGTGTGATATGAATATTTACTTTGTAAAACTTGTGGTATTGATTAATGCTCAACAAATACACATGGAGGCTGATTCACTACTAGTGTCAGGTATTGCCAGATGAGTGTCTGTATAGCGGCGCTTAGAGCGACCGCTACTAGACGCTGTAAGCGGATATCGAGCGCTGTAACAGAGTGTCTCTGTCGCTTTAGTAACCTGGCCGGCATTGATGAATGTCATGTGTGTTGGGCGCTGTAACAACAGTACAGCTCAGTGCGTCCGGCACTTGGCGCTCCACACCATATTTAACAAAAAACTACACACACACAGCGCCGGTGCTCTAAAGCATAGAGCGCCAGACGCTGTGTGATCAAAGTTTATTTTTGAACACATATGCACCATGCACCATATGCATTGTTTTAACACGTGACAATTACACTTTAGTGCCAGACCTGTACATACAATTCTGCATAAAAATCTAAAAAAAAAAATCTTAAAAGTGTTTGTTTGCAACAATGATTTGAGTAAAAAAAACATGCAATTTATACACAACTAATGAAAGACCATTGAAATGTATGGGAGAGTGCTACAGAGCGACAGGTACTACATGGCTACACGGCATTCTACTACATACGGCACTAAACGCTGAACCGCCTGTAGTAATACATGTGAGGCTACATGGCGCTGTTAGAGGCGCTCACCAGATTTGCTTTCTTAAATGTGGTTTGTGTACTGGTCCCATGGCGTTCACTAGATGCTGCCTGCCGCTATGAAGCACTACCTGGCGCTATCTGCTCTTAAATAACCCCCATAGTTTAGACACCAGTAACGCTATTAGGCAGACCAAGGTAGTGTGGTGAGGACTGTAAACCTCTCAAAGTTTTGTCTTCTGCTTCAGAATTAAAGATGAAGTTTGAGGTAGTTTTCTCCAAATAATATCAATATCAATAATTATTTTCTCAATTTGCCTTTGAAGGTATGTTAGTCTTTCCCTAGCTCAGGACCCATAAGTCATGATATTGTTTTTTATAGACCACCATTATCTTCCATGGCGCTGTAAAACCATAAACACACTGTGTAAGTAAGCTAGGCCCTGTGGTCACATTCTGTGTCCTGAAGAAATGTAGGAGGAACAGAGGAATTGTGGAGTAAGGAACTAGACCACTCCACCCAGGGGCGGACTGGGGTTAAAAAACGGCCCTGGACTTTTTTGGTCACACCGGCCCTGCTGTACTGTGTCCATCCTGGTATACTACTTTATATTAAACTCGGCCAGCTAACCCTGCTGTCACTACCAAGTGTGGTATTACAATGCTAATCAGGCCTGGTGCCAGCCAGGGCGATTGTGGGCCCATACTGTTTTTTGTTAAAGTGTACCAAAACCCAGCTTTTTATTTTCCACTCACCTGTGTTTCGGGCCATCCAGTGCGTGAACCCTCCCGTTTGGCTGGTATTCTTACCTCTCTGGCAATCCCATGGTGCCTGTTTGGACTGTCCTCCATTCAGAATGGATGCATCAGCCGGTAATCCATTCTGCATGAATGAATTGCTGTGCGCCTCCAACCGGCACTCCCCTCTAGCCGAGTGCACCTATACCTTTAGCTGAGGTGTGTACCAGCAACAGGCATTTTTTAATGTCTTGTAGGAGCGGGGGTATAGCCAGCAGCGCATACTGCACTCATCTTTGCTAGACAATTTGATGTCAAATGTGATTGGCCTTCAACCCACAAATGTGCTGTGGGATTGCCAGAAGGTGAGTTTCTCCAGATGATTCGGGGTTTTACACAGCGGGGCATCCAAAATCTTGGGTGTTGTGCCTATTTAAGTGGACCAAAACATAGTATTATCCCCATCCTGCAGTGTGCTCTACTAAAAGCCACAGGGCATGTCGCATACTCCCCTGCGTCTTGCAGTGGGGACCTGTGGCACAGAGCACTGATGGTCTGCCAGCCGTGGCATTCAAAGGCAGTGTCCTATGCTTATTGCACAGGTCACTGCTGTAGGATGCTGGAATTAGGTTAGTACACACCACAGGGCATCCCAAATAAGGATGTCCCCTAGGGATCATGCTATGTGAACCAAACTTTAAATAGATGTAACAGATAATCCTAATATAAAATAAAAAAAGATTGCCAGGCGCCTCCCACTGGCTGCTCTCCTTAGTCTATGTGTGCCCATAGCAGACATTTTGATAGACTTGAACAGGAGTGAGCATTAGCCAGGGAGATGCTGTCTGTGCATGAGCTGGGCAAGTTACATTTTACAATGATCCCACAGTGGAAAGGAGGTAAACAGGTTTTGGTCCCCTTTAACATGGAACAGATGCCTCAAAATAATCTTAGTCCACTTACCTATGCCCCTGAGACTTAGCAGACCAATAGCCTTAAGACTTTCGGTCCACTTTAAAGATGGGAGCACAGTGGGGTATTTAATAAATTCTCTGGCTCTGAGGTCATGCAGGCCGCTCTAGTTGCCCCAAAGAGCTCCTCTGCCATCAATGGGTCACAAGCAATCTAGGGATTTCACACAGCGAGGCATCCTTATCCAGGTGCCCAGGGATAGCGAATCAAGCCTTAAAGACTCCAGCACAGGGGTGATTGTTTCTCTTTGTATAAGAAGATGGGAGCCTTTAAATTTGCTAGATTCTGTCTTTTTTGCTCTTTGCAATGTGCCCCTCTATGTATGTCACAGGAGGGACATGAGAGAGTGTGTAGAAGAGAAAATAATGTACCTTGCGGACCTTTGCCCTCTGTGCTGCGCTGCTAATCAGTCCCAATTATGTCAGCTCCTGATTTGCTCTCACCGGCTCTGGTCACGTGAGAGGAGAGGGCAGAGATGCATATACTTGGGATCCGTTTACAAGTTCAGCACAGCCTGCAGAGGAGGTTTATGGAGGAAAGCAGGACATCAATCATCTTGCAGACACCGTTGTTGCAATGCTAGTCTTGGGAAATGTGAACAACATCGAGCGAGGCATGAGATGTCCCGGGTCTTCCCCGCACCTGTCAGTTCCATGTGGCTGCACCCCCCAGGTGGCTAGAGTGGCCGCCTACTTTTTAATTATATAGGGGCCTTTCCTAATTATCGGTGCTGCGCTGCAAAGCCAAGGATTGGCTGTGCCAGCTGTCAGTAGGGCCTGGGACCGCCCCATTATGCTGCCTAATGTTGCTGCCCGGCCTGGAGGCAGCTGTGGGCCGGCCAGTCACTGGATCACCCATTCACGCGGGCCACCTGCCCTAATGCATGGCCTGGGCAGGAGGGGCCAAATCCCAACATTTATGGTACCGGTGACCAGGGGGAACCAGTGGCCTACCGGGATTTCTCCCGGTATGCCCTATGGCCAGTCCGCCCCTGACTCCACCCTTTGCCTTTTATATCCAGGACGAGGAAACTATTGGCTTATGAGACTCCACCCTTTGCCTTTTATATCCAGGACGAGGAAACTATTGGCCTCAGGCAGGACTGTCTAGAGGAAAGCGGGGACAGCTATTTTTATTTAGAATTTATTGGTGGTTCAGCAAGAATGGGGACACTGCTGCACACCATAATATTGTATATTTTAATACATTTAATCATTGATGATGCAGTGGCCCTGCCCCTGTGACACTCCTGAGCCACACATGATTGCATGTGTTTCAAAAGAGCTTCACTGCTGACATGCTAACACAGAGGGGTCACTTCAACACTACTTGGAAAAAGTTCACTGTAGGTGTTCTTTTCACTTCTGGTGCTGAATTCACCACCAAGGTATACAATGAAACGTCTGTTTTTACTATAAAAAAATGGTGCAATTTTACACGTGGTTCTAAATCAGTGACTCAGCACTAGGTGAAAAGAGACCATTTTCACAAATTGTGCTGTATCAACCCCAGAGTCTGACATGAGTAACATTAATAATGTTTGAACACTGTGGTCATATACACAAACATCTTTGTAACAAGGCGGCATTTGAGCAAAGATCTATGAATCTACTCCTGGCATATACCCAGCATATAATCAAAATTAGCACACTATGCATATTAAAAGTACACTATTACATGACTGGCGGCCTCTCTCTCCACAGAGGGATTGAAAACTGTACTGCAGCAATACTCCTGCAGCGATTTCCCCTGAGCCTCCCTCTCTTACCTTTCTCCTAAGCAAACTAAGATATCTGTTTTAAATGGAATGAATAGATGCTACCCTGGACAAGAAACATGGAATCACTTCCTCATTCAACTTTCAACCACCAGCCCACTGACCTGGTCCTTCAATCAACCTTTAGTGGACAGTGAATGGAAACACCCCCACTCCCTCTTCAGATTGATTGGCTGCCTCTGCAGCTCTGAAACCCGCCCCCCTCTCTCCTCTCAGCGTTCAGACGTCTGGCTCCAGTCTTTGATCAGGCTGCCAGTAATCAACACTAGTTGCTAACAGGGTGCAGACAATCACTCTGCCTGCCGCATGTCTCTAACTCCCATGATTTTATCATACTGATCTGACAGGGTGCAGACAATCTCTCTGCCTGAAGCATAATCCACCTTTATGTACAAACTGTGACTCTCAGCACACCTATCCAAGCATGGCCCATTATGAATATACATCACATCAACGTTTCCACACCCAATGTTTCTCTTCATTTTTTCTCTGCATCTCCAATGCTCTAATACTTTTAACGATAATACTTTTAAAGGAACTACAGGGTCTTTTTTAAAACAGATTGAAGTTTAGGACAGCGTAACATGTAGCCTGAGACCATAGGACAACAATCAGGCTTAACTTTAGTATAAATTTAGGCCGTTTTTTTGTTTTTTAGGCCGGTTTCACTCCTAGGCGATGTGTTGCGATTGACATAATTTCTATTGCAATGTGATCGTCTGTGCACCCACGGTTTGCAGGCATTTTTGCCACGGTTGTTATTTCATATTGAGCCTTCGCAAGCACGATCAAGCCAAAAACACAACACGAAGTACTTCGCAATCGACAAACGGGGGTTTAAATGGGCCCATAGGTAATTATGGACAGTGCTCTAATTGCAGCCAAGTGCCCAGGTGTGAAGGGAGCCCTACATGCATACAAACTTGTTTCAGTCTTGAATCTACATAAACCTGTATGTAAACCTTATTCAATGCTGTCAATTATTGTTTATTGTTTATTGGCATGGCACTAAAGAAGGGGGTTTTGTACCTTGTATAATGTGCTTCAATAAAATGTTTAAAATAATAATCTTTACTCTGTTTACTTTGTGTTACTAGGCAACAATGATTTTCTGTATCTGCAGAAGAGTTTTTCCACCGCACTATGGGCCACCATAGTAGTCAGCACCGCATCACAAACCCAATAAAAAATGACCTTAGTACAAGTTGATCCCTGTAAAATATGAATCATTGCAAGAGGGATGCAATTCAATGAGCAAAATCCAGGCTGGGAAGCGCGCAGTTATATTCACGTGGCTCCTGCATTCTCCTCCCCATCCCTGGCAGGGGAAATATACAGCGTATGACAGCTTATGTAACAAGTCTGGACTGTGGGGGACAGGAAGCAGAATGCAGAATCCAGGGTGTTTATGATGGCATGCTTCCCAGCCACACTCTGATCCTGGCAGTACTGTGTCTCCCTTCTCCACATACACATGCCCCCAGGACAAGGCAGGTAGATTTTATAGAGGAACTTCGGAGTCCTAAAGACACCTGGGCTATCTGGGTTCCTGTCCTCAGGGTTTCCCGAATTGGGATGCCCCACAGTGTGAAACCCCCCAGTGCCCAGATCCACTCATCTTCTCCCAAGCCGCATCCCTGCACACCTCTAGCCGTGCCCATGTCCAGCCTTTCTGAATGAGCAGCACAGGCAAGTCTCGGCTTCAAGGTGAGCGTAGGATGCAGCTGGCTGTGTCCTCGGCTCCTTTCGGCACCGCAGCCCCGCACACCTCTAGCCGTGCCCATGTCCGGACTTTCTGAATGAGCAGCACAGGCAAGTCTCGGCTTCAAGGTGAGCGTAGGATGCAGCTGGCTGTGCACTCGGCTCCCTTCGGTGCCGCTTGGGTGCTTAGCTGTCCAGGCGGTTTAGCCGTCAGCGACCCGCTCAGCCAATCGGCGCGCTCGCTTTCAGCTCGAGTCTGCGCCGTGGGAGCGGCTGAAAGGTGAGTTGATCGGGCCACCTGGGGGAATACACACAGCGGGACATCCCAATTCGGGATACCGCAGCACGGGGGAACACCACACGGGAAAGTTAAAATCCTGTGTGTTGATCCTCTTTGACTTAACCAGGCGGCGCTCCAGTAAAATTCAGTGGGCACCTCTCTCCTGGCTTGGGCTCAGCCAGTACAATATTGACAAAAAATTCACAGCAGCACCCATTAGAGCTGTATGTGTTATTTGACATGATGATAAAACGAGCACAGACACTGGGAAAACAAACTCCATCCGATGACTATTCTTGTTTTACAATCACACTGTTGAGTTGACCAATGATATCTGAATATTGTTTCATTTTAATGTATTTTGCTGCAGAGCTGAGCTCCTAAATCTGCTCAGTTACAGGCACTGAGTGCTTTAATCATCCTTGTTCTCCACAGTTAGTCATGTGAGATCAAGTGATGTGTAAGATGAGCTGAGGTCACATAGCACAATGCAGGCCTTTGTGAGATTTGTCAGATGTATGATAAATCATGTTTAATTATGACTGGGTCATCACTTAATAACAGCTTCTGCTTACTCTCTTATATTGTAAATTACATTTTTTTGTGATTTAACCGTAGGACACATTTTGTATATAAAAATGCACATAACTGCCTCTGTGTTTAAAAAGGAGATATACATTGAGTCTATTCCCAGAAAGAAAGCTTATGTAGTCACCCTCTATCTCCAGCCCAGTGGCCCAAAGCAGCTTGTGTTTCTTTTTACTAAAGCCTTTTACCCAATATTCATATAAACACTAACAGGAGCAGTATGATGGTGAATGGCATATGCTAATAAGTTCAGTTACAACTAAACTGTCACATAATGGCAGTTAGGTTGAAGTTCTGAGCTGTGTGTACTGAAACTGAATGCATAATCGCTGGAAAGCATCAGGAGTGGGGCTGCTTGTTCAGGGGGCAATATGGCCGACTGCATCCAGTTTGTGTTGTTCTGAATATTGGGCAAAGGCTTTAGTAGAAAAAAGAAACACAGGCTGTTTTGGGGCACTGGGTTGAGGATAGACAGTGGCAACATACACTCCAACCCATAGCATAAATCTGTGATCCAAAGGGAGTGTATCTCAGTTTCTGAAACTTGAACTATGCCACAGAAATTGCATCATGATTTAGGATGTCCTGCTGGGGAACGGAGAATAGAACATCCAAATTTAGGTAAAATAACTTCATAAGCCAATAGGCTTCCAGAATGCTATTGGTCTCTGGTGTTGTGGGGAACGCAAGAGCAGCATGACAATAAGGATCAGGTGTGGCTGTCGCCAGGGAAGGGCAAGTACTTTGCCCCATTTTGTCCATCCTCTTCTTTTGCCTTCTGGGGGCCAAGGCTATGATCTCCCTGTCCTTGGGCTTACAAGCTGATGCCAGCATAAATATAATTCAGACAGCATCCCTGTGCCTAAAATTTGGACCTTCGCCATGATTTATTGAAAAGCCCAAATCCTTAAAAAACGATTCCCCAGCATCTAAAGTTAATATGTTTTAAGGTTTTAGTCACTTACTTATTATTCTTTCCCCCACAAGGCTGCAACTCTGTTCAGGACTTTAGGATACGGGCGCCGCAATCTTGACTCAGAAGCATCACACTTATTGAGGAGAGGAGAGTGGGATAAAATACAGGGGGCAGGTTATAGCTGGGCTTTGCTCAGACAGAGCAGAGCTGGGGTCAGGAAAAGGTCAGCAATCCCAGAATTCAGAGCAGCACAATGAGAAGGCACTTCCTGTTTGCAGCCTGCCTGACGTTCCATGAGCCGCCATTTTGGATGTTTAAAGGCTCATAACATGCATTAGATGCAGGTAGGATGATTTTTAATGTGAGCAATCAGTATGTACAGGGTGTGGGAAACATATAAGATATGCTCTTATTCAGGGTGAAGGTCCACTTTAAAGAAGCTGCACTAATGGTTGGGGGTGCACCCTATGATGTCAGTTTAACTTTAATTTGGAGTGACTTATCAACACAGTATCTTTTAGTGACCACTAGGGCCAGACAACTGTCCCCAACAATTTTGGACTGTCCCATGGAACCAGGCCATAATTGGCCAATGCAGGAATCCCTCAGGATGACTGGAAGCTGACGGTATGAGTGGGCTTGAGTGGCTGTGGCGGTACCTCTGTGATGATTTTATTTTCTTTAATGCATGGCATGGCCCGCTTTGGTATTCATTACAGTTGGGTTAGTCCGCCACTAGGTGGCGCAGTAGCACTGCAGAAAGCTGTGGCGTGCCCCGGCTCTCTATAAAAATGGGATTAACCAACAAGTTCCCCGAGTTTCCTCTGCAGTGACACTGCGAAGTTAGATGGCTCTCTCTCTTGCGCAGGTGAGCGAGGCAACCAAGCCTGCGGCCCTGCATGTCAATTTCCATCCGTTTCTGGACCCTCACTGTCTCCCAGCCTCGGCTGACAGATCGGGTGAAGGTAGAAGGGCACTAGGGTCAAGTGCTCCTGGAGCGCTGCTCCAAGCCGCAGACACTGTAACACAAAGGGTAGCCGGCCATAAGGCTTTATGGTGAGCCTAATAGGGATGCAGAGTTTTGGCTTCTGAGGGGGTGAGTTGTTGGGGAATGGTCCTCTTATTTCCTTTTGGGCCATGGCTGCTCGCCACTGCCTTGGGCTCATCTGTCTCTCTTCTCCCCCCCTTTCGGACTTCGTTCGGGGGGGCGGGTGGTAGTGGTGATATTTGTGGTGTTTTTCTGTGTTTTTTGCGGCTGTGCCGCCTTGTACTGCGTTCCGCGGCTGGGGGCGCTATAACCTGAGGTGATTTTGCTTTGCCATGGCGCTGGCCGGGTCACGTGAGAACCGATTTTCACGCTCTTCGGTGGGGGGCGGGGCCGGGTGCTGACGCGCATCGTGTCGTCCCCTCGCTGCCCGCCCCCCACTGGATTTCTCCCTTTCTGGCTGCGGCGCTACTTACTAAGGTATGTCGCCTTATCCTTGGGTCTGTGCCTACCAACCCTGCGGTGTCTTTGGTCCGTGAGTCCCCCTTGGGGGGGGGGTTTATTGCATTGGGGTGTATGTGCTGCGGGATGCTCATTTGTCTTTTTACTTATGTCTTTCAGGCGGGATACCCTTGGGTTGTGGTTTCTCCCGGCTCCACTCCTTCCTCTCCCTCTTTCCCCCCTTCACTGACTCTGGGGGCATCCCGTGGGAGGGCATCCCGAGTGGCTTTGTGTAGCCTTTACCCACTGCTGGCCTATTGCGCCTGTGTTAATCACCATATGGAGGCTTCTGGGGATAGCGTGCTTGGGGGCCCTTCGGGGCAATCCAGGCTGTGTTCCATGTGTGGGGTGTCCCCTGTGTGTAACAGTGTCAAGGTGTGTGTGCCGTGCGCTCAAAGTGTCCTTGCGCTCCAAGCTGCGTTGCCTGCTTCGCTTCCCAGCTTGGCGCATCCCTCGGCTTCACCTACCCCCCGCTCCTGCAATTGGGCCCCAGTGAGGGGGACATTAGCAGGGAGTCACACTCTGATCTGGCTCTGTGGGTGGCCAGTATTGAGAGGTAGCTTGCCAGGACTGTTCCTAGGAAGGCCTCTGGCAAGAAGCGGCACCTGACTTCTACTCCCTCACGCCCTACTGTGGAATATGAGGAATTTGATGTCACTGCTGGTCATTATTCCCTGGAGGAAGAAGAACTGCCTCAGGACTCTGACTCCTCTGGGGACCAGCAGGAGGTTTGTAACAGTGACCCTGAGTCCGGAGATTCATGGTATCCTGAGGACACTGGTAATTTACTGTCTCACATTTTTGAAATCTTACACATTGCCCCCCACTGTGGAGGCTGAAAGGACACAGGGTGAGCTGTTTCGTCCTGTTAAACAGCGTCTGGAGTTCCCTGAGCAAGGACATTTCACCACTATGGTGCTTAAAGAATGGGAACATCCTAACAAGCTGCCTGCTGTGTCCAAGGGTTTAGATAAGAGGTATCCCTTTCCTGCTGATCTTGTTAAGAGGTGGTCAGTTCCCCTTGAAGTGGACGCTCCTGTGCTAGGCTTGTCCAACACTTCGGTCATGCCTTCCCCGGACCCTACTACTCTGAGGGACGGTGAGGACAGGCGCATGGATCAGCTGGCCTGTCATGCCATTACGGCTATTGCTCTTAAGTCTCTGCTCAAACGCCTCCTGGTTGGCGCCTCAGCTAGTAGAGGGGGGGAGGAGTTTAGAATCCTCATGGTTTGCTCTGATTTTGTGGCCTTTATACTTACTGCTATGGATAATGCTGTGCGGCTGAATGCTAGGGCCTCTGCGCTCTTGGTGGCTATGTGCCGCTCTGTCTGGTTGCGCCAGTGGGCAGCAGATGCTGCTGCTAAGAAAGCTCTCACTGGACTCCCCTTCGCGGGCTGCGGCTATTTGGGGAGCGTCTTGATGCTCTAGACAAGGATGGCCGGCTGCCTCAGCGTAGGAGGCAGTCTCGGCCCTTTCGGGGGTCCTCTGCCCCCCTCCCTTCCTTTCGTGTTCCCAGAGAAGGCCAGGGCTCCCTCCTCCCCAGTGGACGTAAAGATTATTGGGGCCGTGGCAGGCCCCGTGGTCGTCCTGGTCTCTCCTGGAACTCCAAGCCCAAACCCTCTCCCAAGCTCCCTCAGGCATGAAGGGGCGCCCTCACCCATCCGGGTGGGGGGACGGCTTCGGCTATTTTCTCACGTCTGGAGGCTTCACGTCTCAGACCGATAGATACAGGAGGTAGTGTCCTCCGGTTACAAGATAGAGTTTGCAGCCTGGCCACCCCCAAGATTCATCAGGTCCCGGATGTCTTTAAACTCCCTGTCTGCTCAGGGGTTGTGTCTGGCAGTTCAATGCCTGTTAGAGTCAGGAGTCATTTGTCCGGTGCCCCATCTAGAACGGGGTCAGCGGTACTATTCCAATCTTTTCATGGTCCCCAAAAAGGACGGCTCGCTGAAGCCCATTCTGGATCTGAAGGACCTCAACAAATTTGTCAGATTCAAGCATTTTCGCATGGAGACGCTGCGCTCGGCCGTCAGTACCCTTCGCCAGGGCGACTTCATGACCACTGTGGACATCAAGGATGCTTATCTTCATGTGCCTATCTTCACAGGTCATCAGAGATTTCTAAGGTTAGTGCTGGAGGATCAGCATTACCAGTTTGTGGCTCTACCCTTCGGTATCACCTCGGCACCTCGGGTGTTCACCAAGGTACTGGCGGGAGTGATGGCGCTGCTACAGAACAAGGGCATCCGCATCATTCCTTACCTGCATGACATCCTGATTGTGGCCAACTCCTTTCCTCAGGCCGAGCAAGATACTCAGAGGGTGATCTCCACTCTACAGTCCTTCGGCTGGGTGATCAACTATCCCAAGTCTTCTCTGTCCCTGTCCTTGGTGAGGTCCTTTCTGGGCATGACTCTGGATACCTCTTAGGTCAAGGTGTTCCTTCCTCAGCAGAAGGTGGAGGGTCTTCAGATGCAGGCTCGGGCTCTGTTATTGTGTCCTCATCCCTCCATACGTCAGGGGATGCAGTTGATGGGCCTTATGGTGTCCTGCTTCGAGGCAGTCCCCTTTGCTCAGTTTCACATGAGACATCTTCAGTTGCACCTCTTGTCAGTTTGGGATCGGGATCCTGTGTCCCTGTATCAGGTTGGGGAGGCTTCTGAGTTTCCCGGGTCGGTAGGGCAACCAAGAGGCTCACGCTTCCATCAACGTCTTGGAACTGAGGGCGATCAGGTTGGTTCTTTCTCGCCTAACCACCCATCTTCAGGGTCGGGCTGTTCAGATCCGCTCAGACAACCAGACGGCGGTTGCCTCCATCAATCATCAGGGAGGAACTCGAAGCAAGCAAGCCTTCAAGGAAGTGTCCCTGATCCTGTCTTGGGCGGAACAGAATGTTCCCTGCATCTCAGCGGTCTACATTCCAGGGGTGAAGAACCAGGAGGTGGACTCCCAGAGCAGGGGGACGTCTCGTCTGGGGTAATGGTCCCTCAACAACCGGGTGTTTCTCTCCCTGTGTCACCGCTGGGGTCAGCCGGACGTGGACCTGTTTGCGTCCCGTCACAATCACAAACTTCCCAGATTTGTCTCTCTGTCTCAGGATCCTCTGGCCTTGGCCATGGATGCCCTGGCAATACCTTGGATGGAGTTTCGGCTTCTCTATGTGTTCCCTTCGTTTCCTCTCCTGGGCAGGGTCCAGGAGTGAGTACCAGCCATCCTGGTGGCCCCTTGTTGGCCAAGAAGGGTTTGGTTCGCAGACGTTGTGCAGTTGGCAGTAGACCGGTACGTCTTGCCCAAGGATCCAGATCTCCTCACTCAGGGGCAGCAACGCCACCCCAATTTACAAATGCTGGCTTTAACGGCTCGGCTGCAGAAACCTCCATCTTGATGGAAAAAGGGTTACCTGCTTCTATTGTTGATACCATGATTAGGGCTAGAAAGAAGTCCTCGTCTTCCATCTATTACAGGGTCTGGCATGCTTACATTGCCTGGTGTGGGTCCAAGTCTCTTCCCTGTCGGGTGTTTTCTATTCCCAGGATATTGGAATTCTTGCAACATGGTTTGGATTTGGGCCTTCAATTTAGTACCCTCAAAGGCCATGTTTCAGCTCTGGCAATTTTTTTCCAAAGATCTTTTGCCAATCACCGGCTGGTTAAAACTTTTTTCCAGGGTGTTTCTCATGTGCGTCCACCCCGTAAGCCTTTACTACCAGTATGGGATCTGAATCTGGTGTTGTCTGCTATGCAGGGGCCTCCCTTTGAGCCTATCCGTGAGGCCGCCTTGCCCATTTTGACTCTTAAGGTAGCCTTTTTGGTGGCTATCACTTCTGTAAGGCGAGTGTTAGGCACTTACCTCACCGCCGTTCCGGGTCCCGCGGCGCGTTGCCGGCTGGCTCCCGCCGAGCTGCGGCCCGGCGGTCCCCGGGTCTGCCGGCTCCTCGGCACCGTCACGGGGATCTGGGGCGGGCGGCGCAGGACGCCATGGGTGGCCGCGTCGCAGCCCGCTCCGCGCGGCTGCGCGGCCTTGCGGCTCTCCCCTCCAGCTCTGCGCTTCCCCTTCCTGGCGGGGGCGCGCCCGATCGTCAACGTGCTCGCGCGCGCGCGCGAGCACGTCTGCTTTATGCCTCCGGCGGCGCTTCCCCCAGCGCGTCCGCCGGGGGCGAGTTTGAATTGCCCAGTCAGTGGCCGGTTCTTGGGATCGGACCCAGGGACTGGTCGGCCTGTCTGGCCTGGGCCGTCCAGCTCCTGGGACCGATCCCACTTCCTTGTTTGCACCAAGCACCTTCCTTCCCTTCTTTTTTCCCTGTTTCCCATTGGCCAGACTTCCCTATATATTTGCACTGTTCCAGTTTCCCAGTGCCCGTTATAGCTTCTGGGTTCTGGATGTGTGCTGCAGTGTTTGTGAAGATTTTGGATTGGATTTGGATTTGGACCCTGACTATTCTTGCTAGCTGCCTGCCCTGACCTTCTGCTTTGCCTGACCATTCTCTTGCCTGACCCTCCTGTACTTCGCCTGTGACCTCCTGGAATTGACCCCGGCTACCCTCGACCATCCTCTGTCTTCTCCCCTGGATACCTCGCCTGTGACTTCCTGGTTTGACCTCGGCCTGAATTACGGACTTTCCGCACCCGGCATCCTCATTCGGGATTCCCTGCTTAACACCAAACTGCACCTTAAGCTACTATCCCTTGCGCCTGTTAAGTCCTGGGGGCAACCGACTGGGAGA
The DNA here is from genome assembly GCA_027917425.1 of Gastrophryne carolinensis. Taxonomy (NCBI): domain Eukaryota; kingdom Metazoa; phylum Chordata; class Amphibia; order Anura; family Microhylidae; genus Gastrophryne; species Gastrophryne carolinensis. The sequence goes on along the minus strand of CM051239.1, from coordinate 277,189,987 downwards.
GGCATTGCTCGCGTCTCCTACAAGCGGGGGCTTGTCTATAGGCAGAAGTGGCGGTGGAGATTGGGGGATACTGGCTTAAGACAGACGGGTGTTAGGTACAATCCTGACATTATAACGGGCCACAAGAATGGACCAAATTCTGGAGCAGGTGCAGGCCCTGACGGCGGCGGTGGAGCACCTGGCTCATCGAGTTGCGGCCCAGGAGAACCGTCCAACTCCCATGGTCCCCACTTCTCAGGGGGCTCCGGCCGCAATGACGGTGGAACCCAAGATCCCGCTCCCTGAAAAATTTTTTGGCGATAGGGCAAAATTTGCCAATTTCCGGGACTCTTGTAAACTTTACTTTCAGCTTCGCCCGGTGTCCTCGGGCTCACAGGAACAAAAAGTGGGCTTGATTATATCCCTGTTACATGGAGACCCTCAGTCCTGGGCCTTTAGTCTATCTGCTCAGGACCCCATCCGCCAGTCAGTGGACAGTTTCTTCACTGCAATGGAGGTCCTTTATGACGATCCTGACAAGGGGGCCTCAGCTGACGCAAAGTTACGTACCCTCCGCCAGGGACGCCGTCCAGCCGAGGACTACTGTTCCGAATTCCGGCGTTGGGCAGTTGACTCACGCTGGAACAATCCTGCCCTCTGTGGCCAATTCCGGTTAGGTCTGGCTGACGCTATCAAAGATACCCTGGTGAACTACCCGGAACCCCAAACACTGGATGACTTAATGCATTTGGCCATCCGCATTGATCGCCGACTCCGGGAAAGGCGCCTGGAGAAAGGATCACATTCTGAATCCGCTGCAAAATCTGAGGCTCCCGTCGCTCAACCTTCTGAAGAGCCTATGCAGCTAGGTGCCACCAGGCTCACCGAAGGCGAGCGACGACGACGTCTATCCGAGGGGCTCTGTCTATACTGTGGTGGGACCGGCCACATGGTTAGACTTTGCCCAAAGAAACCGTCGGGAAACTTCAGAGCCTAGGGGGTATCGAGGGGGCCCTCCTAGGCTGTAAGGTATCTCCTCAAGTATCGTCTCCAGTTTTTGTCCCAGTTCAGGTTATGTTTGGTGCCAAATATATTAACTTAAAGGCTCTTCTCGATTCTGGAGCAGCTGGGAACTTCCTAGACTCTGACCTAGCTCAGACTCTAGGAATCATGGCACAAACCTTGCCAACTCCTATCCGGGTGTCAGCTATTGATGGCACTCCAGTGGCCGGGGGGTTAGTTCGGTTTCAATCACCTCCCATGCAAATCAAAATTGGAGCCAGTCATTCTGAGGTTATCAGGTTCCTGATTTTGAGCATGCCTGGAACCCCCTTGATTCTGGGGTTGCCATGGCTGCAGGCGCATAATCCTCAAATTGATTGGGTTTCGGGGCAAATTACCAAGTGGGGACACCAGTGTTTCCGGAGCTGCCTTGAATTTCCCCTCAGGGTCACACACTTACTCCCTAGTGGGATTCCTACTCCATATTTGGAGTTTGCTGATGTTTTTTCAGAAAAGGCAGCAGACAAACTTCCTCCCCATAGACCTTGGGACTGCCCAATAGAACTGCTCCCTGGTACGATGCCTCCCAGAGGGAGAATATTTAATTTGACCCGAGCAGAAACCCTTGCCATGCGGGAATATATCGCTGAAAACTTAGAAAAAGGGTTTATTCGGCCTTCATCTTCCCCAGCGGGGGCAGGGTTTTTTTTTGTGGAGAAAAAGGATGGGGGACTTCGCCCCTGTATCGATTACCGGGGCTTAAATAACATCACGGTAAAAAATAAGTATCCCCTACCGCTTATTGAGGGGCTCTTTACACAGGTGGTCGGGGCGCAGGTCTTCTCCAAACTAGATCTCAGAGGGGCCTATAACCTCATAAGAATTAGGCAGGGGGACGAGTGGAAAACGGCCTTTAATACCCTTGAGGGGCATTATGAATATTTGGTTATGCCCTTCGGCCTGTGTAATGCCCCTGCGGTTTTTCAAAGTTTTGTTAATGAAATTTTCCGAGATTATCTTGGCCGATTTATGGTTGTCTACTTAGATGACATTTTAATTTTTTCTTCATCCCTTGATGAGCATCGAAAACATGTGCGCATAGTTTTGCAGAAACTTAGAGAGAATTGTTTATATGTCAAATTAAAGAAATGCCAATTTGAGGTATCTGAGGTTCCGTTCCTCGGTTACATTATCTCTAAGTCTGGTCTGTCTATGGACCAATCCAAGGTGAGGGCTGTTTTGGAATGGGAGCAACCCAGAGATTTGAAGGGCCTGCAGAGGTTTTTGGGTTTTGCCAATTTTTACAGAAGGTTCATTAAGAATTTCTCAGCCCTGGTTACACCACTAACCAATTTGACAAAGAAAAGCGGGTACCCCCCGGTTTGGCCGACTCAAGCTGTCCAGGCCTTCGAGAATCTTAAGAGGGTATTTAGCGGGGCTCCCGTCCTAGTCCATCCCGATGAACAACGACCTTTCCTTGTAGAGGTGGATGCCTCAGAGATAGCGGTTGGAGCGGTCTTGTCCCAATACTACGGCTCACCTGCTCGCCTCCATCCATGTGCCTTCTTTTCCAAGAAATTCTCAGCGGCCGAAAAGAATTATGATATCGGTAACAGAGAATTACTGGCCATCAAACTTGCCTTCCAGGAATGGAGGCACTGGTTGGAGGGGGCTCAATATCCAGTAACGGTCTTTACCGACCATAAAAATCTGGAATACATTCAGTCCGCCAAGAGGTTAACTCCTAGACAGGCTCGCTGGTCCTTATTCTTTTCTCGGTTTAACTTTTCTATAACATATAAACCCGGGTCTAAGAATGTAAAGGCGGACGCCCTGTCTCGGAGTTTCTCTCCCCCTGACTTACCGGAAAGGGTGGTTTCTCCCATCGTACCTCGCTCCCTAGTGGTGGCCGCCATTCAACCCCAACTTCCTGATCTTACTCAGTTCCAGGCCCAAGCTCCTCCTGGGAAACCCGCGTCAGCCCTGTTTGTGCCTTCTGCTTACCGGTCTGAGTTTTTGTCCCATTTTCATGATACTAAAACAACCGGGCATCCAGGGATTAAAAAAACCATAGCTTTATTGTTACGCCAAGTTTGGTGGCCTTCTCTCAGGAAGGATGCTCAAAAGTTTGTCTCCGCTTGCAAAGTCTGTGCCCAAAGTAAGTCCTTGAGGAGCTCACCGGAAGGCCCACTCCTTCCATTATCCATTCCTGCCTCCCCGTGGACACATTTGGCCATGGATTTTGTTACTGACCTCCCTCCGTCTCAAGGTCATACGGTTATCTGGGTAATTGTGGACCGTTTTAGCAAGATGGCCCATTTCGTCCCTTTAAACAAACTCCCCTCAGCTCAAACTCTTGCTCAACTTTTCATTACTCATGTCTTTAGGATTCATGGTATTCCCATGGATGTTGTTTCGGATAGGGGGGTCCAGTTTGTCTCCCGGTTTTGGAGGGCCTTCTGTGCCAAGTTGGGGTTCTCTGTCTCCCTTTCCTCGGCCTTTCATCCGCAATCGAATGGTCAAACCGAGAGGACGAACCAGTCCCTGGAACAATACTTGCGCTGTTTTACGGCGGGTTCTCAGACTGATTGGGCCTTCTTCTTACCTTTTGCAGAATTTGCTTTTAACAACGCTACGCATTCATCCACAGGGGTTTCTCCTTTCCACTGTGTTTATGGCAAGGATCTGAAGTTTTCTGCTCTTTCGGACCAACCCTCTAGAGTTCCCTCCGTGGATGAATGGGTTTCTAAATGGCCAGGGGAGTGGAATAAAATCCAACAACACCTAACTAGGGCCGCTCGTTTACAGAAAAAATTTTCTGATCGCAAGCGATCGTCTAATTCTAACTTTAAAGTGGGTGACTGGGTTTGGCTCTCAACCAAGAACTTGGCGCTACGCCAACCCTCCGCTAAGTTAGGACCCAAGTTTATTGGCCCATTCCCCATAACACACAAAGTCAATCAGGTGACATACCGGTTGGCCCTCCCCTCTTCCATGAAAATCTGTGAATCCTTTCATGTTTCACTTCTTAAGTCCGCAAGAAACCATGAACTAAATAGTCCCCCTAGTCCTGTGGTAGTTGAGGGGCATCAGGAGTTTGAGGTTGCCCGGGTCCTTGATTCTCGTTTCTTTCGGAACTCTCTTCAATATCTTATTGACTGGAAGGGGTACGGTCCGGAAGAAAGATCTTGGGTTCCTGCCAGAGAAGTTCATGCACAGAATTTAGTAAAGAAGTTTCATAGAGAGAATCCGTTAAAACCCAGCTTGGAGGGTCCAGTGGCCCCTCCTCAGGGGGGGGGTAATGTTAGGCACTTACCTCACCGCCGTTCCGGGTCCCGCGGCGCGTTGCCGGCTGGCTCCCGCCGAGCTGCGGCCCGGCGGTCCCCGGGTCTGCCGGCTCCTCGGCACCGTCACGGGGATCTGGGGCGGGCGGCGCAGGACGCCATGGGTGGCCGCGTCGCAGCCCGCTCCGCGCGGCTGCGCGGCCTTGCGGCTCTCCCCTCCAGCTCTGCGCTTCCCCTTCCTGGCGGGGGCGCGCCCGATCGTCAACGTGCTCGCGCGCGCGCGCGAGCACGTCTGCTTTATGCCTCCCGGCGGCGCTTCCCCCAGCGCGTCCGCCGGGGGCGAGTTTGAATTGCCCAGTCAGTGGCCGGTTCTTGGGATCGGACCCAGGGACTGGTCGGCCTGTCTGGCCTGGGCCGTCCAGCTCCTGGGACCGATCCCACTTCCTTGTTTGCACCAAGCACCTTCCTTCCCTCCTTTTTTCCCTGTTTCCCATTGGCCAGACTTCCCTATATATTTGCACTGTTCCAGTTTCCCAGTGCCCGTTATAGCTTCTGGGTTCTGGATGTGTGCTGCAGTGTTTGTGAAGATTTTGGATTGGATTTGGATTTGGACCCTGACTATTCTTGCTAGCTGCCTGCCCTGACCTTCTGCTTTGCCTGACCATTCTCTTGCCTGACCCTCCTGTACTTCGCCTGTGACCTCCTGGAATTGACCCCGGCTACCCTCGACCATCCTCTGTCTTCTCCCCTGGATACCTCGCCTGTGACTTCCTGGTTTGACCTCGGCCTGAATTACGGACTTTCCGCACCCGGCATCCTCATTCGGGATTCCCTGCTTAACACCAAACTGCACCTTAAGCTACTATCCCTTGCGCCTGTTAAGTCCTGGGGGCAACCGACTGGGAGAGGCATTGCTCGCGTCTCCTACAAGCGGGGGCTTGTCTATAGGCAGAAGTGGCGGTGGAGATTGGGGGATACTGGCTTAAGACAGACGGGTGTTAGGTACAATCCTGACAGCGAGTTTCTGAGCTAGCGGCGCTGTCCATCAAGCCTCCTTATTTTGAACGGCATCAGGATAAGGTGGTTTTTCGCCTTAAGCCTGATTTCTTGCCTCAGGTTGTGTCTGCCTTTCATCTCAATCAGGACATTGTATTGCCTTCCTTGTGTCCTAATCCTGCTAATTCCAAGGAGAAGACTCTGCATTCTCTGGATGTGGTCAGGGCTCTGAAGTTCTATTTGGTTGCCACTGAGACTTTCAGGAAGTCTGATGCTCTGTTTGTTCTCTCTTCTGGGCCTAGGAAGGGTTTGCCTCCGGCTAAATCCACTATCAGCAAGTGGATCCGTCAGGCGGTGGTTCAAGCCTATTCTGCTAAGGGAAAGAATCCTCCCTTTAGAATTACTGCTCATTCCACTCATGCTATTGGTGCCTCTTGGGCTTTTCAGCACCAAGCTTCTGTTGAACAAGTTTGCAAGGCCGCTACTTGGTCTTCGGTTCATACTTTTTCCACGTTCTACAAAGTTGATGTTAAGGCCTCAGCGGATGTTGCTTTTGACCGCAAGGTGCTTCAGGCGGTAGTGACTTGAACTACTGGTCATTGTTCTTTGGGGATCCCACCCTATTCTGGACTTTCCTTTTGGATGTCCCAACTGTAATGGATACCGAAGCGGGCCGTGCAATGCATTAAAGAAAAAAGCAATTCTGTGAGTACTCACCTGTAGAATTGTTTTTGTTCTTGCATGGCACGGCCCGCTTCACCCCACCCGTGTTATCGTTGTTCTTGGTTGCCTCTTTATGGTGATTGTTCCAAGTTAAATTGGTTTTTTTTTACCTTTTCTACATACTTACCTTTATTCTCTCCTGGCTTCTTGTCTCACTGCTCGTCTACGCTGGGAACTTGTTGGTTAATCCCGTTTTTATAGAGAGCCGGGACACGCCACAGCTTTCTGCAGTACCACTGCGCCACCCAGTGGCGGAATAACCCAACTGTAATGAATACCAAAGCGGGCCGTGCCTTGCAAGAACAAAAACACTTCTCACAGAATTGCTTTTTTTCAACATTGCAGTGGCTACTAAAAAGGATTTTCCATTTAAAGCATACCAAAACTGGATGGTCCCAGCCCAAGAGACACTAGTACTAGGTGATTACCCCCCTCGATTTGGCATGCTCCCACAGTGTGAAACCACAATGGTTCGTCAAGACAAGGGCGTAGCTAGGGAGGAGCAGGGGGGCACGTACCCTGGGTGCAGCAGGTCAGGAGGGGGCCAAAGGGGGGCACCATTTTGAATCTTTGCCCCGGGTGCCAGAAAGCCTAGCTACTCCTCTGCCTCAGGACCTCCTCTCTTTCCTTGATCCCACTGTTGCTCGGCCATGCTATTCGTAATTGGCAAACTTGGCAGGAATGCTGGGAAAGTACACGGAGGGGAGGTGGGTTACTGAGGCAATACTGAACCCAGTGAACATTGTCACAGCACATGCAAGCAACCCTGCTCCTACCACACTGCTGGCAGACAGGTGCAGAGTGGCAATGCCAGACGAGGTCCGCACATTCACATGGGGTCAAAGAAGGATTTCCTAGTGGGAGAAATTTACCCCAAGGGAGGACACAGCTGGGATTTTGCCTTATCTTTTTGTAGGCGAGGTCTCCAGAACTGTACAGTATTTCAGACTGGTCTTACCAGAGCACTATACAGCAGACCTCACAACCTCCCACTTTATATTGGTGATGCCTTAAGCTAGGCAGCTCAGCATTCTGCTTGCTTTTTTCCACTGCCTGGCAATAATTTTGTATTCTTCCCTTAATTCTTGGCTAAATTATCTGCAATAGGGCAAACATTAGACTTTATTCCTAGGGTGAGATAATCCTTCAACTCCTCAGTATTGGTTCTCTTGGTTTTAGAGAAAAGAAAAATGAACCTTGGTAATCTTTTGGTGAAAAGGTCTATGTAGTTGTCCCTCTTCACCAAATCTGGGGGAACAATTTAGAGGCTCAGTCCCTGTCATGTGTGCCAAACGTTGGGAATGGTACATATATCTATGGATTTGAGATGTTTTTGATATACTATATGGAAGATACTCCCCGGCCTTGATCCTAAGGCTTTCAGCCTACATTTCTCAGCTACAGATTCTCTGAAATATGCCATTAATAGCAGACTTTTATTGGGATTAGATGCTACACCAGAAAGAGACAAGTTCATTGTTGTGAAGAGTGAAGTAACAGCACACAACAGTTGGAACTATTAAGTGGACCTATGTAAAGTTTAGTAAATTGCTCCCCTGAACCCCCTCTCTCACAATCAGTGATGTAAACTGAGATGGCTTATCTCCATGCAGATCTTGTGAAATAGCAAGCAGATTCTATGCTAATGAGCTGCATGAGGGCAGCCATTTTGCCATAATTTCGACAGCTCTGCTACTGGAAAAAAACTCCTATAGTCAAAATGACCATAAATCAGCTATACAATAATGACTCGTCTCTCTTAAAATATTGTATCACCATTGTGAACATCTCTGGGGCAGCAGGGGCCTTTGCCTAACATTGATACATACTGCATTCATCCTCTCCAGCAGCTGACGATTCAGTAGCTCCTGCAGCTGCTCTCATGTAACATGACAGACATGCTGATCCCTTTTCTGAGGTAAATATCTCTCAGTTTGGTGTGGGCAGCTTATGTGGCTGGCATAAAGTGGGCAACAATTAGATTTGGGGTGCTTTAGTGTGGTAGTTTATATCTGTCTTGCAGTCGCCATATCACTACATGATGGTACTGTTGGATGGCTAATGGATTGTGACACTGCGGGTCTACCAAACTGTTGGCTATAACCTAACCATATAGGAGTACAGCTGAGCTGCCACTGGCTGAGGTGAGTAAGACTAGAGAAGGTTCTAGAAGCCAGCCAGAGGGAATTTATACAAGGAGGTCATGGGGAGAGTTATCTCAGAAAAGTAAAGAGAATTCTTTTGAAGATGTTATTGTAGTAACAGGGAGTGAGGAAGGTACTACTGGTAGCAGTCAGCAGTCACAGGTGTAAGAAAGAGCAGGAGAACCACACTGATACCTAACAAGTGACCACAGGAAAGGTGAACCATTCCACCCAAGATGCTGATGGAGGAAGCTAAGGCCTCAGTATTTTGTTATGGGACCAGAATGAGTGCCCACCCCCCGTTGAAGTCCACCTGGATGTAATGTTGTGCTATGGAAACTGCATACCCACATCAGGAGGTCCCCCAAGCCTGTTAACAAAGAACTCACTCCTCACACCCTTGAGGAGCTAAACCCCTCCCGGGTACCCATGTGCTACAATTGGCACCCAATGGCAGGGCTTGAATTGGGGACAACCAGAGAGTGGGATAGCCAGGATCCCCAACTAGTGACTGAAAATTTTGAAAAATATCCCTCTGGTGAAGATAAGTTTTGCTTTGAGAAACGTTTGATTTGTGTGAGACTGTGCTTAAACTGGATTGCAAAGGCCTGTGCATTTAGTTATGCTTTATTGGAAGTTTGTGTGTGGAAATGGAGCATCTCTTTAAGAAATTGAATCTTGCTGCATTCATTTGAACTGTGCTTAGTTGTAATCTCTGCCAAAGATCAGCTTGGTCACAGGAAAGTTGCGCTGTGGGAGAGAAAAAGAGGTGAATGACGCTTCTGGTTGACAGAGTCTGGAAGAGAAAGCTGACTGAATGTTTGAAATCTGACAGGAAAATGCTGTAATAACAGGGTCTACAGAGTTCCCTTGAACCATTTATGTTGGCAGAAGTGTTGTGAGACCCCTTAGAGACTTTTTGGAGACGCCGTAGTGCATTTGGAATTGCTGAGTGTCAGTAATTCAAAGTGCGCAAGTCATTCCTGTGAGGCAGAAGAAGGGTTTATAAAGTCGGTCTCATTTGGAGTTATTGGATGCAAGCCCACATCAGGAGGTCCCCCAAGCCCATTAACAAAGAACCCAATCCCCCCACTCCCCACGCCCCTGAGGAGCTAAACCCCTCCCAGGGACCCATGTGCTACACTACATTGTGTGGAGAAACAATAGGGCTGATCCAGAGCATCAATGCAGCCAGGGAGAAAGTTCTATGTAAAAACAGAAAAATCTGCTGATCATATGGAGGTTCCCAGCTCATCTGCAGTGTGTCTGTGTGCTAGCAAAGGCTCTCCCCAACCCCCTATTCATGCTTATGCGCAAGTAGGACTCTCAGGTGTAATCCAAGATGGCCACTCCTATGTATCGATATATATTGATGTATAGGATCACCCTCTCAAACAGCATACACAACTGATAATCAAAGGGGAGCTTTAACAGAGCAAATTACTAAACTATATTTTTTTGACTGGAGGTCCGCGTTAAGCTTTCCCTTTCAAATAGTGGAAGGAAAATTTCCCAACATAACTGAAAACTCTTGATGCATAATAGTTCGCTTGCGTTCTGGACACAATAACTTCTACCAAGAACGGGCAGGCTCATTCATTACTAGCGCCAGCTATTGGCAGATGAGCGTCTGTACAGAGGCGCTAAGAGCGACCGCTAGCAGACACTGTGATCGGGCGCAGTAACAGAGTACAACCTGGCCGGCATTGATGAATGAGATGTATGTTGGGCATTCTAACACCAGTACAGTGTTGCAGGGAGCAAAAGGTAGCGCTCCTCATTGTGACTGACTCTCAGCGACTCACACCATATTCAACAGACACACAGAGCGTAGGCGCTCTGGATCTGATCGCTATAGCATAGAGCGGCAGACACTGTGTGATTAAAGTGTGTTTTTGAACACATATCCACCAGTAACAAAGCGAAAACACATGAAATTACATTATTGTAACATTGTGACATTAATACTTTAATGCTAGACCTGTAATCACAATTCTGCATATACATATTCAAAAATGACTTTTTCTAGGCCAGGAGAGGTGACACAATTATTTGAGAGAAAAAAAAAAACATTAAAAACAAAAATCCCTGTTTAAACAGAAGAAAAGGAAAGTCCGTTGAAAAGTATGGGAGAGCAACAGGTAGCGAGCGATAGGTCTTACCTGGCACTCTGGAAGCTAGAGCTCCGGCGCTATCCGCTGTGCCGCCTGTAATGGTGAATCGTACGCTACATGGCGCTGTTAGAGTCGCTCACCAGAATCGCTTTCATAAATGTGGTATTGCGTACAGCGGCCAGCGTTCACCAAACGCTGCCTGCCGCTTACAAGGCACTACCTGCCGCTATCCCTTGATGAATAAACCCCCTAGTGTGGTAGAACAAGTGGGTCTTATTTAAATTTTAATATTTTTATTGGTTTTAAAGGGACTGTAAGCCCAACAACAATAAAAAGGCACCAGGCAGCTGGGGGAGGTGGGGTTCCTACTGATGCCTATCTACCAAGCTGGATATTTTTGAAAGGCAGCAAGAAGCAAGTTAGTAAGTGGGCCACCCTACCTATCACATGTTGTTGATGGATTGTTACACATGCATTGACAACGAATAATTATTAAATCGCCATGACTCATCTTCGGAACATACTGTATCTTATCAGTAAACCTTGGTCAGTTCTGTAGATCACTGGCCGTTCAGGCATCAACACACAAGGCTTCTTTCTTAAAAGTGTTTACTACATACTTCTCTATGAAAGCGTGATTGTACTTCTGCCATAGATGACAGGCTTGTTTGAGGATAAATTCAAGAGCCATCTCAGACTAAAACCTTTATAATAACAAACCCTCTGCTACATATATGGTAGCGGTTTTAGAGACTTATATACAGCTTAAGCAGTTAAAATATTTTCTTCATGTACCAGATATACCCAATGTACCCAAGATATTTAGAAAAATATACAATGATATTGATTTGTTCTACATGCTTGCAAAAGTTGAGGTTTATTGGTCCAACATGGACAGGTCTTTCATGCCAATTCTGTTTTGTTTTTTGCGCGGGGGGGGGTTATTTTTGCAAAAAATCTATTGGTGCCAATGGGGTGCTGACCTGCACAAAATATGCGCGATCCTGTGCCAGTGACACAACTCTGGTCACGGAGTCACTCATAGCTATTTTTTTTCAGTTTGCCTTTGCAGACAAAGAATTTAGGCTTCATTTCCATAAATACAACAAAATACAATAAAGAGACAACACTAGTGGATATAGAAGTGATATCCAGCTAGCTTAAAAAAATGCATATTTGTGGCCTTATTTTAATTCAATGTGAGTAATAAAAGTAGTGGTGGACTAAGCAAAGCGTTATCTTTTACTTTTCTCACTGAAGAATCCATTGGCCTTGGCGGGAGGTGCTGTCTTCATTTCAACATATGAAGCAGAGGTGTAGGGGCAACATATCACCAGAATCTGGCATCGCAGAACACCATGGATGAGATGCCCTGGATAAGGCAGCACCTTCAAAGCAGATCATGGTTGGGCCTGGGTCACTTGTTTCTTAAATGATGACCAAATCAATAAGGCAAGTGACTAGCTTTGATTTGGTACAATTTTGTAAAATTATTGATAACAATTTGATGATAAAAATCAAATTGAGTCATTTAACAAATCAAACTTGTTGTTCAGTCTACTGCGTATAAGAAACGCAGTTACCTGTTAAAATTGAATGCTAAAAATATATACTAAGAGGCTGATTTATTAATAGCAACATGTAGCGACAGTTGAGCGACTGTAGCGGTATTTTCACAGCGCCCACTAGTAGTCGCTGTGCTTGGCCTTTGTTCGGTTGTTGACAGCGACTCAGTCAGTGTGCAGTAATGTTGAATACGGGGTTATGAGTCGCTATTTGACAGGTTCCGCGATGTATGGGTGCGCATGATAGCGACTGGTCAGAGCGACCAGCTTCCACCATATTCATCAAAAAATCACGCTCCAAAAATTCAAGCGCTGTGAAATGCATGTTTAAACCCCAGAGCGCTGGAGGCGATGTGTTAAAAATAGTTTTTTAACCCCCAAACCACCATATTTTTGGAAAACAAAAAAAAAAAGTATTTTAAATAATTTAGTAATATGAATACATTAATATCAGACCTGTAATATCAATTCTGTACAATTTTTTTTACAAATTTTTTTCCTTAAAAAATTATCTAAAATGGCAGAAGTGGTCACAGAATTTTTCACATTTAAAAAAAAAAAAAAACATTAATAACAATTAATTTTTAATATTTAAAGATTGTTCCATTGGAGAGCGCCAGGTAGCGAGAGGTCATACCTGTCGCTGTTCAAGGTCGGACGCTGGCGCTGTGGGCTGAGGCTGGAATAATGATGAATGAGTCGCTATATGGCGCTATCTCAGTCGCTAAGCAGGATTGGCTTGATAAATGTGTGATTGTGGTGGGGAGCCGGCATTCTCGTGGCGGGGCGCGTCATTACCGGCCGCTCACCAGTCGCTACCTGTCGCTATTCCTTCATAAATAAGGGCCTTAGTAGATATAACACTTCAAATAAGAAGTGATAGTGCCACATAGTACCAAATGAACACCAGGTGAATGTCAGATCCCAGTGCAAAAGGTGTATTTATGAAGTAAAAAATCCAGAGCGCCTGTGATAATGCCAGGTGTCACATCTATCAACAGTGCTGGCGATGGGATGAGTTCCCTACAGCACCAAGACGTCCCCAATGAAATTCCTGGTGTTTCCACATTGAAATTGTCCTGCCATCCCCCCAAAAAGAAAAAAACGAGGATTGCATCAGGCACTGTATGCCTGTTTTCCCCTTTTTACAGCACCCCTGTGAGCGCTGTGTGTTTGCAGTATAAAATATACTGCAGTTCCGGCGCTCCCAGTCAGCGCTAGCGCATAGGCTTACACAAGCCATACGCAGTGTCCAATGCCTGGCCACGAGCGCCCAAGCATAGAGTGCCGGCTGTCTTCGACCGGCCTTGCGGTACGGGCACAGTGAGCATCTCTCATAAGACGCTCATCTTGCACCCCCAAGAAAATATAGTGGCAAATTTATAATTAAAGATGTGGGCAGGACTTGAGCGCCTCGTCCAAGACGCTCAGTACCCGCATCGCAAACGCCGGCTTCAGGCTGGCAGCGCATGGCTTTTATATGCTTATGAGCTAGAGACACCTAGCACCGTCCTGGAGCACATATATTTATGAAAAAAGAGGCGCTCAAAAAAACAGGATTTCAGGCATACAAAATGGGAATTGCATTAGGGACATCTGAATAACAAGACATAGCTTTTTCACAGGCCAAATCATAAGTTTTCAGCGCTACACAAAAGTGCTAAAAAATAAAATCTCATCCAGTCCAGGGATCCCGTGGCACATGCACCAGCCCCCCCCCCCCCAAAAAATGCCTAAATAATTGTAACCATTCAAGTCTATTGAAATGTATGGGATAAGGCCACACAGTGCAGGGTGAGCGCCTGGTCCTATCTGACACTCAGCGCCGGCACTCATCCTATCGCTGGCTCTGATGATAGATAGGACACTTCCTGGCACAATCAGAAGCTCTGGATTTTTGACTTGATAAATACACCTTTTTCGCTGGTACCCAACATTCACCTGACACTCATTTGGCACTATGTGGCTCTACGCGGCCTTAGTATTTCTTACATAACCCCTTTAATAAATAAGGTTGCAAGTGAAATTAATAGTGGTCAATTTTTTGGCCAGTCACTTCTGCTTTGTTGTTTCTGTCTCTTTGTTAGATTATTCAAGGCTATTCAAAAATCACCCAAACTTTAAAACTTCTTTTACAACTTTACAAAAATGTGGGTTTTAAAGTTCCAAAAGCTTCTTGAAAAGATAGGCACTGAAATCTGAGCACATTTTAAAAAAAGGTGAAAATGAGTTTTTCGCTAGGCGCATTATCACAACACCAAGGCTTAAATAATCGCGTATGCATTGCTAACTGGAAATGTATTTATGCGAGTATGTAAGATTGTTGCTTCTGGTAGAAATGTCAAGTCTTTGGAAAACAGGGGTATTCCTCGTATTAGAACAAATCATTTTCCAGTTTTGTCATATAGTATGCTATTTAGTGTCTGCCGTGTTTCCATATCTCAGAGATGATTGGAAATGGATTATTCTTGTCTCCATGGAATGTAGCAAAACACACACACTTGTTCACTCATTCATTCTTCGAGGTGTTGAATCATAAAACAGAGTTTTATGAAGTTGTAACTAAAAGTAAGTAGTACTAAAATCACTATTGCCAAGTAAGATATCTGGAAATGAAATGGGGAGGCTAATTTAAGACTAGCGCCACCTATTGCCATGTGAGCGTCTATGTAGCGGTGCTTAGAGCGTTTGCAAGTGGTTGCTGCAAGTGAGTGTCTGGTTCTATAACCTAGCATAGCTGCTGGACAAGTGACACTATAGTGTCCTGTCCAGCAGTGATAAATGTGATGTCTGCAGGGGCGCTGTAGAAGCGCTCCACCCTGATTCACTGCAGAGCCAATGGAGAATGCTAGGTGGTGTCCCGAGATCAAAGTGCCCATATTTAAGAAAAAACTACACACAACCAGCGTCTGTGCTCTAAAACTGGGTGCTCTAGCGTCAAGCGCCAGAAGCTATGTGATAAAAGTCTGTTTCTAAATACATATCCACCAGCACCAGAGCAAAAACATATGGAATGACATATATATGACATAATATTCTTTATTTAAAGGTTTTGCAGAATTAAACATACAAACATTGGGTGCAAACAGTACAATACACTAGAGGTAGGGGAGGACATATGGGGCTCCATGTCAAAGCGCAATCATCATTTTGCATCTGAACAACAACATCTGTCAGCATAACATGGTTCATCACGGAAGATTCTCAGCTGTTGCCAGTTTGTGAGGAGAGGGAAGAGGACCTCCCTATCTCAGAACCGGTGCTCTACTCGAAAAAAGGCCGCCTGGATCCCACCCGTCCAGGCCATTGGAGCATCCCCTCCCCCAAACAGGTGTGCTTTTACCGTGTAGCCCTCGATAAAGGAGTGGTTCTTCATCCATGCCATATAGAGTCATATGTCCACCCTAGGAAGGGGTGAAGTGACACATAAGGAACTTGGGTGAGGGAGGGGATGAGCGGAGTGTTGGAAGAACGGGGGAGGGTGGGGAAAAAGAGGGGGGAGTATGGAATATGGTGTGTGGGACACGGTTCGAGGCCGGGCGTCCATCGCCGCCCGGGGCTGGCAACCCTCGGGATGGGGATAGGCATGCCCCGGCTAGGTGGGTCAGATCAAGGTGAGGCAGCGTCGCGGCCGCGGTCCAGGGCCCACTACTCAAACAGGGTCCTGAAATCCGCTGATTCCTCGTAAATCAGCCAGGGGAGCCAAGTATTTCTATATTGCTCATCCCTATCATGAAGGGCCAGTGTTAGGTCCTCCATTTCCCTAACGTGCATGACCTCCTTCACCCAATCGCTCACCCCGGGGGCTTTCTTCTGCTTCCAGAATCTAGGGATTGTCTGCTTGGCGGCATTCAGCAGGTGAACCAGTAAAGTTTTTTTATACTTCCCCGCTGGGGCCTTCGTGGAATGGAGAAGGATCTGGGCTGGATCATCCTGTAATTGTGTCCCTGTAAGCTGCGCCACTATCCGCAGGACTGCTCCCCAGTACTCCTGGATTCTGGGACATTTCCAGAATAAATGAAACAGGGTCCCTCGTCCCTCCCCGCATCTCCAGCAGCTTGCGTCTGCCGTGCCAAACATCTTGCCCAATCTCTCGGGGGTATAATACCAACGTGTCAACAATTTATAATTGACCTCCTGGGTTCTCGTGGCCACGGAGGACTTGTGTGCCAAGATCGCTATTTTGGTTCTCTCCTTTTCATCTATTGCTCTACCCAAGTCTGACTCCCATTCTCCCCAGAATGTAGGTGGGGCCACTTGCTCGCTGATGAGGAGTGAGTACAAGTAGGAGATCAGGTGGGGGCGCGGCTGCCTTGTTTCTGTTTTTTTTTTACACTTAACCCCTTGTGAACTGATAAGGGATCCATGAGATCCCTATACCAGTTCACAAGGCTGGGTGGCTGGCAAGTCCCCTGCGGCTAGCGGGTGACTTGCCGTTAACCCTCGGCTCCCCAATTACCTGCCTCCCCAAAGCCCGGGGGGGGGGGGGCAGAAGAACCCGGGCCATGGCTATGTGGGCTTTAACCCTTAAAATTCCCCCCCAAATGCCCCCCCCCAGGAGGGGGGACCCTATGTCATTTTCTTTTTAAATTAACCCCTTATGTTTATAGTGTGGATAGTAGTAGTCTTTTATTTGTAAATGTTATAAAGTGCTATTTTCAGTTTAGGGGGTTTCCTGGGCAAGAATGGGGGGGCTACTAATACATATGTGGTACCATTTTAATCGGGAGAAATGCAATATTTCACATGCAATATGGTTTTCTCTAATAAAGTAAATGTTTTATTTAAAATAAAGGAGACAATTGTCTAAAAAATATTTATTTATTTATTTTTTTTTTACACAAAAATATTTAAAAAAACAGTAGAAAAATTAAAAAACAAGACATTTCATGTTAAAGTCTAAACTCTGCTGCAAAATATATAGCTATAATTTTCCTGGAAATTCCAGCAAAAATCATGGTTAAACATGGCGCAGGATGGGGAAAAATACCCTGTCAACAGAGGGTGACAAAACTTCCAGTAGGCTGGCAATTAAAAGAGTTAATAGTACCTATGCATGTTGGGTATTGTTCTGCTCGGAGGACCTTGCTCTTTCAGATTTAGCTTGTTTTTTCTTGTTTGTATATTTATATTTTAGGAAAACATGTTATTTATTCAGTTTTTTATTCAGCTTTTTTAAGGAAACCCTGTGCAACCTAAGAATTCTTCGAGGGATTACTTCCATAAAGGTGAGCCTACTACAACAAGCTGGGTACTCTTAGAAAGCTTAACATGTGTACTTTCAGGGAATATATGGTTTATCAGAGATATTCCAAATGTAAAGGGTTGCTTTGGTTAAAAAATTGCAAGGTGCGCTCTTTGTCTGCAGAGCTGAAATTTTCAAGTAAAATTACTGTTACGCGCACGCTTTACTTTGTGGTGTTTGCCGACTCTTCCCTTGACAGTACCTATGCATGTTGGGTATTGTTCTGTTCGGGGCATGTTGCTTTTTGAGATTTTACTTGTTATTTCTTGTTTGCATATAGTTTTTTTTAGGAAAATGTGGCTTGATTCTTCCGTTTTATTCTTTTTTAGGGAAACTTTGTGCAACCAAAGAATACATTGAGGGATTACTTCCAGAAAACTAAGCCCACATAAACAAGCTTGGTACGCCTAGAAGGCTTGAGGTATGTACTTCCAGAGAATATATAGTTTGTGGGGGGTATTTCAAATGTAAAGAGTTGTTTTTCTGGAAAAACTGCAAGGTGCGCATAGCGCAGTTGTATTTTATCTGAAAATCTCCTAAAGCTTTGTTTCAATTTGGGGGAGTCTCCTAGGCAGGAAAGGGTGTCTACCTATACATACAGTCAGGGCCAGAAATATTTGGACAGTGACACAAGTTTTGTTATTTTAGCTGTTTACAAAAACATGTTCAGAAATACAATTATATATATAATATGGGCTGAAAGTGCACACTCCCAGCTGCAATATGAGAGTTTCCACATCCAAATCGAAGAAAGGGTTTAGGAATCATAGCTCTGTAATGCATAGCCTCCTCTTTTTCAAGGGACCAAAAGTAATTGGACAATGGACTCTAAGGGCTGCAATTAACTCTGAAGGCGTCTCCCTCGTTAACCTGTAATCAATGAAGTAGTTAAAAGGTCTGGGGTTGATTCCAGGTGTGTGGTTTTGCATTTGGAAGCTGTTGCTGTGACCAGACAACATGCGGTCAAAGGAACTCTCAATTGAGGTGAAGCAGAACATCCTGAGGCTGAAAAAAAAGAAAAAATCCATCAGAGAGATAGCAGACATGCTTGGATTAGCAAAATCAACAGTCGGGTACATTCTGAGAAAAAAGGAATTGACTGGTGAGCTTGGGAACTCAAAAAGGGCTGGGCGTCCACGGAAGACAACAGTGGTGGATGATCGCCGCATACTTTCTTTGGTGAAGAAGAACCCGTTCACAACATTAACTGAAGTCCAGAACACTCTCAGGGAAGTAGGTGTATCTGTCTCTAAGTCAACAGTAAAGAGAAGACTCCATGAAAGTAAATACAAAGGGTTCACATCTAGATGCAAACCATTCATCAATTCCAAAAATAGACAGGCCAGAGTTAAATTTGCCCAAAAACATCTCAACAAGCCAGCTCAGTTCTGGAAAAGTATTCTATGGACAGATGAGACAAAGATCAACCTGTACCAGAATGATGGGAAGAAAAAAGTTTGGAGAAGAAAGGGAACGGCACATGATCCAAGGCACACCACATCCTCTGTAAAACATGGTGGAGGCAACGTGATGGCATGGGCATGCATGGCTTTCAATGGCACTGGGTCACTTGTGTTTATTGATGACATAACAGCAGACAAGAGTAGCCGGATGAATTCTGAAGTGTACCGGGATATACTTTCAGCCCAGAGTCAGCCAAATGCTGCAAAGTTGATTGGACGGCGCTTCATAGTACAGATGGACAATGACCCCAAGCATACAGCCAAAGCTACCCAGGAGTTCATGAGTGCAAAAAAGTGGAACATTCTGCAATGGCCAAGTCAATCACCAGATCTTAACCCAATTGAGCATGCATTTCACTTGCTCAAATCCAGACTTAAGACGGAAAGACCCACAAACAAGCAAGACCTGAAGGCTGCGGCTGGAAAGGCCTGGCAAAGCATTAAGAAGGAGGAAACCCAGCGTTTGGTGATGTCCATGGGTTCCAGACTTAAGGCAGTGATTGCCTCCAAAGGATTTGCAACAAAATATTGAGAAAATAAATATTTTGTTTGGGTTATGTTTATTTGTCCAATTACTTTTGAGCTCCTAAAATGTGGAGTGTTTGTAAAGAAATGTGTACAATTCCTACATTTTCTATCAGGTATTTTTGTTCAACCCTTCAAATTAAACGTTACAATCTGCACTTGAATTCTGTTGTAGAGGTTTCATTTCAAATCCAATGCGGTGGCATGCAGAGCCCAACTTGCGAAAATTGTGTCACTGTCCAAATATTTCTGGCCCTGACTGTATGTGGTACCGCATTGTGGTTACACACGCAATTACATTTTATTGACAAACTTAAAATTTTTATTACAAAAAACCACTACAAATTACAAAAAATATTTTTTACATTTTGTTTGCAAATATTTCACCAAAAAGTATTGAGAATACACTAAAAAAAGGCCAAACAAGACATTTCATGTTGAAGCCCAGACTTGGGAAATCCCTGGAAATCCTTTCAAAAATCACAGTTGAACATGTGTAGCGCAAAATAGTGAAACATGGTCTGGCAACAGAGAGCGACAAAAGCTGCAGGTAGGCTGGCAGCGAAAGGGTTAAGACTATTGTTTTAGTAAAATGTTGTTTTTTTTGCAAATATATTTACATAAATAATAAACTATGTACAAACATTTTTACATTTTTTCCTGGGACCAACATGGCACCTGCAAAGAAAATAATACATTACCACTTGTTTGTCAACATGTGTAGCTGTACATGCACACACATTTTTACATACTTACCCAGAATGGTTGATGCATTTTTTTAGGGATGCATCACAACCTTTGTGTTTTTTTTATTGGCCTACCGGCGTGTGCAGGAGCTGTGGGTGGTTCCAAGCCCAACACACCCTTCTCCTCAGTGGACTCTACAGCTGGTGGTGGTGCTTCAGAGGAGAAATATGATATATTGGCAGGGTTTGGGTCCACTACCTTGAATATACATCCTGTCTTCTGGGCCCCACTGGTCTGACCCATCACCACTGGGTGGGCATAATCCACAGCCAGAATTCCTCAGCTATAAAAGAAAATATAATTTTGGAAAACATGTAACTCATTACCACTATAGCTCACCTTTTCTGTTGTACATCCACTTACCTGAAAAGTTCTTGCTCCCAGGGCCACTTTCGCCGTTTGAAGTCCGACCAGTGCTGCATGATTTGGGTGAAGGTGTAAGGCGACACCACTCATATGGGCTGCCACTTCCTCTGCCAACGTCCTCTTTTCATGTGCGTTGGGCTTGAATCATACCTTTGATCCATGAAAATCTGCAAAGAACAAACAAATGTTCATTGTTTACTCATGTCTTCTGTTTGGGTCTCCTGTAGCTCCACATGAGGATTTGAGCACAAATGGAGGCTGTTTGTGCGCCTTGGGTGGAAAATGGGGCAGATGGGGTTAATTGGCAACATTTGTTCTGCTTGTTTTTCAGTCAATGGTCCTAGGACAATGTCTACTTTTAATACTGATTCAATAATTTTTTGAAAAGATTTTGTAGGATCAGAGAGTAGGGGGTGGTAGGTGTTAGTATCCTAATGTTGTCTTCAAGCTTCTTGATGATCGTAATCAGATCTTTTTAACACCACCCCATCAGCATTGCGGTTAACAATTCACTGGTTTTCTTTAAAGTGGACCAACACCCAGGATTTTGACTATCCTGGGTCTTGGTCCACTTCGGTGGGGCACCCCCGATCGGGGTGCCCCGCTGTGTGAAACCCCCCCGAACCCCCCGAACTCACCTCTCCCCGTGCCGACGGACAAGCCGCGGACAAGCGGCTCCTCCGCCGCCGCCTCCCGCGCGTCCCTCTTGACGCGCGCGTGCCCGCGCCGGCCATTCACAGGTAAGGAGTTTGGGGTGTTTGGGGGGGTTTCACCCCGCGGGACATCCCGATCTCGGATGTCCCGCGGGGAGGGAGGTGATCGGCCCGGGAATCTTATAGATTCCCAGGCCGATCACCGGTGGGTGTTGGTCCACTTTAAGTTATTTAATTGTGTTTTTTTATGTGCCAATTCGCATAGTGAGTTCATGACCAGATCTTGAAATCTGTCCATTGTATTAGTACTGGCCTGTTCTGGATAGAAGTTAGGATTTTTAAACTTGACGATAAATGGTGGTTGTACTTTATATTCACTGTTTTGATGTAAAATATCTCTTACTTGTATGGCATCCATGGTTTGTCTGAAAGAGAGACAAAGACATTAGAGATAATGCATTATCACTCTGTAATTGATTAATCATATTGTCTGACTGTGTCTCTATTAGTGGTGTGGTCTGATCTTGAGTTTTATCCAAAGTGGTTACACTATCTGGTTGCATAGCCGCTGGTCAACTCATAAGATGAGAGATTCAAAACTGTTATAGCTCTATCTATTTGTGTCGTAGCCGTAATGTATCTATTTGTGTCTTGGCCATAATTGATATTTGTTTTGCTCTATACTTTTTTCTGTCGCATTTTCATCTCCTGCAATTTCTTTGGGTGGACCAGGATTGATCTGCCTTCCCGTTCTAAAAAATTATCAGAACTATTAGATGTCCTTCTATTACTGTTTTTTTCCGAGGAAGAATCATATGAACTAGATCCACCTGTTGTATCTGACTCGGTCATGGTCTTGATTGTTTACAATTTACATGTCAATCATACAAAAAAGACTTGAGTCAGAGACACATTCGTCTGGACTTTCGTAGCTGTCTGTGTATGTTTTTGTGTGTGTTTGTCATTTTTTTTTGGTTTTTACGTTCGTTTTTCCATTTGTATGTTCGTTCCCGCTAATGCTTATATGCGCTTTCGATGGACGGAACTAAATCAGATCATTTGCATTAGTTCGGATCATTTTCCAATCAAAATCTGATATTTTGCGTTCGTTCAGATAAATTACGTTATTGGGATGGGCTTGCATCTGATTAAGAGAGCTGATTGCCAAGGGGCCACCGCCCTATAAAACCATTTCATTTGCGATACACTTACGGGACCATTTTGCACTTGGCTTGGTTGCTTTTGACCATGTTTTGCGGCTTTGTGGAGGAATATGCGCGCCTCTTCCTTTTATTAATTCCTTAGCATAATGACATTTATGGCCTCATGAGTTAGCTTGCAACCTAATAAACATTCCATCCACAGCTGTTAAACATGTATTTGCCGACAAACAAATAAAAAAAAAATTTTATACAGGGATCTCACGAGTGGCACAACTGAGTGCCAGGGTCCTTTCGTTGGTGGGCGAGATGCAGGAGCTGCACGACTCGTTGGGGACCACAGATAAAGAATAATCTTCTGGGGCCTGCCATTGCTGTGTATATAGTTTAAAATTGTTAATTTAAAAAAAAAAATTTAATATGGACATTTAAAAAAAAAAAAAAAAAAAAAGGTTTTTTTTAAATAAATAAGGCAAACGAAAAGTGCCATTTTATATTAAAAAACAAAACCAAAAACTTGTTTCTGTGACTTTTCTTTTTTAAAATACATTCATTAAGGGTTGGTTACCACAAAATGAATGCCCCAAAAAAAATTTATATATGAAGATTCGCCTGACCGCAAAGTGATTTAGGTAAGTTTTAGGGGTGGGAAATGCAAGAATATACTGACCGCGAAGTGATTTGGGTAAGTTTTAGGGGTGGGAAATGCAAAAAGAATGAGACCGCGAAGTGATTTAGCTAAGCATTGTAGCAGAATTTAGTGAACCAAATATGTAGGCGAGCACATTAATGAGTTAAGTTTGTAGTGCGCAGGCATAAGGTCATAAGGATTTTCGTCTGGACGATTATTTATTGTAAAAGGAAATCAGAATCTAACGGGAAACGTAAATGATTTGTGGGAGGAGAGGATGGAAAAAGGGCAAAAACGAAAGCCTACGTTGTAACATAAACGGAAAACGAAAGCTGGAAAATGACCAGTTTCTCGTTGGCATATGAACGGACGAAGACTTTACAGAAGGATAGCAATGCATGCTTAAAATCACTCGTACACTCATACGCGAGCGAGAAAATTTAAAAAAAATAACAGAACGGCACAAAAACAAAAGTCTTTTTTGTCTCTCTGAATCAACCCTAATATCCTGCGCATAGCTATTATGATCCCTTTGTAATTTATTGGTTTTGAGTTAAATGACATCTATTGTCGATTTTTTAATGTTCTGTTTAATATTGTTGTGCATTTTATCAACATCTTGATTAGATCTAAATTGTTCCAGATCTTTTTTGGTTTGTTGTATTTCTTTACGAACATCCTCTAATTTGGTGAGCTCATATTTTATGATCAGAGGCATGAGTCCCATGTAAGCATTCCATTCCTGCAAAAATGTATTTCCAAACTCTGTTGTTGGTTGCTTTTTTATTCTAAGACCACATGGTATCATTTTCTCTGTGAGATATTTCTCCAATGTGGAGTAATGCCACCATTACTTCTTATTGAGTAATTGTTCATATAATATTGGATATGCCCCCCATTCATACACCACTACCACCCTGAAATATTCTTACCTCCTCCTCATTCCCCAGGCAAAATGGGGCCCTGTTTACACCCCATGACTTGTTATTGACCTGGCCTTAAATCCAAACTTCAGACACTCACCGAATCACCTAATGCCAGTCCTGTCCTGCACGCCGCTCCCTCCTACGTGGCCATATTGATGCATCATCACCGCTGTGCTGTTGGAGACTATGGCTCACCTACGCCATTGTCACAGGAACTATAGCATGCCCCTGTCCAATCACTGAAATGGAGAGGGGTGCATAATTCCTGCGATGGCGGTACTGGGCGGTGTGTTTTGAATGAAGTATGACGTAACACCAGACCAACAGCCTTGCACATTTGGAAAATAACTCCCTGGCACTCACTCACCCCATCTGCATGCATGATACTGAATCATTGTCAGCACCTTACATTTGCTTCTGCTCCCACTCAAAGCTAAAACACTGCCTTACCAATTTTCTTCTGGTAGGAGCTATTTTGGAGCTTCCTTCCACCAAATTCTTTATAGGGATCCCTTCTACATCAAACCTGAGCGCATAACTAAGACCCAACATGGCTATTGACTTTTGTATTCCTAGCTTCCAAGCAGTCAGTCCCAATGCATGGAAGAAGCAAAGAGTCTCTTTTTAGAAAATACGCGATAGAATAAATGGGTGTTTCTTGAATGACAAAGAACACAAAGGTACAAATAAAAGGTTCCTGAATTTATGGAAGCCTTGGATTGATAACCCTGCCCCCAACCTTACACATTTGGCTGTAAGTTAAAGTGGACCGTCACCCAGGTCCCGGACCGGTCAGATTCCCGGGCCGATCACCTCCCTCACCGCGGGACATCCGAGATCGGGATGTCCCGCAGTGAGGGACCCCCCCAAAACCCCCAAGAAACTTACCTCATCGGCCGTGAATGGCCGGCGCGGGCGCGCGCACTATCAGAGGGGCGCGCGGGAGGTGGCGGCGGACGCGCTGTGTTGTCCGCCGCTGTCACCCGCTTGTCCATCGGCGGTGATTGGTCGGCGCGGCCACATGGGAGCGTGGTGAGCTGAGTTTTGGGGGCTTTCTGGGGGGTTTCAAACAGCGGGGCACCCTTAATCGGGGTGCCCCCCTGAAGTGGACCAAAACCCAGGATAGTCAAAATCCACTTTAAAGACCTGTTTGGCCTTTGAGATACCAATAAGACCTTGTATGGTAAACTAAAGTGATCAATTTCAGCTAGAGCTTCCACCCTTCCTTATATTTCTCCCTTCTTTCCTTTATTTTCATTTCTTCTATCTATGGTTATATGTTGATTACATGTGCATTTATATACCATGTCACACTTTGTTGTGACTCATACTATTATTGTTATCATGCATTTTGCTTATCAGTGACTTATATCCCCTTATATCCCCTGGTCAAGATTTGGTAAACTATGTAAAAAACAATAACAAAAGATAAAAGTTTACAGGTAAAAAAAATAAAAACACATGTAATGATTAAGCCTTAACCCTTTTTCTGCCAGCCTAACTAGAGATTATTTCACCCTCGGTTGCCAGGACATTTTTCATTTTTCAATATAAATGTTAAGCTGTGATTTTTGCAGGAATGTCCAGGGATTTCCAGAAAAATTGTATATTGTTTTTTGCAGCAGAATTTTGACTTTAACATGAAATGTCTTTTCAAGGCTCAAATATTTTCAAGGCTTTCCAAAAATACATTGAATATGCTCACTATCAAGGGTTAAACTCTTAAAATGTTCTTTTTTTAATTGGTGTGGGGTCCCCCCCTATCCCTGAAAGCTACCAGCACGCATAGCTCATGTAGGTTGTGAGCTTGTCTGCACTCCCCTGAGTTTTGGGGTGTCAGGTAATGGGGCAGGGGGTTATTGCAAGTCACCGCTTGCTGCAGGTGACTTGCCAGCCCTTCCTACCCTTAGAACTGGTCTCAATGACCCCTTACCAGTTCACAGAAGGTTAAATGGAAAAAACACATACAGACTAATAATAGTCCTTTTTTTCTACTTGCTTCCTTCCATCGACAATCACTGTTGTCCCACACCATCGCTTTTCCACTGGAAGGGATTAGCAGAAGCCGGCACTCTGGCCTCTCTGCTCATTCTGCTGCAGGGAGGGGCTTTAAAAACAGGCTGAGTGAGCTGACATCATCTCACTCATGGGTATAAAAGGCCCCTCCCTGCTGTGGGAGTGAGCTGTCAGAACAGATGTTCTCTGCCCCACTGAGGACCCCTGGGGGATGTGAGCCCGCCCCCTGGGCGAAGAGGAGACCCTCAATGCTGGATGGAGATGAATGTTTGGTTTTTTTTTGGCAGCAAACTGGGAGATTTACAGGCTTTGCACTTAATGGTCGGCTACGAGAGAGTTGCATTCTAAATGCAATATTTTTATTTTTGCCCTTAATTTAATCATAGACAGATGTATCATTTTTCTTAGTGAAAATCGGTTGTGGCAGCTGTAAAATGTGGTCCGCTATTTTGTATTGATTGTACAACTAGCATGAGGCCAGAGTTCATTTTAAAAAATGCTGGATTATAGGATCATATGATTTGACTTCTGCTACATTCTAGCAATAATTACGAGTACAATATATGGCACGCAAACACACACACACACACACACACACACACACACACACACACACACACACACACTGGAGTAAGCCATACTCCCAACATGAAGACAAATCCTGGCAGATTGGGAAACCTGTGCTATAATGCATACACAGCATGCCCTGTTTATTAATAGTTCTTCCAGATTCTTTGCTTTGACTGTAGGCAGCTAACTGCTCAGCTCTGTAATAAAATGCACATATTTGTTCGGTTACTCTGTGTGGGCTGGCTTCCATCACATCAGCTGCACACCAAAAATCTTTTATCAGGATGGGAAACGATTCCAAGGGCTGCAGCTGGAACTAATAGACATATTGCATAACTTTCCCCACCAACCAAGTAATGTGCAGGCTTCCTAGTAACTAGGAAATTAAAATGAATTCATGTACGTACAATCTGAGTTGTTTGAATGGGCCACTGTTACTGTGTAGGTCAGACAAATGGTTCCAAAAAAGTTGGCACTCAAGTCAAGACATTTTATTATTATTGTTCATTTATAATAAGCTAACATCAAATAATAACAACAAATAATATACTTTTAATACAAACTGTATTATGAGTCAGATTTAGAAGTGTTACAAATACACATTGGGGGTCATACTAAAGATTATGGGGCTTATTTAAGAAATGCTAAGGCCACGTAGTTCCAGGTGGTGCCAGATGAACGTCAGGTGAATGTCAGCTCCCAATGGAAAAGGAGTATTTATCAAGATGCTGATTCATTACTAGCACCAGGTATCAGCGGATGAGCGCCTGTATAGCGGCGCTTAGAGCGACTGCTTGTGTGCGTGTATCGGGCATGTAACAGACGCTCTAATAACCTGGCTGGCATTGATGAATGAGATGTATGTTGGGCGTACTAACACCAGTACAGTGCTGCAGCGAGCGAAAGGTAGCGTCAGCTCAGCGACACCATATGCAACAAAAAACAGACTCACAGAGCATAGGCGCTCTGGATCTGGTCGCTATAGCATAGAGCAGCAGACGCTGTGTGATTAAAGTCTGTTTTTGAATACTTATCCACCAGTAACAAAGCGAAAACACGTGGAATTACATTGTTGTAGCATTGTGACATTTTTTTTAAATTAATTTTTGCCATGCCAGGAGAGGTGAAACAATTTTTTGAGAGGAAAAAATAAATATACAAAAAATTAAGGTCAATGTTTCCAATTTGAGCGATACTCCACTGGCATGCAGAAGTTCAAATCCTCTTTAAAGTGATAAGGTGATCCACAAGGAATTCAGCCCTAATGTGATCCCACCACCACTAATATGCTCTTACCAGAAATATGGCTTTGATACGCATTGGATATAATGGGTGACTCATATGTCGCTCCCTCTCAAGGAATCACTGAAATAATACCCCTTTTAAAGGCAATGATTGTGCTCCACATAGATTCCATGTAAAGAGAAAGGAAATAACATAGTGCAACCCGCTAAAAACAATGGGACTTTAATGAACAGCCAAGTGTACACTCACAATAAAAATTTTTTTTAAAACAAGCGCTTAAAAAAATCCAGTATGACCAACTCACGCTGCTCGATCCCTGGTCCTTCAAAGGGGAGAGTGTTCAATACCGGCGGCTCCACTAACGCGTTTCGTCGCCCGCTGCGACTTTTACTAAGTGAGCCGGCGCGGCGGTGAATCTTGTTTAAATAATAAAACTGGGGGTGGGACTAACCATCCTCCTTGCCTTCCTCCAATCAGAGCGGTGCGTGTCATAGCATTCACCGCCCTGTCCGGGCGGGGCTATGTGCCCCGTACAGGTCTAATCAATGTGTTCTGAATGGGGTATTAACCCCTTTCTGCACTGCATCAGACAATTACATAGAAGTTTAGAATACCAGCAGGGGTATTAACCCCTGTCTGTGCTGGATCAAATTGCTCTAAAAAAAGCTAAAATGACGGCGGGGAGATTAACCCCTATCAGCGCTGGACTAAAATGCTCCATAAAGGCTAAAATAGCTAAACTAAAATACTCCATAAAACTAGAATAACAGCGGGGTACTCTACCCAATCCTTAAATGTCCAATATTATCCGGGGTTCGATAAGGTGAGTTAGCC
Source organism: Gastrophryne carolinensis (assembly GCA_027917425.1). Lineage (NCBI taxonomy): Eukaryota > Metazoa > Chordata > Amphibia > Anura > Microhylidae > Gastrophryne > Gastrophryne carolinensis. The sequence goes on along the minus strand of CM051239.1, from coordinate 277,161,799 downwards.
TTACCAGCATTGTATCATACATATTAAATATAAACCATATCCAATCACTTTATTATATGAACATACACGTCTAAAAAACTATTTACAATTGTGAATAAAGCACACCTAGATTCAGATATGTTACTTTATAATCATACCAGCAATTCTCATGTGCAATAATGTAGCATCTACAACTAACTAACTAACTAACCTTAAAGGACCAACCCAACCTCCAGGCTAAGGTAGTCCTAAACCAAAAAGTTCATGTAAAGTGCTAGGCCTCATCATCTATAATTAGCCTAAGCCTTGCCTTACTATCTAGGGAAAAACACCTAACCTCATAATCCAATTGATGAATCTTACGCTACATAGCGCTGTTAGAGTCGCTCACCAGAATCGCTTTCATAAATGTGGTTTTGTGTACAGCGCCCAGCGTTCACCAGACGCTGCCTGTCGCTACCAAGCACTACCTGGCGCTAGACCTTCATGAATAAACCCCCAAGTCAAAAATCCAGAGCGTCTGTGATAGTGCCAGGTAGTGTCCTATCTATCAACAGCGCTGGCTACAGTGCCAGATAGGACCAGGCACTCACCCTGCACTGTGCGGCCTTATCCCATACATTTCAATGGGCTTGAATAGGATTTTTTTGGGGGGGCTGTGCATGTGCCATGGGATCCCTGGGCAGGTTGGGATTATTTTTGGATGCATTTTTAGCACTTTTGTGTTGCGCTGCAAACTTGTGATTTGGGCCGTGAGAAAGCTGTGTCATGTTTTTCAAGTGTCCCCAATGCAATTCCCATTTTTATTTAAAAAAAGAATTTCAGCGCCTCTTGGAGCACTATATATATTTTTAAAAATATTTTCATCTTGCGGCGCTCCCAGCCAACGCTAGTTTCGCTAGTGCATAGGCATATAAAAGCCGTGCACTGCGAACAGTCTCTGGAGGGGAGCGCTACAGCAGATAGCACCAGCAGGCTGAAGCCGGTGTTGTGGTGCAGACGCTGCCAAGCGTCTCGGACGAGCAGCTCAAGTGATGCCTTAATAATAAATTTGCCTCCCCGTGAAGAAGCTCTTGGTGCACATTTGGGTGTGAACTGCCGCCTGCATCTCGATGAGCTTTTTCATTATAACACACAAAAATGTACACTAAAAATATTTGTTCTAATTGTTCCTTAGAAATCACCTGCACGTGTGTTGGGGCATTTTTACAGGCGAAGTGCATCAATTTTCCACTGAAGTAGTAACATTTTATTTGAAAGTTTGGAATCAACAGCACCTTATGGGCTATGCTAAAGAATTTGCTATTTTTCTGCATACCCCATAGGGTGCTGTTGTTTCCAAACTATTTAACAATTATTCTTACTTCATTAAAAAATGATGTACCACACCAGTGAAAATGCCCCATCACATGTGCAGGTAAAATATTTTTTTCTTGTGTTTTAAAATTAAAACGCTCACAGAGGTGCAGGTGTTCACACCCAAATGTGCAGAGTTGAACTTGCTAAATCTTTAGCATAACCTTCATTGATACAGAAGTACTTGTGAGCTTACAATCCAAAGGAAAGGAATGGAGATTAGATGCTGGGTCAAAGGATCTATGTATCAAGCATGGTGGCACGTGCTCCAAAGGGTGACACAGCACAGTGAGGTATAGGGGAGACGATGAACCAGCGGAACTATTGGGCCCATTGGGTCCAGCCACTGGTCTTCCCCTGGGGCTTCCCGAATTGAGATGCCCAGCATTGTGAAACCCCCCAGGGCATCATTAATCTCTCAACTTTCCCTGGGCCAATGGGGAATGCATGGGAATAGGAAGCGAGAGCGGCTGCATCCCTGCATCCTCAGGCTGTGTGCGGCTCCAGCACCATCCATATGGGCTGGGACGCGAGCGCGGGGCAGCAAGGGATGCAGCTTCTCATGCTTCCCATCCACAATAATCAAAGCTGCTTTCCGAATTATGTCCCCTTAGCAGGCGGCTCTATTTGGAGGAGAGTCCACGCAGACACTGTAGAACTGGTAAGAAGTGAGTCTGAATGCGCCACTCTGGGGGGGTTCAAACAGTGGGACATCCCAATTTGGGATGCCCGGGGACACAGGACAAAATCAGAGGAGGTGAAAATCCTGGGTTTTGTTCTTAAACGCTGCCATGGTAATTATGCTGCAGTGCACTGCTGGGGCTTTAACCCCAACTACTCAAAGTGGGCTAGTGTGACAATGGCTACATGTGATTTAGGAATCGCACGGTATAGGGATATCTAATGGCAGGGAAAGTTTTCTTTCCATCACATTTGACAATAGGCATGGCTGACAGCCAACAGTTAAACTATTTACCATACCCAATCTCCTCCACCCCTCTGCTCCCTCGGGGCACAATTATGTCCTTGAGCTGTGGCACATAAAATGATTTCGAGCAGAGAGAGGGGGCCTCCCATGTCTCCCCTGCCCATCCCCACACTTCTAACTAGAAGCAGGATCTATTCACACACTCACCTCAGATAACAAGGATAGTTTCATCAAACACTAGCAGCAGAGGGGAGAAGCCAGCGAACGATCCCCTGCTGCTAAAACGCCCTAGTGAGGCGTCTAGTGAGCGAGGAGAGGGGCTGGGACACATTTGCGGTGTGTAAAGTGGTGAGGTCATGTCACTCCCAGCTCTCCTTAGTAGATAGAGGGGGGGCGCCAGTGCCCAGGGGCTCGCTTATCATTTCCGAGGCCCCATGCAAAGTTGTGTCTGGGGTCCCTAATTAAAAACAAATTTGGTATAGCAAATACAGTGTTAAAGCACCTTGTCTGGGATGTAGCTACAGCCTGCTCATGTGCTGTGGGAGCTCAAGCGAACCCAGGGGGTTTCACACAGAGGGGCATCCTGGCATTGTCTTTCCATGACATAGGGAATTGTCCAGAAATTGCCCATGTGGCCATCCTATTTCTACTCCCTGTGGCATCCCAAACTAGGATGCCCCACTGTGTGAAACCATATTAAATTGCTGCACCCACTCACCTAACCTCAATCTGATGACGCATGTACAAGTCACGGCCTCATTATGCCTTTAACTAGACTCATACGCAGCCATTTGTGATTGACTGGCCAGGGCAAGCTCCAAGCTAGAGGTGAGCGGGAATGCAACCAGTGGGCGCCCTGCACCATTCAGCTCGCTAGCAGCTGTGATGTCATAGCATCTTGTATAATTGAATGGAGCTGAGCGTGCTGATTATTCAGCAGCAGTGTATAATGGCTTCCTATTTGCTGCACACTTTGCATTGCGTTAAACTTCACCGCTCATTCGCCGCAGCCTGCCATGTGACATTGTTTATTTTTTTAACCAAAAATTTGCCGCCGAACTGCACCTGCCCCTGGCGGCCCCCTGGCAGGTGGGGGCCCCATTCTTGATGGTTAAGCACGCCACTGCCAACATGTCTCAGTCACTATACTTTTTTCTCTGCCATCTGCACTCCATGGATGGGGGCCCGAGAGAGGGCAAAGGGGGCCCCAGCAGGACTAAACAATGCCAAAATAGTGCACCTTGCTTTTTTTTTTTTAAATGTGAAAAATTCTGTGACCACTTCTGCCATTTTAGATTGTACAGAATTGTACAGAATTGATATTACAGGTCTGATTAGGGATGAGCGAACCGGTTCGGACGAACCGGAATTCACTCCGAATTTCAGGGAAAATTCGATTCGGCACGAACCCGAATTTTTTTTGGTTTGTGCCGATCGAATTTTCCCTGAAATAGAAAAAAAAATGCCGGCATGGTCGGAGCGTGGAGGCCGGCGCCGCTCTCAGCTGTCATCAGAGGGCGCGTCATCAGAGGGCGCCTGAGAGCGGCGCCGGCCTCCACGCTCCGACCATGCAGGTAAGTGTTTGCTTTTTAAACAAATGCCGGCTTCCGCCGCCCGCTGACAGCGTAGCCGGCCTGCCCGCTCCCACCATGCCGGCATTTTTTTTTTCAGATGAGCGATTCGTGAAAGTTCGATTCGGGCGAACCCGAATTTCTTGGGGAAATTCGGCGAATTGCCCGAATCGAACTTTCAAGAAGTTCGCTCATCTCTAGGTCTGATATTAATGTATTCATATTACTAAATTATTTTAAAAACTTTTGGTTTCCAAAAATATGGTTGTTTGGGGGTTAAAAAACTACTTTTAACCCATCGCCGCCAGCGCTCTGGGGTTTAAACATGCATTTTACAGCGCAAGAATTTTTTGAGCGTGATTTTTTAATGAATAATGGCTAGGGCCAGTCGCTATCATGCGCTCCCATACAGCGCGGAACCTGTCATATAGCGACTCCTCACCCAATATTCAACATTACGGCAAACCGACTGAATCGCTATCAACTACCGAACAACGGCCAAGCACAGCGACTACTAGCGGGCGCACTGAAAATGCCGCTACAGTCGCTCAACTGTTGCTACCTGCCGTTATTAATTAATCGGCCTCTTACTAATGCTGGGATGGGTGACCTGTTAAAATCCGGGTAACCTGCTTGTGCAGTCCGACCATACTAACATGGTACAACACAATACTGCTTGATACTGTAACATTATAAGATGTTTTACACGTGATACAGTTACACATATTGGGGGCCATGCTAAAGCTTTGGTAAAGCAAGATCAACTCTGGAACTCTGTCCTGATTTTAGAAAAAGTCATATGTCTTCTTTAGTCAAAATAAGAGATGAGCTATACACTTCAGCGATCATTATCTATGGTGTAGGTCCATTTAACTCCAGTAAAACATATGTATACAGTATATTACAAATGTATAAAGTGTAACAAAATCATGCGTTTTAGAGTGAAAGGAGGGTTCTCTTAATGCTGCTTAAACATCTCTTGGAATCCCCTTCTAGCCAAATCAAGATTTTCTAGAGTAAAAGAAGGATCGACCTTTAAAAAACAACTGTAGGCAAAACTAATAAACATGCAGATACTGTAAAAAGCCACCCCTTCAACTCTCCCCTATAGCTCAATAAAAATGTAATTTTCTTACCTAGTAATTTTGCTGTTTTGAATTGTATCCTGCCCAGTAACCTCTAAAGTATTAATATTAAAACCTCTGTGGCGCTATACAAGGAGCTATTACAGGAGAGGAAGACAAGTAATGTACTGTACTTAAAACACAAACTGTTTCATGAGTCAGGTGTTACAGAAGAGCAACAGATACATATTGATTTTAGACTACATGTAGGGCCTTATTCATGAAGAGATAGCGCCAGGTAGTGCCTGTACAGCGCCAGGTAGCGGCAGGTGAACGCCAGAGATGACACGCAATTACACATTTATGAAGCCGAATCTGGTGAGCGACTAGAGCAACGCCATGTAGCGTCCCATTCATCATTATCCCAGGCTCAGCGTACAGCGCCGGCGTTCACCCTTGCAGAGTGCCACGTCTAACCTGTCCTTACCTGGCGCTCTCCCATACATTTCTATTAACAATCCTTATATCCCTTTCCTGATCCCAATTTTATTTTCCCTAAAAAAAACAAACCTTCTGACATGTATTCTGGCCAAGAAAATTACGTTTTTAAAACTTTTTTGATTAATAATATTTGTATGCAGAATTGTCCTTACAGGTCTGGTATTAAAGTGTTCATGTTACAATGTTATAACAATGTAATTCCATATGTTTTCTCTTTGTTACTAGTGGATACATGTTAAAAACAGCCTTTAATCACACATCCTCTGGCGCTATGGGCTACAATTACATGATTTTGAACGCCGGCGATGTTTGAGGCTGTTTTTTTTATGAATGTGGTGTGAGTCAGTCGCACCGAGCTGTCGGTACGGGTCGCTCACATACAGCGTATTATAGCGTCTCACATATAATATTCATCAATGCCGGACAGTGACTGAGGTGCTCTGAAACAATGATCCATGGCCGAGCACAGCGACTACTAGTGGGCACTCTGAAATCCGCTCTACAGATGCTCATCTGTCACTACCTGGCGTTTGTAATGAATCAGCCTGCCCGAGTACTTGAGAGCTTACATACAAATGTTCAATTTTGTAACACTGTCCTGGTTGAGCTATTAAAGGGATGATAGTAGGCCACTTGGGAGCGGAGGGTTGTAAGGATGTGGTCTTATTTTGGCCAATAGGGGGAGCAATGACATCAGAAAAAAAAATAAGCTAAGGAATACAAAATTGAACTTTCTTACTAGCACAGAAAGGAGAGTTCCATAAGAACTTAATTTCGACTTTTAGTTGTCATTTAATGATAGTCAAATATCTGTATACTACTAGAGGCCCTTTTTATCTAAATAATGTATGTATTTATAAATTGCAAGAAGAATCCCTCTTTAATTGTTTTATTCTAAATTAATCTTTCATTCTAAAATATATTATTCTATTGCAGAGGCCTGCAAAGTTTATGTCATGTTTTTCCAGTGTCCCTAATGCAATTCCCATTTTTTATTTAAAAAATAAAAAAAATTCCAGGACCCTAACAAATTAAAAATTGGGATTCCAGCAGGCGTTGTATGCCTGAAATTCCATTTTTTGAGCACCTCTGGGAGTGCTATGGATTTTCTAAACAAATATATTCAGCTTGTGGCGCACACGGCTGGCGCTAGGTGTTGCTAGCGCATAGGCATATAAAAGCCGGGCGCTGTGAACACTGTCTGGCCGGGAGCGCTACAGCTGACTGTGCCTGAAGCTGACGTTGTGGTGCGGGTGATGCTGAGCCTCTCGGACGCGGCGCTCAAGTGCCGCCTGCACCTATAATAATAAATTAGCCCCCCTGTGCAGATGTTTTATGTTAGTTAAATTGGGATTCTTCTTATCCTAAAAATGTGTTTTTCTATTACAGGTGTCCTGCAACTTAGAGGCCGATTCATTAATAGCGCCAGGTAGCGCCAGATGAGCGACTGTAGCGTGATTTTTTCAGCACCAGCCAGTATTCGCTGTGCTTGGCCGGCGTTAGCTTGATGACAGCGACTCAGTCGGTGTGCGGTAATGTTGAATACGGGCTGGGGGGTCGCTGTTTCACAGGTTCAGCGTTGTATGTGAGCGCCTGACAACGAATGGCCAGAGCGAACGGCTAGATTCATATTCATCAACAAATCACGCTCCGAATGTGCTGTCGCTGTCCATTCCTTGTTTAAACCCCAGAGCGCTGGCGGCGATGGGTATTAACTAGTTTTTAACCCCTAAACAACCATATTTTTTGAATGTAACATTATACATGTTTTTATAAACATTTTGTAATATGAATACATTAATCTCAGACCTGTTAGATCAATTCTGCACAAATTTTTGTAAAAATTTTTTTTTACTTAAAAATAAATCCTAACATTGCAGAAGTGGTCTCCGAATTTTTGACATTAAAAAAAAAAAAAAAATTAATACCAATTAATTATGATTAATTATAGATTGCTCCATTGAAATGCATTGGACATCGCCAGGGAGCGACAGCTCATACCTGGCGCTGTGAGGGAATTTGCAGCAGCGCTGTTCGGTCCAGGCGGCTTCATGATGAATGCCGCGCTAGCCGTCGCTCTCGCCAGCGCTAGCCTCATTTTGCTTGATAAATGCGTCATTGTGACCGCCGCCGGGCGTACTTGAGTCGGTAGTCGCCGTTAGCTGCCGCTACCTGGCGCTCGTCAGACACTACCTGGCGCTAGCCCGTGATAAATAAGGGCCATAATATACAAATGCTTTACTGAATTTAAAGTGGCATAAAACCCTGTGCCAGCCTCCCTGGCGTAGCAAGGTTGCCTCAATAGTAATAGAGTTCCAGACCCCTGGACCACCCCATTGGGTGCTCCCCTCTAAGTAACCCCTCCTCTTGTCTAACATATTAATAGGGATTTTCATTACTGGATCCTATACCCTTGAATTCTAATTACAACGTGGATAGTTTTTTTCTTACAAAAACTGAACCCGACCCTTATAATATAGATCTTCTGGTGAACAATGCAGCCATGACCCATCATTCATTTTTCAAACTATCATGGAAAAATAAGCAAGAGATCAAACTTCCACAATGGGAAAATAACAATCTGTTCATATGCAAATGGTTTGTTTGAAAGTTCTCAAAATAAAATGGTTTCCATGTGTTTATAATTGTAGTGGAAGTCTTAGGCTTGCCACAGAAAGGAGAATATCCAGTTGAAAACTATGGATAATAGGATGTCCATCACATAAACTGTTGCTTCTCTCACAGGATCCACCGCAGTCCTTGTGATAACAAAACAGAATTTAAAACATTGGCTTTTACTGTTATCATAGAATACGAAACGTGATTTCCATCCAGTTTAAAATAACGAGTACACAAGTGATTGCTTGTCATGATTTAGACCAGGGATTCCCAACCGTTTTTCATCGAGTACCACTCTCTATTTTCAAATTATCTCAAGTACCACATGAGTAGTACGTGTGGTTTGTCAGTCACCTAAGATCATGTTAAAATGATAAAAACAGCCATTTAAAGTGCATAAAATATACATAAATGGTTTATATTTTGAACGTTTGAAACAGTTTTGTACTCATCGAGCAAATTAGAGTAGGGTAAGGTCTATACCGTATCAAACCTTGATTTGCTCAATGAGTACAAAAAAGTTTTTAAAGTTGCTGCAGATCAGGTTGAGGAATAGACCAGATTACAAACTTGCTGAGAACTACTTGGTTGGCTCTCGAGTACCACCAGTGGTATGAGCACCACTGGAAATCCTTTATCTAGACAGCTTAACTTTTAACCTTAAAAGTAATCTTTTGTAAAAATAGTTGGTGTCTAAGTATCCCCAGAGGCCCCAAAGACATCCATGATAAGTCCACCTTGGAGCTCCACTTAGAAGCATCCTAATTTGGCTTGAGTACAGGTTCTTATATTCACAGTTTCCAGATTCCACTGCTGCAGAAATCTGCACCACTAATCTCCACCACTGCAGAGAGGCACAACCCGCACTTCTCTCTCTCTCTCTGCTTGCTGAAGCTAAAGCTTTTAGCGGAACGCTAGTCACAGAAATAAGGGTCGCACTACTAATTTCCAGTATGTGCTCACTACAGCTTCATAATCATACACACACAGAGAGGGAGGGGAGGGAACTAAAGCCCTCTCCACTACCTTCCCCAAGTAGGAGCACAAAGACACATTTAGTACAATATCAAAAAATAGATTTTATTACAAATGTATCCAAGTGGATAATAAAAACAACATATAAACACACACAACACTTAATAAAACCAACTGCATATGTCCTATCTATTTATTGCCTAATTTACATTATTGTACAAATACATCTAAAGCAATTGTTAAATTATCTGACAGATATTATTAACCTCTATGAAGGCTGCAAATAATCTATTAATTAAGTTAGTTAGTATAATTTTTAAATGAAAACTTTTTTGTGATTATCCGTTTAAACCTATTACATTTTGATTATTAACAATTCATCAAATATACAATTTAATCCATAGATAAATCCATAAATCATGACCAAGAGTGAACAAATAAATGAATACATTTTAAGTGAAAAAATGATGCCAGTAAACACAAAATACCAAACATATTATTCAATCCTCATTATTATAGTGCTATCCTATTATTCTTACCAAAAATAAATCTAAACAACCAATCTACATCAATTATTGTGCCAAAATATTAAATAACTACTGAAAAAAATATTAAACCATTAATCATGGAGAAGAAGTGGCATAGGAGGCCACGTGCGCAGGTGGACTGCTCTGCAGTTTCTGTCCTCTAAACCCTATGGATATTTTGGCTGCATATCAGGTTCTGTATTTTGCTCACTTGGGAGAATAGCATAATAATTTGATTAATAATGGTGCATTCTCATCTTGGAGTCCATGATTCCACAAAGGGCACATGATGACTAGAAGCAGGGGTGGGGTTTGTACTTCAATGCTTTTTTTTTTTTTTCACAAAATGGGTGTTGTTCCCTGGTGCAAGGAGGCATGCCGATTGCCGATGCCTCCCTGCGCATTAATGGAGTTAAAATTGGAGAATCTTACCTTTTTCCTCAGTCCCCTGGGGAAATCTGGTGATGCAATTGACCGCCATGGTCACATGATTGCGGGTGGCAGCTAATTACAGCGTTCAATTTGGTTTGGAGTCCCTGCCTCCAGAACAACACCTATATTTTGTGAAAAATGGGTGTTCCAATTTAACAAGGACACACAAGAATTGCTCATTTTCCACCATCCTACTCCCCTCTCCTTTCTAATATGACAATCTCTTTTAACAGCGTTACAATAAATGCAACTCAAGCTGGATGCCTAGGAGTTATTCTGGACTCTGTTTCAACCATCATATCCACTCCCTGGCTCTTTTCTGCTGTCTATATCCTAAAAATATCTCCCACATCCACCCCTTCCTCCCGCCTGAAACCACCAAAATGTTGCATGCCCTAATCATACCCTGGCTACCTCCTCCGGTTTACCAACAAACAGACTGGAACCCCTCCAATCTATTATAAATTCTGCTGCTTGACTTCCCCTCTCCTTTCACTTCTAGGGCCGCTCACCTCTCTCAATCCCTATACTGGTTATCTGTTTCTCAGAGAGTTCAGTTCAAACCTCTAACTCTAACCTACAAGCTCCACCCAACCAGGCCCCTTCCTAAATGTTGTCTTTAACCCAGCAATACCAACCCAGATGCAACCTTCGTTCTGCCTTGGCCCGTCTACTGTTCTCCACCCTGAACACCTCTTACCACTTCCACCTCCAGGACGTCTAGCGTGTCTCACCACTCCTCTTTAATGCCCTTCCTCACTCAATCCAACACTGCCAGCCTTCAAAAGTACCCTCAAAACCTACCTCTTCAGACAAGCATAGGACCTGGTTCAGATAACTCTTATAACCTTTAAATGGCACATACCACCAAACATCCACTTTGTCTCCACTCCTTTATCCCTTAGATCAGGTGTGCTCAACCTTTTGGTGAGTGTGGGGCACATGATTGGGAACCAGATTGTGGGCCACAATGAATAGGTTCTAAATTTCTCACTTGGAATAGTATAATGAACATTTTCTACAACAATTTAGGATAGTCACTTCATAAACTCCACTCGTATGTCCATCCACCACACACCTACATTTATATGTTACATTCCCCACATATTAGCAATACACATGCTGATTGGCTTACCTCTCTGAATATATTAGTCCCATATTTATAGCCCTCCTCCATCAGTCCCATCACTATGTTCACGATACTCAACCCATCTAAGCTCCCACCAATGCTAAGCATACAATTATTATACAAAAACTAGTTTACCAATGTATTGTGCCAAAGATTTTATTCAGGGGTGGTATTGTGCAATTAATCTCACCGCCGTCACCTCTATTTGCCAATGCACCCCTCCTATATCATTCTCTGTGCAAATTGTCCCATCCTTACTGTAACCCTAACTACATTTACACATTAGATCTATTTACACCTCCCACTTTCCCCACAGCAGGTCGGGGGCTACATCAGATGTCCCTGAGTGCCACATGTGGCCCCAAGGCGGCAGGCTCAGCACATGTGCCTTAGGCAGTAAGCTCGTAAGGGCAGGGCTCTCTCTCCAATTGTAACCTGTTTATATATCATTCACTTCTTTGTAGCATCTTGTTTGTAATAACCTATGTAGTGTATGTTTTACCTTTTCTATAATTATAATTTTGTACAGTGCTAGAGATAAAGATGGCGCTAAGTAAACAATAACAATAAAACTAATATGTAGGGGAAAAACTGATTTCTAGTATTGGAGTTGGGGATATTGGACTTTATTATTTATTTTATATGAGTGATGTCAGAAAGCAGTCTATGACCAGAAGGCAGTGTGACATCATTATTTATTGTAGTAATTGCAGCATATTCGGGGAAAAATAATACATTCATTGCACATACAGTATCTAAGAGGCCATTGTCCTATTTTAATACATTTACGAACTGTTCTTTTCAGTGTTTTTACAAGTCATCTCATTTAAATATTTTTACAAACATTTCTTCATGGTTTTTTTCACAAGCTTCAGATTTATTTAACAGCACATGAGGGACTATGCTTAAAAATGTCCAGAAATATTATACAAACTTTTATTTGCAGCATTGTAACAAGTCACATATTTACTTTACAAATATTTGCTAAAGTGGCCAAGCCACAAATTGGTATTGTCAGTGGTCTTTAAAGTGGACTAAAACACAGGATTTTGACTATGCTAGGTTTTGGTCCTTGCCACCAGGGTACTCCAATCGGGGATGCCCCACGATGTGAAACCTCCCAGGTTGCCTGAACTAAATCACCTTTCTCCCGTCCGATCAGCGAGCTCGTCTAGACTCGTCTAAGGAGCCGAGTGCAGTTGAGCGAGTGGGATAGTGGGGATGCGGCACTGCTCATGCTGTTGGACCCGAAGAGAAGGTGAGTATACTGGGCCACCTAGGGGCTTTCACACAGCAGGGGACCCGATTCTGGATGTCCCAGGGAAGGGAATAAAATGGCCTTATGTATTCCAGGGTGATGGCTATGGGTTTTGGCCTGCTTTAAACTGAAAAAGGTGACTCTGAGGAATGTAGCAGAACCCTTGACTTCTTTACCGTTATTTTGTAGATCTACCAAGAGATGCAGGAGGTTTACAGTATTCATTCCTTCCCCTGCACACTGTTGCCCCTCCGCTTTTCCAGGGATAACTCCTCTGCATTGTCAACACTACTATTTGTATTTACCTAATGCCATGCTGTGCTTAACCTTGTCGCCATGTCAAGGTGAGGGGAGTAACAAGAAATGCTGAGGGTTCTGCATTCCCACACTTACACTTATCAGATATTATGCTTTGGGTTTTTACTATTTATATGCTGCAAATGCTCTGCCAGCAACATAGACCTCTCAGAGATTGTGAGGTCCAGCATGCTTATAGTAGATGCAGTATGAAGTTTGGGTATTTCATCTCATCTCAGGGGCTAGGCAGTTATGTTCCACTTCAGCCTTTTTGAGGAAGTGACTAAAATATTTAGAAGTGATCAGGCAGTCATCCGTGACACAATCCTTTTTTTCCTGCTGTAACAAATAGGCTTTGTGCTCAGGGACAGGGAGGTAACGCCACTGAGGGGGCATAGAAACAATGGCTGAAAATGGGAGGCTACCTTTCTGCCATGTGTCTGCATAAATGATGGAAGAAGTGGGAGGTGGTGTTCATCTAGATGGACTTTCCATCCATTCGGGCCACAACCATTGTCCCTAAATGGGGGGGGGGGATCAAATAACAATTTTTCCTCTGTGGAAGACACTTTAAAACTTGAGGGCTTTATGCTTTATGTTCCTGATATAGCAATGATCCTAGTATAGGCCACATCAAAGCCACTGATGATTGCTGGGTAGCCACACCCCTGGATCTGTCCTACAAAGTGAAAATGGCAGCAATTATTCAGCAGACACCCACAACATTTAATTAAAAAGGGGATTAATTGAGGAGGACAGAAAAAAGTTAAGATGGGTAGAAAGAGGTACCGCAGGGTTAATGGAGTCCACCAGGATCTTCTCTCTTAGGAGTGGGAAGCAGGTGACTGTTAAGGGAAATAAAGGGACGGGCAGGCTGATACTTTAATGCCAGACCTGTAATGACAATTCTGCATAAAAATATAAAAAAATCAAAAATGTTTTTAAAAATGATACATTAAAATAAAAAAAAACCCTGTTAAAATGTACTATTTACTCACCAGGTGGGTGTTGGAAGGGCCCATGCAGGGAAACTGCAGATTCTGCTTGTGGGTGGTTCTGGGGCAACATATATCACTTGTCTTCCGGGGACTCCCCACAACATCCTCAGGCGTCCCCATGTGATGTGGGGTGGTGGCTGTCCACGTCTGTAGGTAGAGAGGGAAAGGTTATTAAGAAGGTAGAGGCACGCCCCAGGCCAGTAGAAGGGTAACAAGAGAGTAGCTTACCCTGGCAGGGGCTGTCTCCATCTCTGCAGCCGCAGCTCTGGGTCTGGTCATGGGAGGCGGGTGGGTTCCCAATCTTCCTGCCACAGGAGGCCTTGGGAAGTTCTTCCGCCCAGCTGTTGGGCGTTGCAGGGACGCGGGAGCCCCAGAGCCTGGTCTGGATGGATAGGTTCCTCCATACTGCAGGAGCTTGGATTTCCCAGAGTTCCCGAATTTGGGAGGCACCTACAGGGTTTGGGTCTCCTTACAGAAATGCAAATGTATAAAGGAACTCACTCTCGAGCTTCAGGAAAAAAAAAGGACTCAAGAAAGGATGCGGACGCGCTCAAAACACATTTGATTTTATGCCTGTGGTGCCTTGATATGCTGCTTTTAATCATGTCATAATAAATGGAAGTTTTATGGGAGTGTAGACCAATATCCTCTTTCTCCTTAGAGGAAGGCGGACCTTAAGATCCGGGCCAGCCCCCTCCCCTCATCTCTGTTATCTACCATTAGGGTGGTAAAGAATAGGGCAGGGGGTGGAGTCGCCTATTAATAAGAGGAAAGTTCAGTTTTGAGCACTACCCTTCTGGTGTACTGGCCCCCCGAGGACCACTATAGTTTTTATTCTATACATCTCCTTGAGTGTTTTAAGACAGAGATCTTAAAAACTGAAAACATTTATCTTAAAGTGGAACAAAACCCACTGCCAGCCGGTCTGCAATCTAAAAGATGTGTGAAACCCCCTCCCCAGATGTGTGAAACCCACCAGGGCGCCGCTGATAACTTACCTTTCCCTGGTCCAACGGTGCATGCACAGGCTCTTGTCCAATAGGAACACATGTAAACCACCAGGGATGCAGAGGATGAGGCAGAGCCCATTCAGATGGGGTGGGAGCGCACATGCAGAAGCAGGGGATGCAGCAGCGGGTGCTCCCCATTGAAGGCAATCAGAGCCCTTTGCTGAAGGATGTAAACATGGCAAAGGGCTCTGATTGGATGAGGTCCGCCCATGTGCTGCTGGACTGAGGAGAGGTAAGTTTTATTGGGAGAACTGGATGGTTTCACACAGTGAGGCATCCCAAAACAGGTTGCCCAAGGTGCACAGAACAAAATACAGGAAAGTCAACTTCCCGGGTTTTGTTCTGCTTTAATAACCAGGTCCTAAAACTGTAAGTTTATAGTAGTCTATACAAGCTCTCAGACTTGGCAGTTCATATAAGAATTAAAGAAGCCATCTCTATACTTGTTACCTTTTAGAGGAGGACTGAATCAAATGTGTGCACGCAGTGACAGAGGGACCTGGGAGTAACTTCTCGTCTGTTTACTTCATTTAGGTTACTGCATAGAGGCATATTTTGGCATAGAAAATGGTAATTGGTCAACATAAACTAAGAATCAAATTATAACTTCAGAGAAATTATTCATGTCACTGCACTCCATGCCAAGTTTAGCAGCTAGATCTCCTATTGTGCATTCACGGGATGGAAAGAATCACCCAGGTATAAAGGACAAGGATCCAAAAGTGCTAGAAGGGTTAAATAAAAGGGACCCCCTTCCCAAAATAAAAGGTATTTTCATTCCATCACTTTTATCGCTGTCCAAAACCATCCTCATAATCCTCATAATGAAAAATATTTTCTTTGCTTCTATACCCTGCATGCAAACAATTTTTCACTATATCCAGTCCAGGTCGTCCCAGAAGTGATGACAGTTGGGTAATCCACCGCCAGGTGGTGCTCGACTACAAGATCAAAAGCTGTCGCCCCTCCCGGTCCCCCATAAAAGCAGGTGTCTCATTATGATTCCCCAGTGCTCATCTTGCAGTCTGCTGCTAAAGATCGTTTGGATACTCTCTCCTGGATATTGCAGCTGAGCGGGGCCTCCTAGCCCGTTGGCCACTGCCTGCTTATTCCCACTGTTCCCGTGGACCCACTACTGCCTCCCAGCCTTGGCTGATCGGGACCGTGAAGGTAGGGTGAACCCCGGGGTCAGGCATTGGCAGAGCTAGGCTCTGGGCCGCAGACCCTGTCTAAAGGGTAGCCGGCCATAGGCTGATGGTGAGCCTATAGGGGGGGAACCAGTCATGCCCACGGGATTTTCTTACCCCACAAGCTTTATTATTAGTGTTATGCTTGATGAACTTCACTTTTCCTGCATTGTTATTTTGGACTCTGCGGAATCCCTTAGTGAGCTGGCTTGCACTGTGTTTTTTAGTTACTTACCTCCCTCGCTCCCTCGAGGCTCCTGCTCCTCGCCCCTCTCCATCTTGCTGCTGCGCTGTGAGGGGGGGGCGCTGCTCGGCGGAGGCCTTTTTCTTTTATGAGGCCGCGGCCTCTGCTGCGGGGTGCGCGCCGCGCGCTCGCCGCTCGACTGGTCTGTTGGGCCCCTCCATGGCCCGCCTTGCGTCTCCTCAGTTGTGGTTCCTCCCGGTCACCGACCCCCCCCTCTCTCCAGGCCCTCTCCCTGTTAAGAGGGATCACATAAGAGGGACTCATTCTGAGGGCTTGTCAGGTTTGGGCCGTCTGTTCCTTGTAACCTGCATACCATTACTCTAATCACCATAATGGAGGCTTCTGTGGATAGTGAGCTAGGGGCCCCATCTGGGCGGGTGAAGCTCTGCCCCATGTGCGGTGCTAGCCCTCTGGGCGGACTCAGCACTGTTTGTGTCACTTGCGCCAGAAGTGTTATTTTGGAGCATGATCGGGCAGGCGTATCTGCCCCTAGCTCGTTATTGCCTGCGGCCAGAACCCCCGCGGTTGCACTCAGCCCCCAGCGAGGGGAAAGCCAGTAGGGGGTCCCAAGCTGATTTGGCTTACCGGGTGGCCAGCCTTGAGAGACAGATCTCTCGCTCGGCTCCTAAGAAGGCCACGAGTAAGAGGCGGCATATTGAGCCGGTTTATTCTGATAATGATGGCGATGATGATGATGATTTGTCTGGAGGTCCCGGCTCCGTGAAGGAGGGCGAGTTGCATGAGGACTCCATCTCTACGGTGGATTATTCTGTCGTCTATGACAGCGGGCCTGGTTCTTCCTCGGATGAGGATACATGGCTCCCTAATGATACGGAGAAGTTGCTGGCTGCGGTCTTTAAGAGGAAGCAGGGTGATTTGTTTCGGCCTGAGAGACAGAGAAGAGTCTTTCCTGAGCAGGCCCATTTTTCTAACATGATTTTTAAGGAATGGGAAAGGCCTAACAAGTTACCGTCGGTGCCCAAGGGCCTGGACAGGCGGTATCCTTTTCCCGAGGAGCTGGTCCGGCTATGGTCCTGTCCTCCCAACACTACGGTCATGCCTTCATCCGATACTGCTTCCCTACGTGATCCAGCTGACAAGCGCATGGATCAGCTGGTCTGTCATGCTTTCACCTTTGCCGGTGCTTGGTTCCGCCCTGTGTGTGCCGCGGCTATTGTCTCCCTTAGAAAGAAGGTGAGACGTCTTGTGGATATTGCTAAGTCCCGCAAGCGGGCAGAGGAGTATAAGGACCTCAAGGCTTGCGTTGCGCTTGTTGTGCTTGTTGCGCTTCGCCGCTCACTCTGGTTGCGGCAATGGTCGGCTGATGCCGCGGCCAAAAAGTCGCTCACTAGTATCCCCTTCGTGGGCCACAGGTTGTTCGGGGAGCGTCTGGACCTCCTGGTCAAGGACAGAAGACTCCCTCAGTGACAGAAGCCTGCGCGGTCCTTTCGTGGCTCATCTGCCTATCGCTCATTTGGAGGAGGAAGAGGCTCTTCTTTTTCAGGTGGCCGCAGAGATACCTGGGGTAGAGGTAGGTCCCGCAGCTTCCACTTGGGGAGCCAAGTCCAAGCCCCCTGCCAAGGCCCCTCAGGCATGAGGAGGCACCCTCACCCATCCGGGTGGGGGGGGCGGCTTCTGCTTTTTGCTCATATCTGGAGACAGCGCGTCTTGGATCGGTGGATTCAGGAGGTGGTGTCCTCCGGTTACAAAATAGAGCTGGCAGTTTGGCCGCCCTCAAGGTTTCTTCAGTCGCGGATATCTCAGAACCCACTGCAGGCACAGGGCCTACGATTGGCCGTCCAACACCTTCTGCGGTTAGGTGTGATTTGTCCTGTACCTCGTCAGGAACAGGGTCAAGGCTTTTACTCCAATTTTTTCACGGTGCCCAAGAAGAACGGAACGCTGAGACCTATCCTGGACCTGAAGGGTCCCAACAGGTTTGTAAGAGTCAGACATTTCCACATGGAGACCTTACGGTCCGCGATGAGCTCACTTCGACCTGGCGACTTCATGACCACGGTGGACATCAAGGATGCTTATCTGCACATTCCAATATTCCAGGGGCATCAGAAGTTCCTGAGGTCTGCTGGGGGATCAGCATTACCAGTTTGTGGCACTGACGTTCGGGATATCCTCAGCCTCCCGTGTGTCGCTGCGGCATCCCAATTTACAGACACTGGCTTTGACGGCCTGGCTATTGAAACCTCAATCCTGACGGAGAAGGGGCTTTCAACCACAGTTGTTCAGACCATGATTCAGGCGCGGAAGAAGTCTTCTTCCATGATATACTACAGAGTTTGGCATGCCTATATCCCTCAAGGGCCAGGTCTCTGCCTTGGCCATCTTTTTCCAAAGATCCTTTGCCAATCATAGACTAATCAAGACTTTTTTCCAAGGAGTTACCCATGTACGTCCACCGCGCAAGCCTGTATTACCGTGTGGGACCTGAATTTGGTGCTTTCTGCTCTTCAGGGTCCCCCCTTTGAGCCTTTGTGTGATGCTGCATTGTCTATTTTGACCCTAAAGGTGGTCTTTTTGGTAGCTATCACCTCGGTGCGTTGCGTGTCTGAGCTGGCCGCGCTTTGTATGAAGCCTCCTTACTTTGAACGGCATAAGTATAAGGTGGTCTTTCACTTTAAACCCGATTTTTGCCTAAGGTGGTTTCCCCCTTTCACCTTAATGAGGAAGTTGTCTTGCTCTCCTTGTGTCCAGCACCGACTAATTCTAAGGAAATGGCCCTCCATTCCTTGCACGTGGTCAGAGCCATTAAGTACTACCTGGTTGCGACTGAATCCTTCAGGAAATCGGATTCGCTCTTTGTCCTCACTGAGGGTTCTAGGAAGGGCTTACCTCCGGTCAAGTCCACTCTCAGTAAGTGGATCAGACAGGCGGTGGTGTAAGCATATTCTGCCAAGGGGAAGGAACCCCTGTTTTGTGTTACAGCTTATTCTACTAGAGCTATTGGTGCTTCCTGGGCATTTCAGCACCAGGCATCCGTTGAACAAGTTTGTAAGGCCGCCACTCTTCTGTTCATACCTTTACAACATTTTACAAGGTTGATGTTAGGGCCGCAGCTGACGCTGTCTTTGGCCGAATGGTGCTTCAGGCGGTAGTGAAATGAACTACATGCTGTTCTGCACTGGGGATCCCGCCCTATTTGACACTGCTTTTGGATGTCCCAACTGTCATCACTTCTGGGACGACCTGGACTGGATATAGTGAAAAATACACTCACCTGTAGAATTGTTTTTGAATATATCCAGTCCAGGTCGTCCCACCCCACCCTTGTTTTCATTATCTCTTGTTGCCTGTTATGGTGATTACCATTTTTATATTGGACCGTTGTCCTTAGTTTTTTGTTGGAGAGAGTACATGCTGAAGCTATGTGAACTAACATGGTTTCTTGGCCTCCCGGCCTGTCTCTTTTTTTACTGCTGTTTAACCACTGGGGAATCATAGTGAGATACCTGCTTTTATGGGGGGCCGGGAGGAGCGACAGCTTTTGATCTTGCAGTCGAGTACTACCTGGCGGTGGATTAACCAACTGTCATCACTTCTGGGACGACCTGGACTGGACATATTCAAAAACAATTCTGCAGGTGAGTTTCACAGAATTTAATTTTTTTTACTGGAAGGAAAATGTAAAATAAGACATTTTAAATGTTGCTAATGATAAATGCATAGTTATATTAAACCAGACCTTCAGCATAATTTAGTGAAAAGCCCAAACCCAAAACAAAACTATTTACCAGCATCTAAAATCAATATATTTTACGTTTGTAGTCACTTACTTATTATTCTTTTCCCCACTGGGCAGCAAATCTGTTTAGGACTCTAGGATACGGGCACCATCATCTTGCCTCAGAAGCATCACATACTGAGGAGAGGGGGGGGAAGTGCAGGGGGGTTATAGCTGTGCTATGCACAGACTGAGCACAGCTGGGGTCAGGAAAAGGACAGCAATTCCAGAATGCAGAGCGGTACGGTCAGAAGACACTTCCTGTCTGCAGGCAGGAGACTCCATGTGCTGCTACTTGGATGTTTAAAAGCTTAGAAAATGCAGTAGATGCAGGTAGGGTGATTTTTAATGTGGGCAATCTGTATGTACAGGGTGATGGCAACATAGGGGATATGATTTTATTCAGGGTGAAGGTCTGGTTTAAGTTAATAATAAAGCAAAAATATTTTTCGTGTACTCCACAATGTAGTTTTCTTAATGACTACTACTAGTTACAGTATAAAGGTATCTAAGGCGTTCTAATGATTATACAGATAGCCTAGTAAACATGTACAGTAGTTCCAGTTTCAGCCAGGATCAATTTATCTTCCTCACTGTGATTTACAAACGCTGTAGCTGACAAGGCTGTTGCATTCTCTGCCTTCTGTTGTGTGCAGCAAATGTAATTCACATTTAAAAGTAAGCAACTGTCACCAGCAGTGTTTAAAGCAATCCAATGGACTAAATTACGTGATAGCAGCCTCTGACCAAGATAGCGTGCTACTATCAAGGTTGATGGTGACCTGTAAGTTTGATGCTAGTATGGGAAAAAAGCAAGCTTCCCTCCTATCCACACAAGCTGGCCTACAATGCAGTTTTTAGTCACAGGCAGATGCACCGTGTACATTTTTCTGAAAGGTGTGGAATAGTTTTATTGCAACTTTAGGGGCAGGGCTGGGCTAGGGCCAAATATCAGCATTGAAATTGGCAGAGTCTGGGCTGCTTACCACCAGCCCATGAACTCCTAGCCCGGGGAGCATCTCAGCTGATCAATGAGTTTGCTGATAGCATTGTAGGATCAGATAATGAGCAGTAGTGGTAGGTGATAAGTTATGGTAAATAATTTTTGCAGGTGCAACACATGGGCTGGGGTGTCTTGGATGGAGAGGTTCTAATGGGGCCAGGTATGGGGAAAATGATAGGGGGACTTGACAAGCAGGGTCTTGAGGGTGTGGTTAAAAGGGGCAGTGTATTGGCTCTGGGTGAGGTGGACTGCATGCTGGTGGTACACCCACCATAACTGGCCCTACAGCAGTGCAGCCCATCAGGAATTCTTTCCTGTACTCCCTAGTTCCCTTTAGACTGTAAGCTCGCAAGGGCAAGGGTCTCTATTCTTATTTTCTCCTGTGCTCACAACATTTGGTTTGAACCTCATAGAATCTAGTTTGTATTGCTCCCTGTACTTCACTGTTTTAACTTGTCTGTAATTATAACTTGTAAAGCACTATGGAAGATGATGCCGCTATATAAATAAATAATAATAATTGCCAGTCCATTGCCAGGATGAGTGACCCCCTAAAGTTCAGGTTTAACAAATTCCCAAGCTAAAAAAAATATAATTCTGTGATTACTCACCTGTAGAATTGGTATTATGAGTATACAGTACGTCCTGCTCTAGATAAGATTCTTTACACTTGGGTATTACTCCGCCAGATGGCGCTGGACTGCAGAGAAAGTGAAATTGGCTCCTCCCGGCCCCTCAAATACCCAGGACCTCCCAAAAATCCCCAGTATTGAAAAGCAGTTAACAAGAAGCCGGGAGAATGTTAACGTAACCACCCATTAACTAAACTAACAATGATAACAATCACCATACAGGGGATCCAAGAATAATGAAAACCAAGGGTGGGGTGGAGCAGGACGTACTGTATACTCATAATACCAATTCTACAGGTGAGTAATCACAGAATTGTATTATTCTTAGTATACAGTACGTCCTGCTCCAGATAAGATTCTTTACACTTGGGACATCCAATAGCAGTGTCTGTAAAAAAGGGTGGGATCCCCAAAGGTAACAGCAGACAGTTTAGACCACTGCCGCCTGCAGAACTTTGCGGCCAAAAAGCAGCATCAGCTGAGGCCCTAACATCAACCTTGGATAACTTGGAAAAGGTATGAACAAAAGACCAAGTTGCGGCCTTGCAAACTTGTTCAACAGAAGCCTGGTGCTGAAAAGCCCTAGATGCACCAATAGCACGAGTAGAATGAGCAGTAAGGCGGAAGGGAGAATTCTTCCCCTTAGCAGAGTAGGCCTGAATCACAGCCTGACGGATCCATTTGCTGATAGTAGATTTAGCAGGAGCCTAACCCTTCCTAGGACCAGAAGGGACCACAAAAAGAGCATCAGTTTTCCTGAAAGGTGCAGTAGCCACCAGATAGTACTTCAGATTCCTGACCACATCCAAGGAATGCAAAACCTTCTCCTTAGTGTTACTAGGATTAGGGCACAAGGAAGGTAGAACAATGTCCTGATTAAGATGAAAGGCAGACACAACCTTAGGCAGAAAATCTGGCTTGAAGCGAAACACCACCTTGTCCTGGTGTCTCTCAAAGTAGGGGGGCTGGATGGAAAGCGGCGCCAACTCAGAAACACGCCGAACAGAAGTGATAGCCACCAAAAAGACAACCTTGAGAGTAAGAATGGCCAAGGCAGCCTCCTGCACAGGTTCAAAGGGAGCACCCTGCAAGGAAGAAAGGACCAAGTTTAAGTCCCAGACAGGCAACATAGGCTTACGTGGAGGACGCACATAAGTAACCCCCTGGAAAAAGGTCCTGATCAGAGAATGCTGAGCAAAAGATCTTTGGAAGAAAACAGCCAGAGACATGACCCTTCAGAGTACTGAGTTGAAGCCCCAGATCCAAACCATGTTGAAGGAACTCCAGAATCCTGGGAACTGAGAACACACGATAGGGAAGGGACCTAGACTCACACCAGTCAATGTAGGCACGCCAAACCCTATAGTAAATGGAAGAAGAAGACTTCTTCCTTGCCCTAATCAAGGTGTTAACAACCTCCATCAAGGAGGTTTCAGCAGCCAGGCCGTCAATGCCAGCGTTTGTAAATTGGGATGGCATAAATGTCCCTGAGTGAGTAGGTCTGGAACCCTGGGCAGATCGTACTGATCTACTGCCAGCTGCACTATGTCCGCGAACCACACTCTTCTTGGCCACCGGGGGGTCACCAGTATTGCTGGCACCCCTTCCTGAACTATCTTGCGCAGAACCCTGCCCAACAGGGGGAATGGAGGAAAGACATACAAAAGCTGAAAGTCCTGCCATGACATTGCTAGAGCATCTGTGGCCAAGACCAGAGGATCCTGGGACAGGGAGACAAAGGCCGGGAGCTTGTGATTGTGACGGGACGCAAACAGATCCACATCTGGCTGACCCCAACGGTGACACAGAGAGCGGAACACCCTGTTGCTGAGGGACCATTCTCCCAGGCGAGAGGTCCCCCTGCTCAGAGAGTCTGCCTGCAGATTCTCCACCCCCGGAATGTACACAGCTGAGATGCAGGGAACAATGGCCTCCACCCAGGACAGGATCAGAGACACTTCCTTGAGGGCCCCCTTGCTCCAGGTCCCTCCCTGATGATTGATGTAGGCAACCGCCGTCTGGTTGTCCGAGCGTACCTGAACAGGCCGGCCCCGAAGGTGTTGGGTCAGGTGAGCCAGAACCAACCTGACCGCCCTCAGTTCCAGAATGTTGATAGGTGTGTGGGCCTCCTGAGGGCCCCACCGCCCTTGTAACTGTAGGGACTTCCAGAAGCCCCCCCAACCTGTCAGACTGGCATCCGTGGTGACCGTCTCCCAGCAGGGGGCCAGAAAAGATCTGCCCGCCAACAGGTTCCTGGAGTCCAGCCACCACAAAAGGGACCGCCTGGCTGGGGGGGACAGAAAAAGGACCTGGTCCAGGGATGCAGGATCCTTGTCTCATACTGACAAGAGGTGGAGTTGCAGAGGCCTCATGTGAAATTGGGCATAAGGAACCGCCTCGAAGCACGACACCATCAGGCCCACCAGCTGCATTCCCTGCCTAATGGAGGGATTAGGGCAAGATAGAAGGAACTGAACCTGCGCTAGCAGACTGTCCACCTTCTGCTGAGGAAGAAAAATCCTTGCCTGAACTGTATCCAGATTAATTCCCAGAAATGGCGTCATCAAGGAGGGAGACAGGGAAGATTTGGGATGGTTGATCACCCAGCCAAATGACTCCAGGGTAGACACTACCCGCTGAGTATCCAGCTCTGCCTGTTGGACGGACTGAGAAATGATGAGAATGTCGTTCAAATAGGGCAGAAAGCAAATGCTCTAAGCACTGAGCAGAGCCATCACTCCTGCCAGCACCTTGGTGAATACTCTGGGAGCTGAAGTGAGACCGAAGGGCAATGCCACAAATTGGTAGTGCTGATCCCCCAGAGCGAACCTGAGGAATCTTTGATGACCTGAAAAGATGGGAATATGAAGGTAAGCATCCTTGATGTCCACAGAGGTCATGAAGTGCCTGCATCTGATAATTTTTTTGAGGATCTTCAAGTCCAGGATGGGCCTGACTGACCCATCTCTTTTGGGCACGGTGAAAAGGTTGGAATAAAAACCCTTGCTCCTTTCTCGTAAGGGGACCTGACAGATGACCCCCAGCTCCAGAAGGCTTTGCACAGCCAGAATCAGAGCCTGAGCTGACAGAGGGTCCTGAGACATCCGGGATCTGATGAATCCTGGGGGCGGCCAGGCAGCAAACTCTATCTTGCAACCGGAGGACACAACCTCCTGAATCCACCGGTCTGAGACATGAAGCCTCCAGACATGAGCAAAGAGCCGAAGCCGTCCCCCCACCCGGATGGGTGAGGGCGCCCCTTCATGCCTGAGGGGGCTTGGGGGAAGACTTAGGCTTGGAGCCCCGAGATGGGCCAGAGCGTCCACATCCTCTGCCCCTACCCCAAAAATCTCCTTGGGCCCCAGTAAAGGAGGCAACATGAAACAATTCCCCCTGCTGCTTAGGAGCCGCTGCCGGGGGAGAGATAGAAAGCACTTCAAAAATCTGAGCCAAAAGCCTATCAGTATCATCTGGGGACCAGGGATTAGAGCCAGAATCCTCATTACCCATGGGCCTCTCATCAGATGACTCTGAGTCAGAGAACAACTCCCCTTCCTCCAGGCAGATCAATAAACTCTTCAGCCTCCATAGGGAAAAGAATGACATCAGGCGCCAAATGCCGCCTCTTAGCAGAGGCCTTACGCGCCAAGGTATTAGCAAGCAACTTTTCAACACTGGCCAGTCTAGTGGACACATCAGGCTGAGACTCCCCACTGATATGCAGCTCACTGGGAATCAAATGTAAGCTTGGGGGAGTAGGTGAAGCCATACGTGGCGCAGGCCCAGCTGCTGTTAAACCAGGCTGCAGCGCAAGCACCTGCTGGGCACAAGGTGCACAAACCCGCACATTGTCAACACTTGTAGGGGACACCCCATACGCCACACACAGCCGTACTTGTCCCGAAGGAACCCCGAGCACATTATCCTGAGACGCCTCCATATGGTGATTATAGCGGCACAATATGCCGATAGGGATTCACGCTATAAAAGCAACCCGGGATGCCCCAATAGCCCGCTAGGGAAGTGGGAGGAATCAGCACACTAGGCGTCAATAAGTTTAAAAAACTAAATAGAGGGGGTAGGGCCGGGAGAAACCAATTGACTTTGACCCGTCTGTAAGACATAAGCAAAGGAACCCCGTAAGCGACATGCATACATGACATTAAAAATATATATAAACAGCCCGCGGTGACAGAACTAAAGGAAACCAAGCACACCAACAAACAAGTGAATGTACAAAACACACACTCACACCCCCCCCGAGAACGATAAGGGAGAGCGAGGGAGGGCAGCGTCCACCTAACGTAGGGCCACCGATAGACAGGGACAAGGGGCAATAGTGTGGGAGGGGCATCCCATAAGGCTCACCATGTGCCTATACCGCCTACCCTTTGGTGGGGGATTGCGGTGGAGCAGCGCTCCTAAGCACCTGACAGCGGTGCTGCCTACCATCACCCGAACCAGCACAGCCAAGGCTGGGAGGCAAATTAACAATGGGACGGGTGGGTAGTCCCACAGGGCCGCAGGCTAATAGCCCCACTCACCTGCGAGAAGAGAGAGCCATCTTCTTGTCCTTCGCAGTCCAGACTGCAGAGAAAATCTGGGGATTTGTGGGAGGACCCGGGTATTTGAGGGGCCAGGAGGAGCCAATTTTGCTTTCTCTGCAGTCCAGCGCCATCTGGCGGAGTAATACCCAAGTGTAAATAATCTTATCTGGAGCAGGACGTACTGTATACTAAGAATAAAATCATGGTGAGTGGGGGGAGTGTGCAGCTAGAAGTGGGCTGTAACTTACCTGAGCCCCACGATCCGCTCTCTGCTTCTGTTGCACCGGCTTGCAAATAGTTTCGGGGCGGGGCCATAGAAAGACGGCCACTGTTCCCCCATGAGTGAGGACACTCCTAGTGCCAGCAACCAGCTTTTCCGCATTCAGGCTGAACCCCAAACCCGAACATGTACTTCTGGCTAAAGTCTGTGTTTGGGAACCTGAATTTCGGGTTCTCCCAACTCTAAAGATTTCGGTTTGGCAAGTTCGGGCGAACTGTGAATAAATGCTCAGGTTCAGGGATGAGAACCTGAACAAGGTCCCCATTGAAATCAATGGGGTCCCAAACTTTGGGAGGTGGCTGTGGCGGGGGGTGCAGAGTGTGCAGCAGAAAATGCCCCAAAAGTCAGTGTAGAGCACCACAAACTATCCTGATGAAGTATTGGTAGTAACCCGGGTGCACCTGAAACCTCCTTCTCCTCTTTTTGCCACTGTAAGCTATTTTGTTCCAGCAACACGATGGAAAGTAGGTGGTCATACTCCATAGGCTCGATTCAGAGACACATTCGTCCGGACTTCCGTAGCTGTCTGTGAAAGTTTGGGTGGGTGTTAGTCTTTTTTTTGCTTTTTTTCGTCCATTTTCTACTCGCACAAATGTCGAACTAATACGTATATGCTCTTTCGATGATCCAAAGGAAATCGGAAATTTTGCGGAAGTTCTGAACATTTTCCAATCCAAATCGGAAATTTTTTGTTCGTTCAGATAACTTCCGTTATTGGGATGGGTTCCCGTCTGATTTAGAGAGCTGATTTCCGACGGACCACCACCCTATAAATCCGTTTCATTTCCGATCCACTTACGGGACCTTTGAGGGCTCGGATTGCTATTGTTGAACATGTTTTGCGGCTATGTGGAGGAGTCTGCGCGCCTTTAGCACCAAGGTATTGCATGTATCAGCATGGCCGAGGCCATAAATTGTATAGCAATGCATACCTGAATCAATACATTTCATGTATGCCTTATAGAAGCATTTTAATGCTGACCTTAATTAGTCCGTAGCATGTAAACCTTTATCTTCCCACACATCCATATAATTGCTATATTTTTTTAGACTTATGTCCTTTGTGAATTAGATTTGGATTGCTGAACTTGAATCTTAATTTGTTGTAGGCGTTATTGTTTTAGTTGGTTACCTTTGCTTTGTGTAATTATTTTATATTTGGTTGCAGGAACCGCAAGATGCCCTTGCTCCTGATGCCCGTTCTTTGCCTGCAGAATGTGGCCCAGGGGTTCTCTAATCGGGCACTATGCAAAACCCGGGCCGTGGTGGCGAGGGCCCTCTGGCTTTTGAAGTCCAGATTTAGGTGTTTGGACCATACGGGGGGGGGGGGGGGGGAGGGGGCACTGCAGTATGACCCCAACAAGGTTATACCAATATTTTAATTTACGTTTTTTAACAGGGACCACACGTGCCAGAGTGGCACAACTGAGTGTCAGGGTCCTTCAGTTGGTGGGCGAGATGCAGGAGCTGCGCAACTCGCTGGGAACCACAGATGAAGAATAATGTTATGTGGCCTGCCATTGCTATGTATTTTGTTTTTATAGCTGTAAAAATTTTACATTTTCAAAATTTTTTACAATTTTATATTTTATGATGGAATCAAAAAAAAAAATGTTACAGTGTCATTTCATTTACAAAATACATTAACACAAAACCAGAAATATTTAAAGATGAATATTCACATGACCGAGAAGTGATTTGGGTAAGTTTTAGGGGGCTAAAATGGAAGAAGAACCTAACCGCGAAGTGGTTTGGGTGAGCTTTAAGGGTCCAAAAGGGAAGATTGAGGATAGTGCTAAGTGATTTAGCTAAACATTGTAGTAGAAGTGAGGGTGACAAATATGTAGGCGAGCACTTTAATGAGTTAAGTTTGTAGTGCGCAGGTGCAAGATCGTAAGGGTTTCCATCTGGACGAATATTTATTGAAAAAGGGAAACAGAAACTAACGGGAAACGTAAAGGATTCGTGGGAGGATACGATGGGAAAAGGGCAAAAATGAAAGCCTACGTTGTAACATGTGAAAATGAAACGGAAAAGTCACGCTGGAAAATGACATATTTTCACGTATTCGTAATCTGCCGTATGAACGGACGGAAACTTTACAGAAGGATTGCAATGCATGCATAGAATCGCTCGTACACTCATACGAGAGCGGAAACATTTAAAAAAAAAAAACAGATCGGCACTAAAACGGAAGTTTTTTTTGTCTCTCTGAATCGAGCCTATTGTTTTGCCTTCATTGTGTTCCAATCTAGCTACGTCCATGGAGCGGACTCTGCATTCTATGGATGTGGTCTGGGCTCTGATGTTCTGTTTGGTGCTATGGAGACTTTTGGGAAGGCTAAGTTTCAGTTTCTTTCACTTTGAGAAAGTGGATACGTCAGGTGATGGTTCAAACCTATTCTGCTAAGGGGTAGACTCCTCCCTTTAGGGTGACTGCTCATTCCATGCGTGCTATTGGACTCTCTTGGAGCTTTGTCAGCACCAAGCTTCTGTGGAACAAGTTTGTAAGGCCGTTTTTGGTCTTCTGTTATTATTTTTCTACGTTTTTTACATGGTTGATATTTAGGCCTCAGCTGATGCTGCTTTGGGCCGCAAGGTTTTCAGGCGGTAGTGACTTGAACTACTGGCTGTTACTCATTGGGGATCCCGCCCTACTTTGGACACTACTTTTGGATGTCCCATCAGTTATGAATACCGAAGAGGGCCGTGCCGGGAGCTGCCACAGCTTTCTGCAGTGCTGCTGCGTCACCTTGTGGCAGAATACCCATAAGTTATGAATACCGAAGCAGGCCGTGCCATGCAAGAACAAAAACAATTCTACAGGTGAGTACTCACAGAATTGCTTTTTTTCACGCAATATGATTTTATTGAGAAACGTACATTTTTTATTACAAAAAATACATTTTTTTCACATATTTCACCCAAAAATATTGAAAATACACCTAAAAAATGACAAAACAAGACATTTTACATGAAAGCACAGACTGTGCTGAAAAATAATTTTCCTTGAAATCCCTTCAAAAACCACAGTTGAACATCAGCAGAGGGTGACAAAAAATCTAGGTAGGCTGACACTGAAAGGATTAATACAATACTCACCTCTGGCATTGTACTTTCTGTGGGTTTAAAGAGGAACTTGAGAGGCCCTGGAGTCTAGACTCCAGAGCCTCCCAAGTTCCAGTCCTTGGGGCATCCCAAATTGGGTGTGAAACTCCCATAAACCCCGGAAACACTCAACCTCTCCCGGAGCCCTTGCCGCGTCTGTGCGCTCCGGCCCCATCTGTTGTTATTTTTTTCTTTTCTATTTGCTTGCAA
The DNA here is from genome assembly GCA_027917425.1 of Gastrophryne carolinensis. Lineage (NCBI taxonomy): Eukaryota > Metazoa > Chordata > Amphibia > Anura > Microhylidae > Gastrophryne > Gastrophryne carolinensis. The sequence goes on along the minus strand of CM051239.1, from coordinate 277,132,205 downwards.
CACTGTGTTATAAAAGAAAGTTTTTCCTAGCAACAATGTGTTTACCGTAGCAATCTACCTCAACTGGTGCATTTTGATGTACAGATCAGGGATTTTCTCACTCTGGCTTGCTAATAATATGATTGGCTAAGGCAGATACGACAGGTTTAACCTCTTCCACTGTAATTCAACTTCTTCAGATAGAGGGGATCACAGTTTTGTGTTCCAGTGGCTAAAAGGTTACTGAAAGTGTTCTCACTTGGAGAGGTCATTACTGCTGCTTGACTTAGCCAACGCTGCTTATCACCTCACCTGTTACATTGGAAGAATTTTAGGTTTTGTAGTCAGTAGTTTTTCCTGAAGACCATGAAAACCATTTCCACTGTAGAAAAACAGACCTCCAGGTATATGAGGATTTTGGAAACAGCAGGAAAATATGTAAATCACAGGTATAGGGGAACAATCCTAATACAAGTGATTATTTTACATTACCGCTGGGGTACCTCACAAAATGGGAAAGAGACTTGGGGATCTCTATCACCAGCGAGGAGGCCTGTAAAATTTTTGCGTTGAGACAGGGACTCTCCAGTGCCAGCTCGGCACAGAAAAGGAGCTATAAGGTCCTCACGCGGTGGTATAGGTGCCCGGCGGAAACTGCAATCTTCTTGCCGAATGAGACAGGAACGTGCTGGAGGTGTGGCACATCCCGGGGAGACATTCTCCATATATGGTGGGATTGCCCCAGGATCAAGAGGCCCTGGGAAGCCGTCTTCCAAATATACGCGAAGATGGAGGGCACGAGTGTCCCAAACAGGCCTGAGATGCTCTTCTGTCCCTGATCCCAGAACCATTGTCCAGAACGAAAAAAAGCATCCTCAAACACTTCTTGACAGCAGCGAGAACGATTATACCCAGACGCTGGAAATCCCCGGTATCTCCAAGCCTTACGGAGTGGTTTGTTGAAATGGAGGACATACGGAAAATGGAAGAATTGATATCAGAGGACAGAGGAACCACAGTGGCGTTCCTTTCGACCTAGACAGATTGGATCATGTATAGAGTCAGTTGCAGCGAAGGCCCTTTTGGCGGCAGATGCTTGATAGGACCGAGGCGGCTCCCTCATCCGCTGTGGGACCGGGTGGGCTGAGGCCACCCTTTCTCCCCTTGCCTACCCCCCCTTGTCCCCTGAGAGCTTTCCTTCTTCTCCCATTCCATGCTCCCCTGCTCCACCCCCCCTTTTTTTTTTTTCCCCTTCATGTCCCCCGTCTCGCTCGCCCTAGCCCATATTTTAGACTCCTGCTGCCTCTCGCACGGTTGCCCTTCCCCTCCATTTCTGATGTTTTTAGAGCCGTGCTTATCTGGGTGATCTTGCAGAACGGCTGGCTGGCTTGCCCCCTCCTCTTCTCTACACGGAGGCATGGCTCTGTCCCCCGGGCCTTCCCCTTCGGGGTGCCCGCTGCCCTTCAGTGGTGCTTTGCGGTTTGGGGGGGATGGCTGGACGGGTTGGTGAACTACAGAGCCAAAACTGGCTGCCCTGTGGCGGGGGGGTGAGATCTGGTGTGCTGTTGCATTGGGAGGGGATGTTGATGCGCTCGCCTTCCTCCAAGCTCCTCGCACTTCGTGCACATTGGGAACTCTACACAGGAGGGGGTGCATAAGCAACAGATCTGCCGCTACCCTATACATCTTATTCGCTGCGGAGCGCTGGCGGGGGGGGGGGCACGGGTCAGCGCCATCACACCTGTGGGCATGCTGGGGTGGGCGAGGAGATGGGGATTGTCTTATTTGTGCGTATTCCTTGTATACATTCATGCCTCATATCCATGTATGCCTATATTATTGGATATTGTGTGTATGTGTTTTTTCACTGTTAAAACAGTTAAAAACATAAACATAAAAAGAGATTAAACTAAAGATCGCTTTTAACATTCAGACTATCTTGTGAAATACATCTAGGTATCCCAAAAGTGGGCAGGATTCACAGCCTATGTGATTCACCTGCAGGGAATGGGATGTGTTTGCCACATGAGAACAGGGGTGATTATTAATGCCAGATTTCTGTATTCCTAGAGATCTTTAACCCATGGGGGATTGTTAGATCTTATTTAATACAAATTGGTAAGCACACTCAAGACAGTAGGCTAAGATTTTGGTTTTCAGTGGGTGCATTCATATAATACGGGGTGTGTCGCCCCACTAATACTTATAAAACTATGAATAGAAGCACACCAACAATTATATTTTTGATGCAAAAAAGAATATTAGTACATTTATTTATATATTCATACAGGAATGTGGGTCCACATGAAGGTAGTATATACATAGGGTATGGGAGACACTAATAATTTTAGCACACTGGAAAATATGATTATATACACTATATACAAAATTCAATGTAGCCCTAGTCCAAGTGCTGGGCTAGGATTGCTGATTTTAGTAGTGCATCATAAAGAGATCAGTGCTCGGGTAAAGCAGCAAGTACCTGATATGCTGAATCAGGTAGATAAATTCTGATGTGTTGAATCAGGTAGATGCTCTTTGCGCTTAATGCTGAAAATGGTGTCTCAAGGGTTCAAAAGGTTTCTTTCAGTACCTGGTAAGTACGCGCGGAGGCACTTGTGCTGAAACTGCAGCTAGAAAAAGTTCACGCAGGATTAATGCTTGATGCAAGAAGCAAGTTTGGTGTCCTTTCTGCTGTCCGCTGACACGTGTTTCGGGGGTGAGTCCTTCATCAGAGCGTTTGCAGAGGAGAGAGGTAATGTTCCAATACCCAACCGATCAAAGCTTGCTAAGCATACAATTCATATAGAAAAATCTGTTAGCTTGTGATTGTGCCAGAAGTTTCACCCATGGATGGTTTTATAGATAATGTCACCTCATTCCACAAGCCACTGCTGTCACCTCTATTTGACAGTCGCGCCCCGCCTTGCAACCTCCCATCCTTACTGTGACCTTTACAAAACGGTTTAATCTATCCCTCCCACGTTCCCCACAGCAGGTCAAGAGCCACATCAGATTGCTTAGAGGGCCACAGGTTCTGCATGTGTGCTTTATACCGTAAGCTCATAAGGGCAGGACTCACTCCTATTGTGTCTTGTATTCAAGATATTCATTGTGAATCCTTTACCACCTTAATATACAGTCTGTTCTACCCCATTTATAATCACTACTTACAGGAGGTGACCTAAAGTAATTCTGTAGTGCTGTATTTATCCACTATAGGGCCAAATAACACCAAAAGATAAGTAACTTGGTTGAGCTTTATTATGTATGTATGATGATTAATAGGAAACATTAAAGAAATGTTGACTTTAGATTCATTAATGCTTTTCAATGCCCCTATTTCAGCACAGTATTCGCGCTCACTCACTTACATGCCTGAGAGCACTGACACAAACAATGTAACCGGTTATTTTTGCAATGTCTAGCGTAGGGTAACAAACCGCTTACCCTGTTAGTGTATTATACTAATTCAATTTGAAATATGTTTTATTTATTAATTGCATAGATGTTTGGGCCATGGGCATGTGCTGAAGGTAATAGGGATACAGGAATTGTAGTAATCAGCGGTTCAACTTGCCGCAAAGCAGTGCGGCCCATCGGGCATATGCCCGGGTCTCCCTATGACTAGTCCACCCCTGGTTAGAGCCCTGGGTAGCCTCAGTTAAGTTCAGCTCTGAGTGCCACACTGCCTATAGGGAATGGGAGGGGTGATGCCACACTGCCTATGGGAAATGGGAGGGGTGATGCCACACTGCCTATGGGGAATGGGAGGGGGGAATGTCACACTGTCTATAGGGAAATGGATGGAGGAATGTCACACTGCCTATAGGGAATGGGATGGGAGAATGTCACTGCCTACAGAGAATGGGAGGGGGGAATGTCACACTGTCTATAGGGAATGGAATGGGAGAATGCCACACTGCCTATAAAGAATGGGAGGGGGGAATGCCACACTACCTATATGGGGAATGGGAGGGGGAATGCCACACTGCCTATATGGGGAATGGGAGGGGGAATGCCACACTGCCTATAAAGAATGGGAGGGGGGAATGCCACACTACCTATATGGGGAATGGGAGGGGGAATGCCACACTGCCTATATGGGGAATGGGAGGGGGAATGCCACACTGCCTATATGGGGCATGGGAGGGGGAATGCCACACTGCCTATATGGGGAATGGGAGGGGGGAATGCCACACTACCTATATGGGGAATGGGAGGGGGAATGCCACACTGCCTATATGGGGAATGGGAGGGGGAATGCCACACTGCCTATATGGGGCATGGGAGGGGGAATGCCACACTGCCTATGGGAATGGGAGAGGGGAATGCCACACTGCCTATGGGAATGGGAAAGGAGGAATGCCACACTGCCTATGGGAATGGGAGGGGGGAATGCCACACTGCCTATATGGGGAATGGGAGGGGGGAATGCCACACAGCCTATATGGGGAATGGGATGGGGGCATGCCACACTGCCTATGGGAATGGGAGGGGGGAATGCCACACTGCCTATAGGGAATGGGAGGGGGTAATGCCACACTGCCTATAGGGAATGGGAAGGGGTAATGCCACACTGCCTATAGGGAATGGGAGGAGGAGAATGCCACACTGTCTATAGGGAATGGGATGGGGGAAAACCTCGCTGTTCTTTAAATTTAAACAGATTGCACAATTTGTTGCAGGCTGGTGGAGATTTGACTTCTAGTAATGCAGACAACAGCATTAAAGGTCCCTGCAATCTTTTTCCTTTTCGCCTGTGGTCAGATACCTGCAACTGGCATTTGTACGCGCTTACTGCTAAATATTAGAAAGTGTCCAGTCTCATACAAGCTTCCCACTGTGAATTTAATCCCTTTGGATACATTTTCCCTTTATTGACTTTGACTCATGAAAGAATTTCTGGCTTGCTAAACAAAGATCTGCGATCTCATAAACTTCCCGTGTCCTATTATGTAACATTACTAGCTGGGGTGTGGTGGAATTCTCTCCATTGACTCTTTTGTTTTCTCCAGTTCTTTTTTTTATCCTACTGCAGCTCTGCCTGCTGTCAATCATTAGAGGCGTTTCCACTTCTCGCCTGCTATACTACTGTTATTTCTTCATAGTCGGTATCAAATAACTGCTTTGGATACTTGTTACCACAGTAACCAGCACACACCTTGTTTTATTTCGACATAGAGTAATGTGATAAAGTATGTAAGCCCCCATGGAAATGTTTAACTTTTCCACCATATATCAGCATAGAGAAATCCTTTTAATTTAATTATTTATTTAAATTATTTATAAGGGTAATAATTTTTTGTTTTCCCTTTTTTTTTATTCAAACAGTACAATTGAACACAACTCTGCTTGTAGACTTGATCCTATGGAGTTCTGTGGGCTGCATCTAGTGGCGGACTGGGGCCAAAGATCAGCCCTGGAATTTACCAGCCCCTGTCCGGCCACAGACATCTCTGTTGAGGCCCCCCACGCCCCACAACCTTGATGTTGGGGTTACAGCATTAGGGGCTGGGGTTCCTTGGCTTGTGGGTACAGTGGGGCTGGGTACAGGGGGCTGAGAGGGAGACTAATGCCCTTATTCATCAAGCGATAGCGCCAGGTAGTGTCTGACGAGCGCCAGGTCCCGCCAGCTAACGGCGGCTACCGACTCAAGTACGCCCGGCGTCGGCCACAATGACGCATTTATCAAGCTAAATGAGGCTAGTGCCGGCGAGAGCTACAGCTACCGCGGGATTCATCATGTAGCCGACTGCAACGAACAGCGCCGCTGCTAATCCCATCACAGCGACAGGTATGACCTGTCGCTCCCTGGCGATGTCCAATACATTTCAATGGAGCAATCTTTAATTAATCATAATTAATTGCTATTAATGTTTTTTTTTTTTTTTTTTTTTTTTTTTTACCCTTTTGTTGCCAAGCACGTAACACCTACGTGCTGGCTTGGCTGGGCCTTAAGTGCCAAGCCCGTAGGTGTTACGTGCTTGACTTTCCTCGCTTGTAGTTTAAAAAGTAAAAACAACAAATACTCACCTGACCCCTTGTTGGATCCGGCCGGGTCTCCTCTTTAATTTGATGCCATCCGATCCCCCGTGGGGGGTCGGATGGCTCCAGGAGAGCCCCCGGAATAGGCCGCCCCCCCCCCCCCCGCTTCTGCAGCAGCAGCTTCTAACTGTAAAAAAAAAAAAAAATAAAAATGACATTCACTTACCTGTGTGTGCGCTGGCTCCCGCTGTCCCTCCTCTTCACCTGGGGGGCCTCCGATCCCCCCCCAGGACTTACCGATCTTCAGGAGAGAGCCTGGGAGGCTCTCTCCTCTCTTCTTCACGATGGTGGCTGCCATCATGCCTCTAAGCCCCGCCCCCTTGGGGGCGGGGCTTATGAAGTCATCCCGGCCCCGATCTCAGGCTTCAGCCTTCTCAGCTTCTCAGATGCCGGTGATCGGTGCCCTGGAAGGAGGTGGCAGGAGATCCTCTGATCTCCTGCCTTCTCCTTCTCTGGATGCCGATCACCGGCATCTGTCAGCTGAGCGGCGAGGGACAAGAGCTTGCAATCGAAGGTAAGTACAGTAAAAAAAAATTTTTTTTTTTTTCTAATAAAATACTTTTTATTATTGTGTGGTGTTTTTTTTTCACATTAACCCTTTGTGAGCTGGTAAGGGGTCCATGAGACCCCTTATACCAGTTCACAAGGCTGGGGGGGTGGCAAGTCACCTGCCCTAGCGGGTGGCTTGCCATTAACCCCCGCACCCCCATTACCTGCCTCCCCAAAGGCCAGGGGGGGGCAGAAGAGCCCGGGCCCACATAGGCTATGTGGGCTCGTAGGCTGCAGGGTGGGGGGGCCACCAAAGCTGGCCCCCCCACTCTGTGCCTACAAGCCCCCATAGCTGGTCTCGGGCTGGTTACTTTGGGTAAGGGGGACCCCACGTCATTTTTTTTTTTGGATTTTGAAGGGTTTTTAACCCTTCAAAATCCAAAAAAAAATGGGGTCCCCCTCCCCGGGAAGGGGGACCCTATGTCATTTTTTTTTTTAATTAACCATTTGTCATCCAGCAGCTATAAAAGGCTTCTGGGCAGGAAAGGGTGTCTACCTATACATATGTGGTATCGCTGTAACCGGGAGAAATTGGGGTTTCTCACGCAATAAGATTTTATTGACAAACTTACATTTTTTATTACAAAAAAACTCTACAAATTGTAAAAAAATGTTTTTTTTTTGTTTTTTTTCACACATTTCACCCAAAAAAATTGAGAATACACCTAAAAAATACAAACAAGACATTTCATGTTAAAGCCCAGACTCTGTTGAAAAAAACAATATATAATTTTCCTGGGAAATCCCTGGAAATCCCTTCAAAAATGACAGTTGAATATGTGTAGCGCAAAATGGTGAAACATCGTCTGGCAACAGGGAGTGGCAAATGCTGCAGGTAGGCTGGCAGCGAAAGGGTTAATGTCAAAAATTCTGTGACCACTTCTGCAATGTTAGGATTTTTTTTTAAGGTAAAAAAAAAATAAAATGATTTTGTGCAGAATTGATATTACAGGTCTGATATTAATGTATTCATATTACAAAATGTTTTTAAAAACTTGTATAATTTTACAATCAAAAAATATGGTTGTTTGGGGGTTAAAAACTATTTTAAATCCATCGTCGCCAGCGGTCTGGGGTTTAAACAAGGAATTCACAGCGCTAAAAAATTCGGAGCGTGATTTGTTAATGAATCTGCAGCAAGCCGTTCGCTCTGGCCATTCGCTGTCAGGCGCACCCATACAACGCTGAACCTGTGAAACAGCGACCCCTAAGCCCGTATTCAACATTACCGCACACCGACTGAGTCGCTGTCAACAAGCAAACCCCGGCCAAGCACAGCGAATACTAGCTGGCGCTGTGAAAATCACGCTACTGGCGCTCATCTGTCGCTACCTGGCGCTATTAATGAATCGGCCTCTAACTGGGCAGGGATTTATTGTGGATGTTAAAAGCCCAACTGGCCCCAAAGCAGTGCGGCCCACCGGGAATTGTCTTGGGTCTCCCTATGGCCAGTCCGCCCCTGGCTGCATCTTATTTCAGGCTTCCTCATTGACTGGTTGCAGGAGGGCACATGACACGTGTGTCCACCACTTATAGCTCCTGAATCAAGGGTGCTGAACCTCTTGATAATTGATTTGGAACCAGGTCGCGGGCCACAATTTTTTCATCTGGAATGGCATAATGAAGATTTTCTACAACAGGATACCACCTCTCCAGTCGCATATCCTTTCAACACACCCTTACATTTATATGTAACAATCCCCACAGGCTAGAAATGCACATGCTGATTGGCTTAACTCTCATAATGAATATATGGGTCTGTTATCTATAGCCCTCCCCCTTCATATTTCACATCTCACATCTTTACCGTGTTCCTAATACTCACCCCATCTAAGCTCCCATCAATACTAAGCATTCAATAATTATATAAAAAACTATTTTACTAAATTATTCTGCCAAAAATTCCACCCAGGTGGTGTTGTATGATAAATGTCACAGCGTACATCCAAACCCCCGCTGTCACCTCCATTTGCCCATGCGTCCCTCATATATCACTCTCTACACAATCACATACCTCCCTCCCTGATTTGGAAGGACTGTCCCTTATTTGAGTACATACCCCCCTGACTACCTGGACCACGGTGCGGTAGCACCCCCTAGAGTTAGAGGAAAATCTTTGGTATATATTGAGGATAGGGGGCCGAGAGGCAAAAGGCTCTTATTGGACAGGAGCCCACACATGCACCATTGGAGCGGAGAAAGGTGAGTTATTACCGGCGCCCTGGGGGTATCACTCATTGAGGCATACTGGATAGGAATGCCCCAGCGGAAAGCCAGCTGCTGGCCCTGGATTCTTTTAGATTTGTTCTGCTTTAAAGAAAAATAAATAAAGAGTATAAGGTAACCAATTGACCTTGGGTCAGCACATTTATGAAATATATAAAATGATCAAGAAATGTCTTTATATAGACAGTAAGAAACATAACATATAGCTATAGTTATTCTGTTAATTCATATATGCAGGGCTGGATTAAGTGTGGTGGAGGCCCATGGGCACAAAATCTAGTGGAGGCCCCAGTATTTAACAGTATTATTTAACAGTATTTTCTCCTTTAATATAATAGTCCAGCTAAGTAAATGATTTGTGGTTGTCTGGCACCCGCCTGCTTACTGGACTGTCAAATCGAGTTCCTTGTGCCACCCTTGTGCGGGTGCGTGCTGCTCGGGAACTCCTGCTTGGCCATTCTGGGTGGGGGGTGTAGTCACCCAGCTGGTCCGGCAGAAAACAGTTCCCTGCATTGAGCTGCCAGAGGCTGTGCTTGGTGGCTTATGTGTAGTGAGCAGCCGCTGACAGCTCTGCACGCCCCCATCCCTGTAGCGTTGCTGACAGCAGCTTTGCTGCTCTAGACTCTCAGTCCTGCCCTGTGGTGGCTTTGGCTGCAGGTTTGCAAAAAGGGCGTGTGCCCCTTGCGCCCTCCTCATAATCGGGCCTTTATGTACAAACGGTGAATAATGCTTGTTTGTTTGAAGTGTTCCTACTTTTATGTACAGCGCTCCAATCTTCTTTTGCCTGGGATCTCCTCTCCACTCCACAGAGAACAGGCGGAGAAATAAGCTGATGGCGAGTTCACCTGTCCTGCTATAGCTGCCTTAATGCACCCTCTGCGCCCCCCCCCCCCCCCCCTCCTGCCCACCCGCAGTTCACCGACGCTGTGCTCAGCTGGATGGGTCAGCTTGCTCACTTCAGGGTTAAGAGAGGCACCCAGCCAGATGGGCAAAGGATGAGATCACCGAGCAGCATAGGCAGGAAGAGAAGAAGGGGGAGATCGATTGAGATGAGCGCCCCTCTGGTAGAAGACAAATGTCTTAAAGGAGCAACAGCACTCAACCCTGTTAGCTTGCAGACCGACCTGAAATCTGGCTCTAAATCTGTCCACACACATCTGCAGAAGTATGCTTAAGCTGCACCACCAGCGCCAAGGTGCCTCTGTGAGGTGCAGTCCTAACTCTAATCTCTGAGAGCCCCATTTGGGACATACAATGCAGATACATTGGGAGCAGGCTTACCTAAAACCTCGAGTGCAGCCCATGGGGTGGAAGGGTCAAAGACCTCGCAGTACAGCCTAGACCCCACACACCATGTGCTTGCACAAATTCAAAAGAAACAAAGGGGGGGTGGCAGCCGCTCAGACCATTTTATAACTAACCTGGGAGGTGCACGTTAGCAGGGCAATTAGGATACAAAAGTCTTAAAGGAGCCACAGCACTCAACCCTGTTAGCTTGCAGACCAACCTGAAATCTACCTCTAAATCTGGTTAAAAACAGAGGACTCGGTCACACACATCTGCAGAAGTATGCTTAAGCTGCACCACCAAGCGCCAAGGTGCAGTCCTAACTCTAATCTCTGAGAACCCCATTTGGGACATACAATGCAGATAAATTGGGAGCAGGCTTACCTAAAACCTCGAGTGCAAGCCATGGGGTGGAAGGGTGAAAGACCGTGCAATACAGCCTAGACCCCACACACCATGTGCTTGCACAAATTCAAAAGAAACAAAGGAAGGGTGTCAGCCACTGAGACCATTTTAAAACTAACCCTCCTTTGTTTTTTTTTAATATGGGGTGTGGGGTATAGGCTGTACTGCGAGCTCTCCCTTGGATGTGACCAAGGGAGATTTTAGCGCGGCAGCATGTGTTTTTAAAGCAGACCAAAAACTAACTGAACTTGTGAAATAAGTTTGGCCAAAGCTCCTGCCAATATTCCCCTTTTAGGACGTAGAACTAACTAAAAATGGACATTTTCCCTTACTGAATTGTCCTCTCTGTGAGATGACAGGCAATCAGTCATTGCATAGGTGAAGCAATGACATCATTGCCACTCACAAATGTGGCAATGACTTGAGGAGGCTGGGCATTACAGCTTAAATGGGACCAATCATTGCACAGGCCTACCCTCGAGTCTAAAAGACTCCAGGGCCTGTCGCTTAGGTCTCCCTTTGGGATGCCCCACTGTGTGAACCCCTCCCCAGATCTCCCACAAATTACCTTACCTTCGATGTAAACTCACTACAGTTGCAGCCCCGGCTACTCCGCAACTGTGCGCACTTCTGCGCCCAGCCATTCAGATAGGCTGGGTGCTTTGAAAATGCTGGTGACTGGTTCATTTTAAACAAGTGGCATTAGCTAGGAGTAAAGTGAAGCAGGAGCAGCAACAATTTCCAAAATGTAATTTTTATGGGCACAGCAATTCAGGTAAAGCTAGTTAAGAATTTAGATTGTGGTCCTCTTTAAAAGTGAGCACAGAGATGGAAGATAATTGCTTCTCTGAGAAAATGTGATAATTATGCAAGTCCTTCTAAATATACTAGATTGCAAGAGTAGGGGTCATTTATACGCCCTGCATCAAAAAGAATTCAGCCAAGCCTTTCTTTTACTAAGGAGAAAGAATGAATGGTGACAGGTTTGTGCACGTACCATTTTGCTTTTACAGGGGAGACCTGCTCAACTTTAATTACCTTTCTCCTGAGCTAGCCTTTGCTGGAATAATGGCTGGCTGCTAATGCAATAATTCTGCTATGTATTGGTGCTTTTAATAAGAGTAGTTAGTACTACTGTTAGCTCATGAGGCAACTGGTTAAAGTTAAAGCAATCCCGCACAGTGGGATCTTATTTTAGAGACAACAGCACCATGTCTGTTACCTGAGGGAGGGAGGCTTGGGAAATCCCTATTGGTAATACCCCCCACACAAACATAAAATGGGGGAATGGTGAAACTCTGTCCTCCTCTTCCCGGGTCCAACCAATGTGAGCGCCAGCAGCCACTTGCTGATCCATTGGCCAGTACAGTCCAGGGTCCTGGTTTTGTGCTTTTGGCCAGTTTTAAAGTGTACCAAGACCCCCATATTTAACTAGCATTCCTTGAATTGCTCCCCACATAAAGAGTTCCTTTTTCAATGCTCCAGCTCCCCACCACCTGTTTAGCTGGAAGTCCCACTTCCTTGAGTCACTGGTGATGTCATTGTGCACCTATGCAATGACCAATTTATTTTCATACAGGTATATATGTAACTCCTCATCTTGCTATTTAGCATGCTTACAGTGTATTCATTTTTAATATTAGACAATTTTATAATAGTGATCCTTTAATCCAGATTGATGAGAGTTTAGGCTTTTGAAATTCCATAGGTGCCAGTCTGTTCTTTGGTAGACCTCAGTAGTCGGGCAGGCTGATTAATTACTAGCGCCAGGTAACAGCAGATGAGCATCTGTACAGCGGATACACATATCCGCAAAGCAAAAACATATGGAATTATATTATTATAACTGCTGGCATTAACACTTTAATACCAGACATGTAATGCATAACAATATTAAAAAAATAAAAAAAAATAAAAATGCCTTTAAATAGGCCAGGAGAGGTCACACAATGATTTGATACAAAGCAAAAAAATTAAAAGAAAACCCTGTTTAAAGAGAAGAAAGGTAACGTCCATTGAAATGTATGGGAGAGCGACAGGAAATACCAGGTGCTCTGGAAGCCAGAGCGCCGCAGGGATCTGCTGAGCCGTCTGTGATGATGAATCGGGCGCTACGTGACGCTGTAAGAGGCACTCACCAGCATCACCTTCATAAATGTGGTATTGCGTGCCGGGGCCGGCGTTCACTTGGCGCTACCTAACGCTACCTGTCACTTACAAGGCACTGCCTGTCGCTATCCCTTGATGAATAAAGCCCTTTGTGAAATTTGATCAAGGCATACACTGTAAAATCCCATGGTAGGATGCATTACAACAAATCTCTTTATCTAAACTAGACTAAGGCCCTTATTTATGAAGGAATAGCGACAGGAAGCGACTGGTGAGCGGCCGGTAATGACGGGCCCCGCCACGAGAACGCCGGCTCCCCACCACAATCACACATTTATCAAGCCAATCCTGCTTAGCGACTGAGATAGCGCCATATAGCGACTCATTCATCATTATTCCAGCCTCAGCCCACAGCGCCAGCGTCCGACCTTGAACAGCGACAGGAATGACCTCTCACTACCTGGCGCTCTCCAATGCATTTCAATGCAACAATCTTTAAATATTCATAATTAATTGTTATTATTTTTTTTTTTTTTTTTAATGTGAAAAATTCTGTGACCACTTCTACCATTTTACATAATTTTTTAAGGGAAAAAAAATAAAAAAAATAAATTGTACAGAATTCATATTACAGGTCTGATATTAATGTATTCATATTACTAAATTATTTTAAAAACTTGTTTTTTTTGGTTTCCAAAAATATGGTTGTTTTGGGGGTTAAAAAACTACTTTTAACCCATCGCCGCCAGCGCTCTGGGGTTTAAACATGCATTTTACAGTGCGAGAATTTTTTGAGCGTGATTTTTTAATGAATATGGTGGGAGCCGGTCGCTAGGGCCAGTCGCTATCATGCGCTCCCATACAGCGCGGAACCTGTCAAATAGCGACTCCTCACCTAATATTCAACATTACGGCAAACCGACGCTATCAACTACCGAACAATGGCCAAGCACAGCGACTACTAGCGGGCGCTCTGAAAAATCCGCTACAGTCGCTCAACTGTCGTTCGGCCTCCCCGTTTAAAAAAGGCAATAATCCTTTTTACATTTTTATTTTATTTATTATTATATGGTGTCTGCTATAAATATTTTTGTGATATTGGTGTTCTATTGTTGTACTTTGTTATACTTTACATACAGAGACTAAAGAGCTCTTTACTGGCCTTACAGTCTAAAAGCCATTAAAACAGATTCATACAGGGATATTCATGTGTAAAAAAAGCCCCATAATCGCTTACCTCGCATTGCACTTTCACGCCTCTTTGCCACCTGTGGTATGTCCGCTTCCTGTGGCTGCGCTCAACTGCTGTCAGCCAATCAAGGGAGGATGCTAAAACCATAGGCGTACAGCTTGCAGGGCTCCATTGGAACAAGTCTGTGGGCTGGGAGAAAGTGCCCTTTGTTTTTATCAGGAGCATTTACTGTCCATTTAAAGTGGACCAACACCCAGGATTTTGATTATCCTGGGTTTTGGTCCACTTCGGCTGTGTGAAACCCCCCAGAAAGCCCCAAAAACTCACCTGTCCCCGCTCCAACATGACCGCTGCAGCCAATGCCCGGCGACGAACAAGCGAGGTCCGTCGACGGACAAGCGAGCGCGCCCGCCGCCGCCTCCCGCGTGTCACTCTTACAAGGAGCGCGCTCGCGACGCCCATTCACAAACTGCTGGCGCGGGTGCGCGCCCTGCTAGGGGGATGCGCGAGCGGCGGCGGCGCTGCTGGATCGAGGAGCAGGTAGGGATTTCGGGCCTTTCTGGGGGGTTTCACACAGCGGGGCACCCCGATCTTATAGATTCCCGGGCCGATCAGCATCGGGTGTTGGTCCACTTTAATGTATTTGTAAAACTCATTTATTAAACTTTGCTTTTTTACCTGGAACAGGAAGGTCCTTTTAATGCAGTAATGGTGTTTCAAGGTTATAACTAAACAATCGTTCACACATCATAGTATACGCCTCAGCTCTTGTACTTTCCATAAAACTGAGCAATACTGTGTTTACCTTGAGAGGAACTGACATTTCTCTAGGAATATTATGCTTTGCACTTTAAAGGTCACTTTCTAAGCTGAGCGGCCTGTGAACCATAAGTCTGCCTCTTCTTTAGGTTTATTGTCATTAAATGTGAAGCGCTGTTCCACCATTTCAAAGAGACACTGAGTGATAGTAGCTAAAGATTGGAGAGCTAAGGTGAGAACATGTTTTTCAATTGTGACACTTCCTATAAATTAGTAAATAACAACCCCCTATTACACATACCTGATTTGGGATGCCCCTGTGCCCACAGTTTGTCCAGTAAATCACCTCCTCGTTCCTACAACGCGTGTAAGGGCTTTTAATCAGCAATTATTGCTGTGCATAATGAATGCTGAATGAATCGATTGCCAGGTGCCCCCACCCGGAACATTCCTCTGGCTTTCTGATGGAGGTGATTACTGAGAAAACCAGGGGGTTTCACACAGTGGGGCATCCCAATTAAGGATGCCTCAAGGACGAGCTGTAACCAGGTCCTGGAAACTTTTAAACTCAAGAGCAAGACAACATGAGTCAAAACTCATGTTATCTGGCTCTGGAGTCTAATAGGCCAGGCAACTGTACCTGTACGTATTCTATTAGAGTTGGTAAGTTGATCATGTACAGTATTGTGATGCCATTTTGAATGCACGTGGCCATTTTTGGCTGAATCATACTTATATATCTAGTTTGTTTAGTCTTTCCTCTTCTACTAACCATAATAAGGTCGATTCACAGCCTTTCTTGAACGCACTTACGCATGAAAAAGTGTGTGTATCCTTGGCAGGTACCGCCAGCTATCGGCGGCTACCGACTCAAGTACGCCCGGCGGCGGTCACAATGACGCATTTATCAAGCTAAATGAGGCTAGCGCTGGCGAGAGCGACGGCTAGCGCGGCATTCATCATGAAGCCGCCTGGAACGAACAGAGCCGCTGCAAATTCCTTCACAGCGCCAGGTATGACCTGTCGCTCCCTGGCATTGTCCAATGCATTTCAATGGAGCAATGTTTAATTAATCATAATTAATTGGTATTATTATTTTTTTTTTTTTTTTTAATGTCAAAAATTCTGAGCCCACTTCTGCAATGTTAGGTTTTTTTTTAAAGTAAAAAAAAATAAAAAAAAAATTTGTGCAGAAATGATCTCACAGGTCTGATATTAATATATTCATATTACAAAATGATTCCAAAAACATGTATAACATTACAATCAAAAAATATGGTTGTTTAGGGGTTAAAAACTAAACACCCATCGCCGCCAGCGCACTGGGGTTTAAACAAGGAATGGACAGCGCCAGCAAATTCGGAGCGTCATTTTTTAATGAATATGAAGCAAGCCGTTCGCTCTGGCCATTCGTTGTCAGGCGCTCACATACAACGCTGAACCTGTGAAACAGCGACCCCTAAGCCCGTATTCAACATTACCGCACACCGACTGAGTCGCTGTCATCAACCAAACGCCGGCCAAGCACAGCGAATACTGGCTGGCGCTGTAAAAATCACGCTACAGTCGCTCATCTGTCGCTACCTGGCGCTATTAATGAATCGGCCTCCCCGTAGCAAAAGAGACTTGGCACAGGGATAAGTTAGTAATAGAATGCCAGGGACAGGAGCTGAAGAATAGAAAACAATAAAAATGAGGGGCTCACATATGCCTACAAGCCAGCGTATATGTACACATTACGGATATGCTAACAGAAAACAGAATGGACACGCTAAAAATTAAGTGGAAAACAGTTCTTTGCCAAAGGGAACTAGTAGGATTTCGCTGAACAGTGAAATTGCAGCAGCAAGGTACATGGAAAAAAAACCCAAAAAACGCTGAAAGACGGGACATTCACACCACGTAAATGAAATTTTCGTCCATTGTGTAAGCTGCGGAAGGTCTACATGCCACACTGGCTTACGTAACAACGAAGAAGGAACAAATCAGTTCTGATGGAGGCTCTGAATCATGCGATCACACATAGGAGCAACGAAGAGGCTTTCGAATAAAAACTAATATAGAAGGCTCTGATTCGACCTTATCATCCTTGTTATTGTCTGGATAAGGGGTTACAAAAAGCTTAGCTTAGCTAGAAAACATGGGGACAATTAAAGTGGCTGGGGTATTTGTTAGGAGGCATTAAAGCACCAACAGCAAGACTTTTTTTTTTAAGTATTCACACCACTATCCCCCATCAGGTTGCCACTCTAGGCACAGGCCGAGGGATGTCTAATGGGAAATACGGCCCTACCATTAACAAGTAATTTTTTAAAATGAAAGATGAAGCCTTCTTTAGCTTTAGATATTTGTAGATATTGGCATAAATGCCCTTTAGCCAACTAATGTATTTTATACAGAAGAGTTTTATAGTTTATTCTAACAGAGGGAAGGAGAACATATCATATACCTGCGGCCAATGGCCCTGGAAAGATGGTCCACCTGTTTTGGCATTTGCAAATGGCAACCGCAGGCACACTCCCTGTCAGAGGGTAGTGGAGATGCAGCCACCGGCGTGCTCGGGTCCGCTCGGTCAGACGCGGCTGGAGCCAAGTCCTTGATGAATTGACATAGGTGGATCTGAGCGTGCTGACTCGATGAGAGGCAGTGTATGTGCCGTAGGAACGGGGAAAGGTGAGTTAGACTGGGCGACCTGGGGGGTTTCACACAATGGAGCATCCCAGATCGTGGTGCCCCAGGGACAAGTACTAAAAAATATTCAAAATCACTGGTTTTGGTCCATTTTAAAAAGGATATACATTTTTAGGCTAAGGGAACCTCTGAATTTAATTTTCTCAGAGCAATGTAAGCTTTATAAGACAAATGTTTGGGTGCTAAGAGAATTTCCTTGCTTCTGACCGAATATTTCTTTGTATGGCTTTGAGGAGGTTATACTTTCTAAGAACAATTTAGTTGTCTGCCCAGAAATTTAGGCCAAGTTCTTTTCTAAATTGCCATCACTTAAGCTGTCATTCAGCTGTAGCTGATGCTAGTAGAAAACATGGTAAAAGAGCACTGCAATAACTTTTTATTCTTGGTACACATTCAGATGAAAATATACTTCTTGCAGAGTGCACCGTTTAATAAAAATAGTTAAATCCACAGACAATAGGGGAATAGATGATAATGATACATTAGAGCACTTCTGGTAATGCTCGTGTGCATAAGGGCAGAAAATATATTCTGTTAAGGCTTGCTTATTTACATTAAATTGTATGTGGAGCATACTAAGCACAATGCTTATCACTCATACATGCATAATTAATTCCAAAGCTGTCAGCAGATTTACAATATAAAACATATTGCTATGTCTGAGTTGCATTTGAAACACTAAGCAACAAGTGGAAAACTTCACTGATTATTTTTTAAAGTAGTCCTATACAAATATATATATATATTACGATTTTTTTATATATACATTTTTTCTAATCCTCCTGGAACACAGTTTTTTTTTTTGTTGCAGTCCATTGCATAGGCGTGGCAATGACATCATTGCCACACACAACAATGTCAATGAATGGAGGAGGCGGAGCTTTACAGCTAAAACAAGGGCCATTATCTGAGATTAAAGTGAAGCAGGAGAACTAAAAATTAGCAAAAGGCTCTCTCCATGCTCAATTCAGATGATGCTAGTTAAAAATGTGGGTTTTGGTCTGCTTTAATGACAAGCCTGCCGGTACTTGTAATGTGTCATGATGTGAGTTCCTCCCTCGTCCAACAGTGTAGTTGTGGCCGGGTATGCTGTCATGGTGGGATTTGGGGGATTCACTGGTCAATCACTCGTGAAAGAGAGTTTGGCTGGCTAATTGCTGTGTGTTGGCTAATAGCGCATTGCTATTGAGGAGGCTATGGAATAGACTGGGGGCAGTGAGAGGGGGGTGCCAAATCTTTGTCCTGGGTGCCAGAAAGCCTAAGTACTCTGCTGGCTTACAAGAGGCCCCAGAGCACAGAACGTTTTTTTTTTTTAATTCATTAAACCAGTCCTGCTGAGCTGTGTGGGTCTGATGCTTGTGTCTGGGGTGGGGGCATTCTATTTCATGATGCCCCCCCTGCATAATGTCCTGCAACCCCCAAAACCCTGGCCCCTCAAAACTCACCTTTTCCAAGACAAGATGAACCGGCAGCTGGTCCCGGACCTGCGTGACTCTTGGAAGTCAAGTGCAACTGGCCATCAGAAGTCACTTAAGACCGGAACCCGGAAAAGGAGGAGAGTTTTGTGGTGCGGGTTTTGGAGGTTACAGGGGGCTATGTTTGAGGGGGGCTTCACCAGTGATGCCTCCCCCCCAGACACAAGCATGGTGCGGGATCGCTTTAAAGTGATTGAGGATTGCTGGGTGGAGAGAGGCTGGGAAGATTTAATTGCAAGTATAGGTCCACTTTAAGGAAGAACTTCCTTACTGATGATAAAATACAGAAGAAAATGCAGTTTCATTTATATATTGTTCACTTACCTAATAAAATTACAAAAATGTAATTATGTAACTAATATTCAGTGATTGTTATTACAATTATTCTAATACAGCTTGTCCTCAGGGAGTATACCTGTAGTAATAAGTCAAAACAATGGGTTTTCCTAGTTCAGTATGATCAGCAAACCATTTTCTGAATACTTTTCATTGTTGCTCATGTCAGCATAATTAGATTATTATAATGAACATGGGAGTTGCATAATTGCAGATACTGTGTAAAGTGTTATTATACTGTATATTTAACTGCCAATGTACAGGTGTTAAAGTGGAAAAAAATGGGACTTTGACTTTTCCTGGGTTTTGTTCCGTGCCCCTGGGGAATCCTGAACTGTGTAAAATCCCTCAGAACGCCGCTATTCACTCACCTCTTCCTTGTTCCTACGGCGCATTTGTGAGATCTCAATAAGACCTGTCTGCCATGACTATTTCAATCGGCAAACTGCTCTCATTGAATGGGGAGAGCGTGTTGCTGCATTCCCCAGTGGCGTGCGCACTCCCTCCCCAGCTCCATCTCATTGAACGAGAGCCCACGTATGGTGAGAGGTGAGTGAATAGCGACATTCTTGGGGTCTTCCCATTTCAAACAGATTGCGAGGCTCAGGTAAGTTGAAAATCCACTTGCAGCTGTTTCCCAAATTTAAAGCACAGCAGCAGGAATTGGATTTTCAACTTACCTGAGCCCCGCAATCCATCCGTCAGCAATCAGATTTCCTCTGTCAAAATGTCCACGACCAGGGCTTTAGAACAATGGCCGTCCCCATAGGTGAGAACACTTTACATTGTAATCTGTGACCACCACCGGTGGATGGGTCGCAGGGCTGAGGTAAGTAGTACAGCATTTGCCTGCTGCTGCACACTTTAGGTGAAGCTGGTTGATGGGCTTCACCAAACTCAAACATGAACAGGTTTGGGAACCTGAACTTGCAAAGTTTGGTACTAACACTATATACCAACACTATAGGGTTGATTCATAGCCTTCTCAAAACCTTCTTGTTTTTGTCTCGTAATGTGTATTTTTCACTTTTTTCCCGTATGTCTACGTGCGTACGCATGATGCAGAGCCGCCATCGGGAGCGTTCCGTTTACTTTTCGTAGCTGCGTATGCCAACGTGAATGCCATTTTATGGCTCTCATTGCGTACTCGAGAGGACGAGGTTTTCGTTAGCGTTGCTTAGTAATCCTCGTATACTACCGTTTTTCAGCGTTTTTCAACGTAGCTTCCAACGTAGATTTTTAGTGTCCCGATATTGTGTGCTGGCTGTGAAAAGAAAACAAAAATGTATTTCTAGTGTATGCATTTTGAATACCTGTTGAATTAAATATTATTAATGTATAGCCTATGGATTGGGCCAGACATTAATCTAATATTCTAGGCTATGGATTGTTCCAGAAATTAATCAAATATTCTAGGCTATAAATTGGGTATACCTGTTGAGGAAGGCATGTTAACGTAAATTAACGGGGAGGCCGATTCATTAATAGAGCCAGGTAGCGACAGATGAGCGACAGTAGCGTTATTTTCACAGCGCACGCTAGTATTCGCTGTGCTTGGCCGTTGTTCGGCTGTTGACAGCGACTCAGTCGGTGTGCGGTAATGTTGAATACGGGGTTAGGAGTCGCTGTTTGACAGGTTCCGCGCTGTATGGGAGCGCATGACAGCGAATGGCCATAGCGAACGGCTCCCAGCATATTCATTAACAAATCACGCTCCAAAAATTCTCGCGCTGTGAAATGCTTGTTTAAACCCCAGAGCGCTGGCGGCGATGGGTTAAAAGTAGTTTTTTAATGCCCAAGCAACCATATTTTTTGAAAAAAAAAAAAACATGTTTTTCAAACCATTTTGTAATATGAATACATTAATATCAGACCTGTAATATCAATTCTGCACAAATTTTTTTTTTTTTTTTTTAACCTTAAAAACAATATCTAACATTGCAGAAGTGGTCACAGAATTTTTGACATTTAAAAAAAAAAAAAAAAAAAAAAAAAATTAATAGCAATTAATTAAGAATATTTAAAGATTGCTCCATTGAAATGCATTGGAGAGCGCCAGGTAGCGAGAGGTCATACCTGTCGCTGTTCAAGGTCGCTCGCTGGCGCTGTGGGGTGAGGCTGGAATAATGATGAATGATTCGCTATCTGGCGCTCTGTCAGTCGCTAAGCAGGATCGGCTTGATAAATGTGTGATTGCGGAGGGGAGCCGGCGTTCTTGTGGCGGTGAGCGTCATTACCGTTCGCTCACCATTCGCTACCTGGCGCTATCCCTTGTTAAATAAGGGCCTAAGTTGTCTACAAACTTACTAGGCTGGTGGACCTGTTCCTGGGGGACCACCCTCCTCTTTGGGGCCTGCCACTCCTCTTGATCTGACTCTGTTCAGCAAGCAAAAATATTGTTAGTTAAAATTTCATATTTGTTAATGACGACATTTAAATTTGAATGTGTGTGTGTGACATCACCCACCTTCTCCTTGCACCTCAGGTGCTTGCCCTTCTGGGTTTTCCACTCCAGGCTCTTCACCCGCCACGTCAGCATCTAAAAGTATATAAGTAAGAAATGAGTGTGTGTTTACACTGCATGTACCTGTGTGTGCTTCTGTTTGATAATCATACCTGGGTGCTGCTGGTCCTGCATCTCCTCCGCTTCCCTGCCGAGCAGCTGATGCCCCTCCTCTGCAGACAGGTCCAGTGGTTGTTCTTCCGGACTTGCAGAGGAGGGGGAGGACCTTGGCACTGGACTGCCACCACCTTCACTCCAGCATTGGCCGGACTCCTCGCCTCCGGGTGGGTCTTATTCTATAGTTGTATTCACTCACTAGAAGAGAACAGCATTCATAAACACACGCCTGCCTAAGGGCAGTGTATTTCTAAGATGTAATGGTAATGTACTTACTTGGGAAATATTTCATGAAGAATTTCCTTACCTGGGGCCTCTTCCTGCGTTTTAGGTCTGACCAGTGCTGGATGATCTGGGTATAGGTGAAGGTGGTGTCAGTTCTTCCTGTATTTTGGCTACTATTTCCAGTGCCAAGGTCCGTTTCTCTTAGCCGCTCGGCAGGTAATCATACCGATGGTTGAGCATGATCTAAAAGGTGGAAGAAAAACAGATGTCATTAAATAAAGCATCATACAGATCTTTCAAATTATGCAAGCAGGTAATTAATAGCACACCCCCAAACACGTTAAATCATTGTTAATGTCAGGACCTATCCTCAGATAGTACATTTGTTTGTTGCGCACATGTGCGCACAAACATTCTCTGCATTAGGTGCGTTTAATTCAACATTTTTGGCCCACTTGTTTAGCTCGTGATGCATAAACGCCTATGCATGCATTTGGCGTGCAAATAAATGCATGCAAATAACACTCACGTGCATAGTGGACTCCTGCTGCTGCAGAGTAAAGAGCATGGGGGCCATCTTGGGGAGGTTCACTTTCGTTATGTGGCACGCCCCAGCAGTTTCCCAGGCGCGCGGCCATACGCACTGACATCATAGACTGTGACAACGATTTAAAGGGTAGGCGCCAACACAGCTATGTTTCTGGATGAAATGAGAACTAGCAACAGGCAGAGGGAGGCTATGCTGGAGCAGTGGCAGATGATGAATGCAACCCTTGCCCAGTTGGTGGGCATCCAACAAGCACCACAACATCCTTACTATGGAAATCCACCATTTCAATAATTGTTTTTTTTTTCTTTATTTCTAACATATCATTGCAAAACAACAATTTACTATGATTTCTAAATTACTTTGCTCCCCCCCCCCCAAAAAAAAAAAAATTAGAAATGATTTGAGATTAAGGAAGTTTGAATCACCAAAATGTATTTGACCAACAAAAATATTTTTACAAAAAAAAACACAAACATAACATAAAGCATAACATAACATAACATAACTAAAATGATTCCAAATTGGGTGCCATCATATAAATCCTCAGGAATGTCCATAAGTGCTGGAGAGGGGGACACATCTATATATTGCGGCACCTTCTGCATAATTGCTAAATTATGCAACATACAGCATGCAATTATAATCTTAATGACCTTGGTTGGGTCATATTGCAGGCCCCCCCTGTATGGTCCAGACATCTGAAGCGACTCTTGAGAAGGCCAAATGCCCTCTCAACCACAGCCCGGGTCCTGCGATGATTATATAACTCCTGTGGCTGCGTCTGAGGGCACAGCATGGGTGTCATAAGCCACGGCAGCAGTGGATAACCTGAATCCCCTTTAAAGAAAAAAAAATTGTTAAGGGACCATTATTATTTATTATTGGGTGTTAATAAATTAGATATATCACTAAAACAACTAATTATTAGTTGATAATTCTTGATGAAGGTCTACATTAACATTTTTGATTTAGATCTACATTAAAATATACAATGCTACAATGCTTAAATATAAATAAGGATGTTCAGATAAAACACATACCTATAGAGATGTTCATTGGCAGCTGGAGGCACCAGCACTACATGCGTACAACCGATCGCACCCATGACGTTGGGCATATCGGCTATATCATAAAAGCCCAACTTAACCGCATTCCAGGCTACCACGTTGTCAGGAAAAAAGATGTATTTTTGAAACATGGTAGCCATGCCATGCAGAAACTTGTTTAGCGTGCGGCTCAGCGTAGGCTGGGACATCCCCACGGAGATGGCACCCAGCCACTAGAATGAGCCGTTCGCTAAAAATTGAAGGCAGACAACCAATTTGGTCATGCCTGCAATTGCATGCCTCTTCCTTGCGGTGGGGGCCAACCATGGGCGCAGCTCACTATACAGTTTCTGGAGGGAAACACGGTTAAGTCGGGTGCGCTCGAATAGCTCAACGTCATGCATGCGATCGATATCCAAACGTGTGCGATGCAACCTGAAATCAGACATACAGATGCATAGCATGCCGCGTAGCTGCAAACACTCATACTCTTCAACGTACTCAGGATCCATCATCTCCCCTCCCAACAGCTAACTTTCTCCTACAAAACGACCCTGTGAGTTGAATGTAAACACACTAGTTTTATTGGCTGTGTTCGAATCAACAATCAAGACTCTGAATCATGCGCAAGCCCATACAAATAACGTAACTTCCCTGCGAAGACTGCGAACTTTTTACGCAAAATATACGACCATCGAAAGTGCTTATTCACGCTAACTTAAATGCATATACGCATGAAAAATGTAACGAAAATCCCGAAAATGGCTGGAAAAACTCACAAAACTTACACACACACATGTGAAAGTGCATGTGACAGAGGCTTTGAATCAGCCCTTATATACCAAAATGTACCCATGGACTGTTGCTCTAATTTTGTGTTGCCAAAAATGCTATGTTGCTTTTGCAATGCTGTGCCTTACCAAATAGGGTGCCACATGCAACTTTTGCAAGAAAAGCTATACTCTCATTTGTTCCCCAATGCTCCTCAGTCTTGCAGCATGGTTTTAAAATTTACCAATGACGGAGAATGAGTACCTCTCGTTCTTGGCATTTGGTAAGCTGTAAAACACCAAAGCTGGACAGAGGAGTTGCAGGGGGCAAAAGCTGAGTATAACTTTTGGTTATTTTTTTGCCAGGACCATAACTTAAACTAGCAAAACCATCAGGATAAAGCACTACATTTAAGGACAAGGACAAAACAGACTTTGCATTTCATTGGACTCATGTCTATGTTTAAAAAAACAAATTGCAGGACTTGGTGCTCTCAATTAATCACATTTCCCCCAAAAAGCAATCTGGCAATACCCCTGATTTTGGCCAAATGGAGCTGGTTCATAAAAAGAACAACTTGCCAAATAGGAAAATAATTGGAGGCCGCTATATCTGAACACTTCTTCTAATAGTCTGCCTTTATTTGAATAACATGCTCATACCAGAATTAATGAAGGCATAAATATCTTTTAACAGCTTGCATGTTTATATTCTTTCTTGGTATGTGTTCTACTCCCATTTTATTGATTCCTTGTTAATTACATCTATCACACAATTAAGTTTAATTTAACTATAAACAGCAATAATGACCCCTAGATTTTCAAATCTGTGATTTCCAGCAAGTCTGTGCCTGCTACATTTATGCATTATAGGCTCAATTCAGGGACACATTCGCCTGGACTTCCGTAGCTGTCTGTGAACGTTTTTGTGGGTGTTTGTCATTTTTTTGTTTTTTTTCGTTCATTTTTTATTCGTACGAACGTTTGGGCAAATGCGTATATGCGCTTTCGATGAACGAAAGCAAATCGGAACATTTGCGTTAGTTCGGATCATTTTCCCAACAAAATCTGATATTTTTCGTTCGTCCAGATAACTTACGTTATTGGTATGGGCTTGCATCTCATTCAGAGAGCTGATTGCCGACGGACCACCACCCTATAAACCCTTTTCCTTTGCGATCCCCTTACGGGACCATTTTGACCACGAGACTAGCAGCTATGGACGACTCTAGTGCATTTGAGGAGCATGAGGATCTGCAGCTCATGGGCATTTAAATTGTCCGGAGGGCTGAGACCAGATTGCACCAGCGACGCATGCACATCGATGGCATGCATGACGTTGAGCTGTTCGAGCTCACCAGACTTAATCGCGCTTCCCTCCATAAATTGTATAGTGAGCTGCGGCCATGGTTAGCCCGCACCACAAGGAAGGGGCAAGCAATTTCAGGTATGACCAAGATGCTTGGCTGCCTGCAATTTTTTGGCGAACGGCTCGTTCCAGAGGCTGGGTGCCCTCTCCGTGGGGATTTCCCAGCCTACGCTGAGCCGTGCGCTATCCAAGTTTTTGGATGGCATGGCTACTTGGAAATATATTTGTTTTCCTGACGACATGGTAGCCAGAAACGCAATTAAGCATTTTATAACATCGCCGACATGCCCAATGTCATGGGTGCCATTGACTGCACCCACGCTGCCCTGGTGCCTCCAGCAGCCAACGAGTATATCTACAGGCAAGTACAATCTGTCATTTTTCCTTTTTTTTTATTTTTTTCAAAAATGTTATTAAAATAAAAAATTGGAAAAAGTCCCTCCTTGAAAAATATCCCTCCTTGTAATTATTCCCTCCTTGTAATTTATCCCTCCTTGTAAAGAGTCCCTGTGAAACAATGGACCGTATTTCGTTTCATAAAAATTTCACATGTGTTCACCAAGGAAACATTTTAATGTGTACCTGAAATAGACACTTCAAAGTTAATCTTTACTTTTTCAAACATACATATTCTTTTTTTGCTGTACAAAATACTTATGTACTTGGTTATTGTTATTTGTATTGGGCCACAGGTTTTGCTTAGGGTGAGATTAGTTAGTGTTTCACTAGTTTTCCTTGCCTTGCTAATGTTTTTTTTTTTTTTTATCCCAGGAACCGCAAAATGGGCCACTCAATGAATGTCCAAGCAGTGGTGGCCCGGACATGCGGTTCCTTAGTCTGCTCGCCGGGTTCCCAGGCTCATCCCATGATGCCTACATTCTTCGAAGTTCTGGATTGTACGGTCGGTTTGAGTCTGGGGAATTTTCGGGTGGATGGCTCCTTGGTAAGTTGACGCCAATAACGTCATTTTTTGGTAGATGTATGGCTATGAATTTAGTTTGTGTCCCATGTATGAAACTATGCCTATTTGAACTTTAGAACTTTAAAATTGAATTTAGAGTAAAGAAATAGTTAGTCTTCCCCACACTCTGCTGAAATTCTGTTCTTCAATTTATGATTCTGCTCCATCTTTGATTAGATGCATTACACTTACTGAGTAGAGGAGAGCAGGATAAAGTGCAGGGGGCGGGTTAGAGCTGTTTTTGACTCAGCAAAGCAGATACAGGGTCCTGAAAAGTTAAGACATCCAAGAATGCTGAGCAGCACAGTCCTAAACCAATACCTGTTAGCAGTCTGGCTGATTGGCCATCATCCGCCATCTTGGATGTTTAATTTGTTCCCACATCTATTAGATGTTTTTAGGCTTTTTTTTTGCCTGTGCAATATGTATGCTCATGCTGTGTAGCAAATGTGACCTAGCCTCTTAGTCATGTTGATGGCCCGTTTTTTGGATTCCATTTATGGAGTAATGTGTAATTTATGTTTTTAATATTAAATTTTGGCAGGTGATTCCGGCTATCCACTCCTTCCGTGGTTGTTGACGCCCGTCCTCCGGCCCCAGAATGCAGCCGAGGAGGCATATAATAGGGCGCACAGGAAGACCAGGGCTGTGGTGGAGAGGGCGTTTGGCCTATTGAAGACCCGCTTCCGATGCTTGGACTATACCGGGGGAGCACTTCAGTATGACCCCAAAAAGGTCATAGATATTATAATGGCCTGTGCAGTGGTGCATAATTTTGTTATATTGCAGCGTGTCCCCCGGTATGTGGATTTGCCCCTCGCTCCACCCACCGATGACCCAGAGAAGGACTATCGTGGCACACCGAGTGTGTCTGCCCAAGCCATGCGGTCTAATTTAATACTAATAGAGTATGGTGCACCACTAATAATGCTAGGTAAGGGCGTGCTCTCTTGCACACATATTAATCCAAGCCAAAGTATATACATGGGTGACTGTTGAGGACGGATATTCATTTTTGTATATACATTTCTATTTAATATTACAGGACTATTAGAGGGGTGATGTTTTAAGATGTTTTGTTTGTTGGTTTTAAAGGTTTGTCTTTTGATGTCTCAATAAATTTTCATAGATTGTTTATTGGCTGTGCTCCACTTCTTGTGGTCCCTGATGGACTTTTTTGACCTTAGGTTCCACTTTGGTTCGGTCTAATTTAATAGACACACAATTTTCTTAATTTGGGATTCCTTTGTTTGTTTTGTCCCTTTATTGTTTGTTAATTGTGTTTTTTGCCCTTTGTGTTTGTATGTTTGTTTCTTACTTTTACAAACAGAAATGAATTAATTACAAACAACTTTACACCTGATTTGAGACTCATGTTTTTTTTTGTTCTCAATTTGTTAGTGCAAACTTTAAGTCATCTTTATTCCCCAAAAACCTAAAGGCATAAACTTAGTCAACAACAGGTTAAGTAAAAATGTATGGGGTTTATTTGAAAAGCAAACATTGGAGTTGATGATCACTCCCATAGTTCATGAAAATACATGGTCAAACCACAAATGTCATTTTTGCCAAATCATGCCACATAGCAATTGGCCACAGGCAGGAGTTTCAAAGTAAGGCACTCCTGGCAAAAGTTTCATACAAATTTACTATACAAAAACATATGTGACAAGCATTGCCATGTCCAGATTTTTATGAAAACAAATAGGCCCACAGACACACCCTCTCCTGCTTGGCCACATTTGCCACAGGCACAGGTGTAAAGCAGCCAAACCTATGCCACATCTACACCTGTTACTCAGTGGGCCACCCAAACAAGAAGCCCCAGTCCCAATCCAAGTCCAGTTCAATCTCAGCCAGGGGTCAAGGTAGTAGTTTGCCAGCCCAGAATGTCCCCCAATCATGCCGACAAACAGGAGGAGCCAGAACCAATGTAATTCGCCACAAGCCTGCAGCACAACAGCTTGAGTAGCAGGTTCATTGAGGCTTCACCTCCGGCATTGGCTAGTGGGCTACCTCAGCACTCTAATGAGCTATATGGGCGCAAATCCAAAGCATACAAGCAAAGCTATACCAAAAGAGTATATTTGTAGGGCCCACCAGACTGGCCAATACAGTGGGGATGTAGAGCAAAGATGTGGAGCAGATACAGGCCAAATAGGCCTTAAAATGGGGGATGCCCATAAAAACCCAGGTTGGGGCCCTTGGAGGTGGGCCCTCACCTGGGCCTGTGTGGCATTCGGAATCTGCAACTGTTCCAACATGTTTCTATTGGTAGTTCGAAATTCAGCCATCATGGCACTGAGATTGTTCGTTAAGGTGGCCATGTGGCTGTTGCTATTTAGAACTTCAAGCATGCCACTGTAATAATTGGATAAGGTGGCCATGTGGCTGTTGTTGGACCTAAATTCAGTCAGCATGGAGTTTAAGGTGTTATGTATGTCTCTAATTGCCCATGAAGATGCTCGTGGTTTCGTTGATTTTGGAGGCGAAATAGCCGCCTCTCATGGTGCCATTCTGACTCCATCATCGGTGCGCCTCTCTCCTGGGAAACTGGGCGACGTAGTCGACTACGTCTCCCAATTCCTCAGGTTGTGGGGCGTGCAGATGATGTGCCTCTAGGTCCACCAACAGCCACAGGTCTGCTTGGCAAATCCTCAGCAGCAGAGCTAACACTGGGGACTGTCGGCTCAGTCTCTGCATGCTGCCCCTGATGGGCTGGCAGCATGCAGCCAGCTTCACTCTGCTGCTGAGGATTTGGTGTAGAAACATTTTGGGACAGTTGCAGATTCTGTCCCAGGGGGAGCTGTTCAGAAGGTCCCATCAAGGTGCTGTCCTCCACCAGCTCCTGGATTTCCTCCATCAGTGTGTGGGTCTGGTGGGACATGTAAATAAAAAAGGTTCAGTTTTTGGGAATACATATGTAATTCAGCAAAAAGAAACATGGCAAGTCACATGCATAAGCAACATCAGAAAAAGACACTTACCATATATATCAGATCCTGGGTCCAAGGCAGCACGGAAGTTGACGGCATGGTTAAACTGGCTGAGGATTCCCCACTAGCTGAGGGATGATGCTGGGCTGCATTGTGGAAATGAAGGCATGTTAACACACAACTAGGCATTGCTGATGTGTAATAACACATATGGTTCACTAAAACACAGGGCCACGCATGAATGGCAACTGCCCCAAAGGACCAAGTTGACCTTGACTATGAATGCCATTATGTGTTAGATGTATTAGTCAACAAGTACATACACATTGGTCTCCTTAACCAAAATAAACATGCATGTACTGGCTGTTCTGAGGCTTCACACATCCCTAAAAGCCCATTATGGGACCACACTCAGCTTGCAAATATCATTTGCCATTAGATTCGGCTGGTTGCCATTCTTTCTAGGTCAAACTTTCAAGCACCCCAGATCAAGTATTTCTGAGCAAAGCACAGCTCAAACCCAAGTTGCCTACAGATAAAGATGGAAGTGTTGTATGTAATTGACTCAAAATACATAACAGGCGGTCCTTTGCAAATCTCAATAGTGTTCCTACAGACTCTCAAAACTCATGTATGGCCAAGGAAAAAAGCAAATGATGAGTCGCCACACATAACACACCCTGTTTAAATGTTACCTCCACTACAAAGCACACCCTAGGGACATGTGTTAATCTATGGCTTTGTGCCTCATTTTACACGTAGATCACATTTCACATACACACTAACATTACTAACCGGCAGGAATAGTTGGAATGTCCGTGTCCTGTCGCGCCGAGTGTCCCTCTAAGGCCACAGGATGTAGAAGGCCCAGCAACATCTCCTCAGCTCGGGTAAATTGCAGTTTAGTGGGGAATCCTCCGCCATTTTGTAAGCTGAAAAAGATAGTTGGACACATTTAGCTAAATGGTGCCAAGACAAGACGAAGACAAATCCACCAAGTATATATGTACCTGTAAAGACGCCGTTTATTTTCTTTCTTCCGTGCTGCATACTTGAGGTCCGATATTTTCCTTTGAATCTGCTCCACATCTTTGAGCTCTTCCCCCGCTGCATTGACCTGTCTGGTGAGCTCCTCCAAAATTTCGGCTGTGTGCTGCTTGCTTGTAGCTTTGGATCTGCGCCCATATAGCTCATCATAATACAAGGTGAGGCCACTAGCCAATGCCAGAGTTTGTGCCTCACCAAACCTGCCACTCAACTGGCCTCTGCGCAATATGCGCCCTGTTGGTTGTGGTTCTGGCTCCTCAGTGTTTTGCGGGAAATCAGGGGACATTCTGGGCTGGCTGTGTGGGTGTGAAATTACGGACTGCTGGCTGGCTGCAGATTGAACCGAACTTGGAAAGGGACTGGGTGAGCGTGGATGGGTGGCCACTGAAGTCGCAGGTGTAGATGTGGCATATTCAGAGTGCCTTGACACCTGTGACGGTGGGGTGATGGTGACCTGGGGGGGCTGGGGCTTCGCACCCTCTTGGTCCCTTTTTTCCCCTCCATTGGGGTTTGCTTGCTGGCCTTCCTCTTTCCCGCTGGCTCCTTTTTTTTGGTGGTTGTGGTGGGTGCCTTTGGCTGAGCAATGCGGGTTGCCCGCAGCTTCGTTTTTGGCATCTGTGACCGAGCTGTTGGGCCTGCAGCAGGCTACTGCCGCTTGGATGCCTGTTTGCTGCTGACCTCCTTTGCTGCTTTAGGTTTGGATTTTTTTGGTGCCATTACTCATGGACTCTGAGAATGAGCTGTGTGTCCAGGACCCTTTAAATAAGATTGGCGGGGCGCCCTCTAACTTATTTACTTAACCATTCCCTTTCAACTGGTGAGGTTCCAGAAGATTGGAGAATGGCCAATGTCGTACCAATCCATAAAAAGGGGAGTAGAGAAGAAGCCAGTAATTACAGGCCAGTTAGTTTAACGTCTATAGTGGTCAAATTAATGGAAACACTCTTAAAAAAACAGATAATTTCCCATCTAAAAATTAATGACCTATTGGACCCAAAACAGCACGGCTTTACTGAGGGCAGATCATGTCAGACCAATCTTATTGATTTCTTTGACAATGTCACTAAAGTGTTAGATGAAGGTGGTGCTGTGGATATCGCCTATCTGGATTTTAGCAAAGCCTTTGACACTGTACCACATAAGGAGCTCATAGATAAGTTATTGAAGGTAGGACTCAATCCTTGGATAGTTCAGTGGATTTCCAGTTGGCCGAGGGATCGGTATCAGAGCGTTGTTGTAAATGGCGTGCAATCTGAACAAAGGCGAGTTACAAGTGGTGTGCCGCAAGGCTCCGTCCTGGGCCCCATTCTTTTTAATATATTTGTAAGTGACATAGGAGAAGGCTTGGTAGGAAAAGTTTGTCTGTTTGCTGATGATACAAAGGTTAGTAATAGGGTGGATATTCCTGGAGGTGTCTGCAACATGGAAAATGATTTAGCTTTACTGGATAGATGGTCAAAACTGTGGAAACTAGAGTTTAATGTCTCTAAATGTAAAATAATGCACTTGGGTAGAAGGAATCCCTGCTCTGAGTACCGTATGGGCATTACTGTGTTAGCCAGGACCTCGGAGGAGAGAGATTTAGAGGTACTGATTACTGATAGCTGCAAGATGAGTGGGCAGTGTAGCCAGGCAGTGGGAAAAGCAAGCAGGATGCTCGGATGCATAGCTCGAGGCATCACCAGTAGGAAGAGGGAGGTTGTGATGCCGCTTTATAGAGCCCTGGTAAGGCCACAGCTAGAATACTGTGTGCAGTTCTGGAGACCTTACCTGCAAAAAGACATTATTCAAATAGAACGTGTCCAAAGGCGGGCAACGAAAATGGTGGAAGGACTTAAACTTAAAACTTATCAGGAGAGACTTAAAGAACTTAATTTGTACAGTCTGGAGCAAATAAGGGAGAGGGGGGACATGATTGAGACCTTTAAATATGTGAAAGGATTGAATAAGGTTCAATGATGGACTTTTTTGACCTTAGGTTCCACTTTGGTTCGGTCTAATTTAATAGACACACAATTTTCTTAATTTGTTTGTTTTGTCCCTTTATTGTTTGTTAATTGTGTTTTTTGCCCTTTGTGTTTGTATGTTTGTTTCTTACTTTTACAAACAGTAATGAATTAATTACAAACAACTTTACACCTGATTTGAGACTCGTGTTTTTTTTTGTTCTCAATTTGTTAGTGCAAACTTTAAGTCATCTTTATTCCCCAAAAACCTAAAGGCATAAACTTAGTCAACAACAGGTTAAGTAAAAATGTATGGGATTTATTTGAAAAGCAAACATTGGAGTTGATGATCACTCCCATAGTTCATGAAAATACATGGTCAAACCACAAATGTCATTTTTGCCAAATCATGCCACATAGCAATTGGCCACAGGCAGGAGTTTCAAAGTAAGGCACTCCTGGCAAAAGTTTCATACAAATTTACTATACAAAAACATATGTGACAAGCATTGCCATGTCCAGATTTTTATGAAAACAAATAGGCCCACAGACACACCCTCTCCTGCTTGGCCACATTTGCCACAGGCACAGGTGTAAAGCAGCCAAACCTATGCCACATCTACACCTGTTACTCAGTGGGCCACCCAAACAAGAAGCCCCAGTCCCAATCCAAGTCCAGTTCAATCTCAGCCAGGGGTCAAGGTAGTAGTTTGCCAGCCCAGAATGTCCCCCAATCATGCCGACAAACAGGAGGAGCCAGAACCAATGTAATTCGCCACAAGCCTGCAGCACAACAGCTTGAGTAGCAGGTTCATTGAGGCTTCACCTCCGGCATTGGCTAGTGGGCTACCTCAGCACTCTAATGAGCTATATGGGCGCAAATCCAAAGCAAACAAGCAAAGCCATACCAAAAGAGTATATTTGTAGGGCGCACCAAACTGGCCAATACAGTGGGGATGTAGAGCAAAGATGTGGAGCAGATACAGGCCAAATAGGCCTTAAAATGGGGGATGCCCATAAAAACCCAGGTTGGGGCCCTTGGAGGTGGGCCCTCACCTGGGCCTGTGTGGCATTCGGAATCTGCAACTGTTCCAACATGTTTCTATTGGTAGTTCGAAATTCAGCCATCATGGCACTGAGATTGTTCGTTAAGGTGGCCATGTGGCTGTTGCTATTTAGAACTTCAAGCATGCCACTGTAATAATTGGATAAGGTGGCCATGTGGCTGTTGTTGGACCTAAATTCAGTCAGCATGGAGTTTAAGGTGTTATGTATGTCTCTAATTGCCCATGAAGATGCTCGTGGTTTCGTTGATTTTGGAGGCGAAATAGCCGCCTCTCATGGTGCCATGCTGACTCCATCATCGGCGCGCCTCTCTCCTGGGAAACTGGGCGACGTAGTCGACTACGTCTCCCAATTCCTCAGGTTGTGGGGCGTGCAGATGATGTGCCTCTAGGTCCACCAACAGCCACAGGTCTGCTTGGCAAATCCTCAGCAGCAGAGCTAACACTGGGGACTGTCGGCTCAGTCTCTGCATGCTGCCCCTGATGGGCTGGCAGCATGCAGCCAGCTTCACTCTGCTGCTGAGGATTTGGTGTAGAAACATTTTGGGACAGTTGCAGATTCTGTCCCAGGGGGAGCTGTTCAGAAGGTCCCATCAAGGTGCTGTCCTCCACCAGCTCCTGGATTTCCTCCATCAGTGTGTGGGTCTGGTGGGACATGTAAATAAAAAAGGTTCAGTTTGGGGAATACATATGTAATTCAGCAAAAAGAAACATGGCAAGTCACATGCATAAGCAACATCAGAAAAAGACACTTACCATATATATCAGATCCTGGGTCCAAGGCAGCACGGAAGTTGACGGCATGGTTAAACTGGCTGAGGATTCCCCACTAGCTGAGGGATGATGCTGGGCTGCATTGTGGAAATGAAGGCATGTTAACACACAACTAGGCATTGCTGATGTGTAATAACACATATGGTTCACTAAAACACAGGGCCACGCATGAATGGCAACTCCCCCAAAGGACCAAGTTGACCTTGACTATGAATGCCATTATGTGTTAGATGTATTAGTCAACAAGTACATACACATTGGTCTCCTTAACCAAAATAAACATGCATGTACTGGCTGTTCTGAGGCTTCACACATCCCTAAAAGCCCATTATGGGACCACACTCAGCTTGCAAATATCATTTGCCATTAGATTCGGCTGGTTGCCATTCTTTCTAGGTCAAACTTTCAAGCACCCCAGATCAAGTATTTCTGAGCAAAGCACAGCTCAAACCCAAATTGGCTACAGATAAAGATGGAAGTGTTGTATGTAATTGACTCAAAATACATAACAGGCGGTCCTTTGCAAATCTCAATAGTGTTCCTACAGACTCTCAAAACTCATGTATGGCCAAGGAAAAAAGCAAATGATGAGTCGCCACACATAACACACCCTGTTTAAATGTTACCTCCACTACAAAGCACACCCTAGGGACATGTGTTAATCTATGGCTTTGTGCCTCATTTTACACGTAGATCAGGCAGGAATAGTTGGAATGTCCGTGTCCTGTCGCGCCGAGTGTCCCTCTAAGGCCACAGGATGTAGAAGGCCCAGCAACATCTCCTCAGCTCGGGTAAATTGCAGTTTAGTGGGGAATCCTCCGCCATTTTGTAAGCTGAAAAAGATAGCTGGACACATTTAGCTAAATGGTGCCAAGACAAGACGAAGACAAATCCACCAAGTATATATGTACCTGTAAAGACGCCGTTTATTTTCTTTCTTCCGTGCTGCATACTTGAGGTCCGATATTTTCCTTTGAATCTGCTCCACATCTTTGAGCTCTTCCCCCGCTGCATTGACCTGTCTGGTGAGCTCCTCCAAAATTTCGGCTGTGTGCTGCTTGCTTGTAGCTTTGGATCTGCGCCCATATAGCTCATCATAATACAAGGTGAGGCCACTAGCCAATGCCAGAGTTTGTGCCTCACCAAACCTGCCACTCAACTGGCCTCTGCGCAATATGCGCCCTGTTGGTTGTGGTTCTGGCTCCTCAGTGTTTTGCGGGAAATCAGGGGACATTCTGGGCTGGCTGTGTGGGTGTGAAATTACGGACTGCTGGCTGGCTGCAGATTGAACCGAACTTGGAAAGGGACTGGGTGAGCGTGGATGGGTGGCCACTGAAGTCGCAGGTGTAGATGTGGCATATTCAGAGTGCCTTGACACCTGTGACGGTGGGGTGATGGTGACCTGGGGGGGCTGGGGCTTCGCACCCTCTTGGTCCCTTTTTTCCCCTCCATTGGGGTTTGCTTGCTGGCCTTCCTCTTTCCCGCTGGCTCCTTTTTTTTGGTGGTTGTGGTGGGTGCCTTTGGCTGAGCAATGCGGGTTGCCCACAGCTTCGTTTTTGGCATCTGTGACCGAGTTGTTGGGCCTGCAGCAGGCTACTGCCGCTTGGATGCCTGTTTGCTGCTGACCTCCTTTGCTGCTTTAGGTTTGGATTTTTTTGGTGCCATTACTCATGGACTCTGAGAATGAGCTGTGTGTCCAGGACCCTTTAAATAAGATTGGCGGGGCGCCCTCTAACTTATTTACTTAACCATTCCCTTTCAACTGGTGAGGTTCCAGAAGATTGGAGAATGGCCAATGTCGTACCAATCCATAAAAAGGGGAGTAGAGAAGAAGCCAGTAATTACAGGCCAGTTAGTTTAACGTCTATAGTGGTCAAATTAATGGAAACACTCTTAAAAAAAACAGATAATTTCCCATCTAAAAATTAATGACCTATTGGACCCAAAACAGCGCGGATTTACTGAGGGCAGATCATGTCAGACCAATCTTATTGATTTCTTTGACAATGTCACTAAAGTGTTAGATGAAGGTGGTGCTGTGGATATCGCCTATCTGGATTTTAGCAAAGCCTTTGACACTGTACCACATAAGGAGCTCATAGATAAGTTATTGAAGGTAGGACTCAATCCTTGGATAGTTCAGTGGATTTCCAGTTGGCTGAAGGATCAGTATCAGAGCGTTGTTGTAAATGGCGTGCAATCTGAACAAAGGCGAGTTACAAGTGGTGTGCCGCAAGGCTCCGTCCTGGGCCCCATTCTTTTTAATATATTTGTAAGTGACATAGGAGAAGGCTTGGTAGGAAAAGTTTGTTTGCTGATGATACAAAGGTTAGTAATAGGGTGGATATTCCTGGAGGTGTCTGCAACATGGAAAATGATTTAGCTTTACTGGATAGATGGTCAAAACTGTGGAAACTAGAGTTTAATGTCTCTAAATGTAAAATCATGCACTTGGGTAGAAGGAATCCCTGCTCTGAGTACCGTATGGGCATTACTGTGTTAGCCAGGACCTCGGAGGAGAGAGATTTAGGGGTACTGATTACTGATAGCTGCAAGATGAGTGGGCAGTGTAGCCAGGCAGTGGGAAAAGCAAGCAGGATGCTCGGATGCATAGCTCGAGGCATCACCAGTAGGAAGACGGAGGTTGTGATGCCGCTTTATAGAGCCCTGGTAAGGCCACAGCTAGAATACTGTGTGCAGTTCTGGAGACCTTACCTGCAAAAAGACATTATTCAAATAGAACGTGTCCAAAGGCGGGCAACGAAAATGGTGGAAGGACTTAAACTTAAAACTTATCAGGAGAGACTTAAAGAACTTAATTTGTACAGTCTGGAGCAAATAAGGGAGGGGGGGGGACATGATTGAGACCTTTAAATATGTGAAAGGATTGAATAAGGTTCAGGAGGGATGTGTTTTGAAGAAGAAACTTAACGATAGAACAAGGGGGCACAAAGCTAGTCGGGGGGAAGATCAGGAGCAATGTTAGAAAATATTATGTTACAGAAAGAGTAGTAGATGCTTGGAACAAACTTCCAGCAGAGGTAGTTGAAAAATCAACAGTCACTGAATTTAAACATGCCTGGGATAAGCACACATCTATCCTAAGATAAAGAGTACATACAGTATACACATAAGGGCAGACTAGATGGACCGTATGGTCTCCTTCTGCCGTCAACCTTCTATGTTTCTATGTCTGACACTTACGCGTACGGACGTGCATACGGACAAGAGGCAAGATGGCGCCCACAATCTTCACCCGCCAACAAGAAGAGATCATCATGCTTGTAAGTGTCTTTTAATGCCTTTGATTTGCCATCTAAATGCATGCCTAGCCCTTAAGGAAGTGCAGGAAAAAACGGTTTAAAAAGTGTCTAAAACTCCGTGCCAAACCGACGTGAGTGCCCACACGTGCCAAACAACACTGAGGCCAGCTTCAAGGATTGGATTAGCCTAGAATTGTGTCTGTTAATGTAATTTAGTCCAAAGATCGATTGGTGACAGATATTTGTATGTAGTTTTAAGTACATCCTATGTTTCTGTTGTGTTTTGTAGACCATGCTGGAGCACAGGTACAACTACCTGCCCAACTCTTTTGAGAAGCGCACTGTCGCCCTGGAGATCATTGGGAAAATCCAACAGCAGACGGAAACCACCTTCACCCACACTCAGATCATGCAGCATTGGTCAGACCTGAAACGACTGCACATGCCCCGGGTGTGGCGTTTTTTTGCCCTCCATTTCCCAAGTAAGTACATAGCGATTGCATGCTAGATGTAACTCATGCAGAAGGTAGGCATTTATTTATAATTGTTTTTCTTTTCTAGTGTTGGAAATGGATTACCGAATCCGCCGCACCCAGAGGCGCACAGGACGACCAGTGCTGCATGAATCTGCAGCTGGAAGTGAAGGTGGTGGATCTACAGGGCGACGGTCCTACCCCTCCTCTGTTTGGTCCTCCCACCAGCCCCTGGACCTTTCCACAGAGGAGGGGCGGCACGGCGTGGGCAGGGAGTCGTACCCAGCGGCGTTGTAACCTGAGAAAATGAAACAGAAAAGTCACGCTGGAAAATGCATGCATAGAATCGCTCGCACACTCATACGAGAGTGGGAAAAATTGAAAAAAATGTGAAAACGGCACAAAAACGAAAGTCTTTTTTTGTCTCTCTGAATCGAGCCTTTGTTGCTTATTTCATACACTGGTGTGAGATGAAAATGTACTACTACTATCTGTATGCAGGGCTGTATTTACAGCAAGGCAAACCTAGGCCTGTGCCTAGGGCGCTTGCATGGCAGTAGGGCGGCCATCCATGACAGCAGCAACAATTTTTTTTTCTTTACGTCGGTCGCGGCTCAGTGCCCGCAACTGGCGGCGCTCTTCTCCCCCCACGGTCTCGGTGACTCCGGTGGCGCTCTCACCCCCCGATGGCTCCGGTGCCCACACCCCCTCCATACCTCGAAGGACCCCGGACCCACCCCTTCCGCCCTGTTAAGGCAGCTGCGGTGCCTGCATCTCCCGTCCCCGCCTCGGAGGATGCCGGATCCGCCCCTTCCACCCTGTTGAGGCAGCTCCGGTGCCCGCACCTCCCGTCCCCGCCTCGGAGGATGCCGGACCGGCCCCTTTCGCCCTGACAAGGCGGCTCCAGCACACGCAGACCCCCCCCCGTCTTGGAGGCTCTGCCACCCGCAGCAGCCGCGTCTCAGAGGTCCTGTGTGTGTGACTGTGTGTGTGTGCGCGTTTGTGTGTGTGAGAGTGTGTGTATGTGTGTGCGTCTGTGTGATTCCTGGGCCGATCCATTCCCTCCCCGTGGGGCATCCAAAATTGGGATGCCCCACTGTGTGAAACCCCCTCTGGTCGCCCATAAACTCACCTTCTTTCCCGGTCCAATGGCGCATGCGCGGGCCGCATCCCCGCAATCCTTCTAGCAGGATGTGTGCCCGTGCCAGGCATTCCCTGTTGAAGAGGCAAGTGCGAGATGCAGCCGCCAGTGCGCTTGGAGCCACTGAGCTTAGACGTAGTTTAGACGCCCATAGCTCAGCGGTTCCGAGCGCGCTGATTGGAGGAGTGGCCGCGCATGCGCCATAGGAACACGATGAGGTGAGTTCGCTGCGGCGATCGAGGGGGTTTCACACAGTAGGGCACCTCAACCGGGGGAGTGGACCAGAACCCAGGATAGTCAAAATCCTGGATTCAGGTCCACTTTAAAGTGGAACAAAACACTCAGAGGATCTAGAGATCCAATTTGGAATGCCCTGGAGGTAAGGTCATGAAGCCAGCCCCCACAACACCCATATACACTTACCTCTTCCTGGTCCAACGGTGCATGCGCAAGCTCTGGTCCAATGAAAGCCGACCACTGTCACTAATTAATTCGGCAGTAATTCGGCAGCTGACTCTCATTAGTATCAATGGGGATCCCAGCCTGCTAAATTACGCATTGACAATGGGCGGCTTTTATTGGACCAGAGCCCACGCATGCATCGTTAGAGCCAGGGAAGGTAAGTGTTTACTGCACTTTCTGCGGGGGGGTAATACAAAGCGGGGTATCATGGGACAAAGCCAGTAGCTGGTCCTGGTATGGTTTGCTCCACTTTAAAGAGGAATATCGGAGACTCCAGGACCATTCCGAGTACCACTCCTAGGGGCATCCTGAACTGCCCTGCTGTGTAGAACACCCCAGAAGCCCCATTTGACTCAACTCACCTTATCCCAGAGCCCTCACCAGTTCTCTGCACCACAGCCGCATCCTGGCTCACCTCTGAACGCACCCACACTCTGAATGGGCGCACCGCACACCACACATACGACGGCTAGGAGGTGAGCGGGGGATGCGGCCAGATGCGCACTCTGCTCCCTTTGGTGCCCCTCTGCTGCTTAGCCATCAGGGAGCCAAGGGAAAGCGAGTGTTGTCCCATACATAACCTCTTTTCTGCTTTCTCTTGCTTACTACACCCCCTCTCTTCCACTTTTCCCTTTTCCTCCCCCATTTTCTTCTTTCTCCACCATCATGTCCTTCACTATCCTGCTTTCTCCATCTCTCCTCACATTCGCACTCCCTTAGGATGCTTTCTATCCCCCTCATTTCTCCAAACTTTGTCCTTCTACTTTCCCTCAAGCTTCTTCCACCCCCTCACTTTCACTTCTCTGTCTCTCATCCATTAGTCCTTTTTCTGATTCCTTTTTTTCCACCTTCCCTTCTTATTTTTTACATATAATTTCCTCTCTCCCCCTCATACCACCCCAATGTTTTTCTCTTCTACCTCTTCTTCACCATGGCCTCCTTTGGGGTGTGTGAGATGTGCGGTCACACAGGGTTCCATCCTGATCTCTCTGTAAGGGGGCACCAGGACATTCAGCTTGCCTTTTTTCTTCTGTTTTCCTTTGTCTTGCTTTCTTTACATTCCCCTTTAATCATTTCTTTTCCCCTTCGTCCCGCTCTAGTTTTTACATTCCCTCCTCCTACGTTGGTTCTTTTTTAATTCCCAAATCCCCTCCAGAAAGCGCCGTCCCCTTAGGGAGGGCAGCCCACATGACTGGCCTGCGTTCCGTCCGGAGGCAGACCAGCCATGGGGGGAAGGGGTCACTGGGGGGAGTGACCTCAGGGGGAGGGGGAGTATAAAAGGGACATTTGTCCCCCTCCCCTTCCTCTTTGACCCCCGGCGTGGATGGACGAGCAGTCCCACCCTCCCGCCCTGTTTTTGGTTATGTTTTGGTTTTTGCCCACAGTCCTGGGGGGGGGGGGGTTGGGGTGTTTTCTTTTGAATATGTGTTAAGGTTTTGTATGGTTGTTATTTATTTAAAAAAAAAAAAAATAAAAATAAATAATTAACAAAAAAAAAAAAAAATTTCATTTAAAAAAAAAAAAAAAGAGTATTTAGTAATATGTCTGTGGGCACCTGTTGGGGTGCCGCAGTATTCTGTTATTTATTTCTGTGCAGTATGTTGTCATAAAAAAAAAAAAAATGAGAATGTGTCATACTTTGTACATATGTTAATGTATTGTTATTTATCTTTAAGTTTTGGTTTCTTTCTCTGTGGAAATTTGGATTGTAATTGTCACAGCCGTTGGGCGGGTCTCCTCTCGGGTTTCGGGTCTGAGGTAGCATTTCCATGGGTAGGGTATGCGGCTGTTTACGTGGAAACCGGCCAGGACGAGTTGGTTAAAGGTTTTTTGGATGGTTGGCGTTCTGGTAGGGAAGGGGATGTTTTGGTCACTGGCGGTTAGCCCGATTAAGCTCCCTGGCCTAGGAGGTTTTGCGGCCGAGTTTAT
Source organism: Gastrophryne carolinensis (assembly GCA_027917425.1). NCBI lineage: Eukaryota > Metazoa > Chordata > Amphibia > Anura > Microhylidae > Gastrophryne > Gastrophryne carolinensis. The sequence continues at coordinate 277,090,573 of CM051239.1, read as the reverse complement.
GTTGGCTTCCGCTTGGTGGGGGGTCGGGGTGTTAATTTTTGTTCCCTCCCCTTCCCTTCATTTTTGGGATCCTAGGCTTCTCAGACCCGAACAATAGGGGGGACTCTTTACTGCTTGTACAATGTTGTTTATATATGTTGGGCTGTGGCCGATTAAATTTAATCATTCCAACGACATGGTGGTCTGGACTCGTTATTTGGCAGGTGAGAGGTATGACGCAGGGCATATGGAACGCTAGCCCAGTCATGCTTTTATTTAAACTTTTATTTCTCTTCCACTGTCTTTCTATATTGCTCTCGTCATCTTTCTTCACTCTCTTATTTAACCTTCTCTATGTTCTCCTTTGTTTTTCTACATTCACTACTTTTTTCTACATTTTTCTGCCCATGTTTTATTACCCATTGCCTTCGCCTCTCCTTTACACATTTTGTCCATCTCTTTCTCTTGTCACCCCCCCATCATTTTTTCACCTTTTCCATGTCTTCCTCTCTTTTCCACATTCCCTTTCTCTTTTTCTGTTCATCTTTTCCACATTCCTCCCAACTTTTTCTTGCCACCTTCTTTTCATTATCTGTATGTATTCCTCTTTTTCCTGTTTTTACATCAGTCTCTTTTCTACCTTACTTTAGACTTTATTTCTTGTTCTGTGCACCATACACCTTATTTTTTGTTGCTGCTTTCTCTATTTTCTCTTCATAAGGTGAATATATGTGTGAGTTTGGGGAAGTCATCCTAACATCTTGTACAGGCTGACCTTTACCAAAGGCTGGACCTGCTTTTTACATATCTTCTACCCTTCTACTTTTTCTCATCTGTTTCCCTCTCCTGCTTCTTTATCCCCTTTCTCCTACTTTCTTTTTACGTGTCTCTGTCACCCCCTTGCTTTTTCACAGTGATGTTCTATCATTTGTCTACCATTTAGTTGTTGATAGAGTGGGACAGGGTTAAAGCCCTTTTTTCTTAAGACATTTATTGTAAAGCAGACCTACCTGACACACACATTTATGCTGTAATCCCCTTTTTTTTCCCCACCACCACCACCCCTGCCACGCTTTGTGGAACCCACTGGGGCACACATAAACACTCACCTTTCCCTGTTGCAATGGTGCATGCGAGGGCTCTCGTCCATTGAGTGCCGCCAGCCATGACTATGTCATTCTGCAAACAGCTCTTATTGAGTAGAATGGGAAGCATGTGCATGCGCTGCCCATCCACAACAATGAAAGCAGCTTGGCAAATGACACAGCAGGCGACTCTTATTGTGCAAGACCCCCGCATGTGCATCGTTGGAGTGAGGAAGAGGTGAGTAGAAAATATCTTTCTTGGGGGTTTCACACAATGGGCATCTAAATTCAGGGTGCCCCGAGGGAACAGAACAAAACCCGGGAAAATCTAGTTGGGGTGACCAAAAAGTGTCTATGGCAGCACAAATCGTAAATACAGCCCTATCTGTATGGAGAACATATACACATAAGTGCTGCCTAGATGGACTATGTGGTCTCCTTCTGCCTTAATGCAAGATTATTAAATAAAAAATAAAATATTACATTTTAGATGATGTTTTATTAATGCAAATCTGAAAAGACAGTGTCCCTTGGAGGTATCCCAATTTGGGATGCTTTGCAGCGTTCAAATAAAAACAAGTGAAAAGGGGCACATGCGTGGTGAGCTGCCAGATGGATGTGTACAGACAGAGCTCTGCACCATCCAGGAACAGTGAGTGGTTTTCTGCACTGCCACTGAGAATTGAAGCACACTCTTGGGTGTGTGTTTACCCCGGGAGCAAGCTGGCCAGCATGGTGCAGGCTAATGTCAAGAAGAAATGCTGGATAGTATGGTGCAGGATAATGTCAAGAAGAAATGCTGGATAGTCAGAGTGACATCCTTAATTTCAGGTGGGATACAGCATCCAAGATGGCCACCGCAACAGGCCCTAAGCTGTCGGCCTCTACAGCTGCTACCAACATGGATCTCAACAGTAAGCCTGAGTACCTTTCGTCAGCTGGGGATGAACCACTCACGGTATCTGAGTTCCAGGGACTGTTGGACCAGGCACTAGACTCCATTGCCCAAAAGATCACTTCCAAGATTTTGGGGAGGTTCGCAAAAGAAATAATGAATTGGGGCAACAGGTCTCACTTTCGGCGCATAAACGTAATGATGTTCTACTATGCTGAAAAAGCACAAGGAAGCTATGGGATCCCCTTAGGAGCATATCAAGGTCCAGGTCCAATATGAGGTCTCCTGTTGACCTGGCTCGATGTCTCCTGAATTCCAGGGGTTGGCTGTGGGATTGAGATGTTGCTTCATGGGGCTTTAGTCCCAATTCAAGTTCTTGGGCAAGTTATGTCTTCATGTTGTCCTATGCTGATAGTTCTGTGTTTGTTTAATTATTCACAGGTGTGGACTGGGCTTCTGTCAGTTGCTAGCATAAGCAGGGCTCTGGGGCAGCGTATTGGGAACTCAGCATGGTGGAGAAGGCAGAAGGCCAGTTATCAGGCACTTCAATGTCAGTCAGCTTCTGGGCCATTTGTTTTACTGCTCTCCAGAAGCCAGTGATCCGGGGGCAAGCAGAAGGAAAGGGGACCTACTATTGTCACGTTTAGTTAAGTTAGTAAGACTTTTGTCTCTTAATGTTAAAGTGGACCAAAACACAGGATTTTCACTATCCCAGGTTTTGGTCTGTCCCCCTGGGTCACCCCGCTGTGTGAAACCCCACAGGTTCGCCGAGGTTACTTACCTTTCCTTGGGCACTGTGGCTAGAGCAGCATGCTGGAATCCTAGCCGCACTTAAGCTGTGTGCAGATAGCACAGCCATCCAGTTGAGGCGAGCGCACAGCCGAAAAGGAAAGTGAGTAATGCTGGCACCGGTTGTGCATGCATCATGGCCTTGAGGAAAAGGTTTGAATATCGGGAGTACCGCAGGAGGGAGTAGGCCTGCCCTTGAGCCTTATACCAGGGTAGGTTTTGGTCCACTTTAAGGGATTTAATATCCCTCTGAAGAGAACAAAAGCCTCCTGTCAGTTTCAATCGCTACACATTGATGTCATATTTTTGCATGGGACCCATTTCTCCCAGTCCTCGCTCCCCGGGTTCTTCCCTATCCATTCTCCAAGGTCTACATTGCTAGTGCTGATACGAAGGGGTATAAATTAGGTTTCGCAGGTGTCTTGTCTTTAGAATGCACCTCCAAGTATAGGGCTAAGGAGGGAAGGTTTCTCATTTTAGTTGGTTCATTTCAGGATACTGGGTGACCCTTGTTAGCTACTATGCGCCAAATACTGGTCAGACTTTTTACTTTTTTTTTACAACTATGTTTGCTGATATAAATATGATTAAGAAGGGGCTCCTAAATATGGGGGGGACTCCAACCTTGTCTTGTCGATGGATATTCAGGACACGGGCTCAACGGTGGGGAATTCAGGCCACAGGGATGATGCTGGCTTGCATAGGGTGTTCCGGGAGGTTCTTGGGAGTGAGGGCCTGGTGGATGCCTAGAGGGAGAATAACCTGTTTGCTAGGGAGTATATTTTTTCACACCCGCATAACTCCCTCTCCAGGATAGACCACATCCTTCTCTCCTGTTCGGCCCTTGCCTCTATGGTGAAGGCTGATATTAAGCCTATTGCCTGGTCAAACCACAATGCGAATATATTGTCAATAGTCTCTGCTCCCTACGGGACATTATTTTAGATGGGCTCTTAATGAGTCCTTATTTTTGAATACTGATTTTTGCTCTCTGGTCAGAGAATCTCTCCTTTAATATTTTAGAGATAATGCGGGCAGCATAGACTCTCTTATTTTGCTTTAAAAGGAACAGAAAGCAACTCTGAGGGTGCTTTGCTTGCAGGCCAAGCATGCTAAGTGTCAAAAGATAGATGAGCTGGAAGGCAATTTTGTCTAAGCAGTTTATGGAGGCACCATCAGAGGATTTGAAGAAGTTGGAGGAAGTAAAACTGGACTTTAACCTGGTTCTGACTAATTACGTGGAGAGGCGAACTAGATGATCTAAAGGCCAGTATTACCTGCATTCCAATAAGCATAGCTCTCTTTTTGCACACAGGTTAAATGCTAAATATTATTATTCTAAGTCTATAAGGCTGATCTCCAGATTGGGGGTACTTACTAGAACTAAAAGCAGTTGCAGGGCTAATATGTCTAAGAAATATGAGGATGGCTCTGGTTTGTCCCAGGATCATGTAGATGACTTTTTTCGTAATTTATAGCTACCTAAAATGAATGAGGAAATGGTGAGGGGGGCTGCAAATTACTTTGGCTGAGGTGCAGAAAGCGATAGGGTCCCTGAAGCCTAATAAGAATCTGGGCCATGATGGCTTCTCTGTATGTACTACAAGTTTGAAGATGGCAGCTCTAGTGCCAAGACGCTGCATGCTACGATTAGTATGATCCCGAAACCTGATCTAGACCATATTCGCTGGGCAAACTTTCACCAATATCTTTGTTAAATACGGGCGTTATCCATGCAAAGATATTGGCAGATTAGCTCCGGTATGCCCCAGCTTGTTGGTGTGCACAAGGTGGGCTTTGTTCCTAATCAGCAGGTGGGGGACAGTGTCAGATGATTCATAAATCACAGATGAGATAGCTTATGTGCAATATGCTGGCTTTTCCTTCTCCCCTTTATCCCTATATCTAGACAAGGTTGCACGTTGTCCCAAATTTTGTTTGTACTAGCGATTGAGCCCCTTGCTATTTCAATAAGACAGAATGCAGACATCTCAGGTTTGGGTATTGCGGGGTATCACCATAAATTGCATTTGTTTGCGGACGACGTGTTGTTTCTTACTAATCTATTGGTTTGTATCCCCAGTCTAAATAGGGTGCCTGATAAATTATATAACTATAAGAGTATTTAGGGTTACAGGGTTATAGTGCTTACTATAATGGTCTGAAGCCCAGCCAACAAGTGTTCAGAGAAATTTGCAAACTTTTGGAAACATGGAACAGGAATCATTTATCATGGCTGGGGCAAGTTGTGGCAGTGAAGATGACAATGTTCTTGTATTTGTTTGGATCTCTGCCCATTCAGGTTCCATCTTTCTTACTATGTTTAATACATTAATAATAATTGACTGTTTTGTCTTTGATTTGGGGGTAAAAGGCAGCTGGTGGCCAGGGAAATTGTATATAGGCCCTGTAAGCTGGGAGGGGGGTGGGTCCCTTCTTTTGCTCGATATTTTCTTGCTTCTCAGTTAGCTCAGTTAGTTCAATACCATTAAACCCGGGAACCTCCGCTTTGGGTGAGCATGCAATCCAGTTAAAGTTGATGGTCTTCTGTGACTTAGCCAACTCTTTGTAATCTGGTTATGAGGCACTCATTGCAACTTTGGGATTCTATACATTTTTCATCCAAATTGATGTCCCCACATATGTCTTTAACAATGTTATTGCATAATCCCATGTTTTTTCCTAGATATCACCCCCCTCTGCTCATTTGGGAGATGGGTGGATGCGGGCATTACTCCTCCTGGGCGAGGACAGAGTTCTGTCCTTCACTAATTTAGTGTCGGAAAAGTTTATTCCGTTGACTCCATCTTAAGCAATATGTGGACTCTAGAGGTAAGGATTAGATAAGTTGTGCCTTTTCAAACATCTGTGCTTCTTTGAACCTAGGTCCAGATCCTTTACATCTGTGATTTCCAATTAATTGTTGAGGGCTTCGGAGGCTGGACTACCAAGACATATTTTGTGTTTAAGTGGGTTGTGGATTTAGGACATATAGTATATGGTGGGATTGTCCCAAAGTCCGTTCCTTATGAACGCTGGCATAACAGTTAATTGATTCTGCTCTAGGAATCTATTTTAGGAATTGTCCGTATGAGGTTCTCCTTAATAGAAAGCCTGCGGAGCTCATTAAGATACAATTTGCCTCTTGAGGTTTACTTCTTATGACTGTTAAGCAGACAATAGCAGGGCGTGGATCCAGAAAGTCAAGGATAGAATGCATCAGTTTTTATGAGAAAAGAGTGGCTATTCTGTCCGACACTGTTCCTGGATTTAAGAGCCTTTGTATACTCTGTATGGCTTGCAGCCCCAGTGGGACTCTTTATTGCTGTAATGGCCAGTTAAGGTAACCATCTCCCCCCTGTTACGTCTCTTCTAGGCACTTTATGTTGTGTGTCTTGGTGTTTTTTGTCTAGAAGTGAATTTGTTGGGTTGTTTTTTATGTTCTTTCTCTTTTTCTTCTTTTCCCCCTTTCCTTTACCTTTTCTTTTCTTCTTGTCCTTCCTTCTTTTTCTTTTCTCTTTTCCCTTTTCTCCTTTTTTGGTTCCCTCTTCTACGGCAGTAAAATGGGTGCATGGGGTACTTCATGGTTGGTGATAAGCTCATGGGCTGGTAAGCCATGGGGTGGAATAAAAAATCCTGAAACTAGGGAGAACTGGGGGTTGAACAACAAGCCACCACTGAGAGTTGGAAAGGAATGGAATCAGCGATGGATGGTGAAGTGACTGAGAATAGAGTCAGTGATGTCACTCAGGCCTGTTGCTGTATTTAGAGATCATATTAGGAAGGTGCCTTTGAGTTAATATTAACATCCTGACACACCCATGTACCTGCCTATGGACCCACCCACTTACTTACCTATTTGGCTATTTACCCACCCACCCACCTACCTACTTGTCTACCCACCACCTACCTGCCTGCTCACCCACCTACATATGAACCTACCTGCTGACTCACTCACCAACCTACTGACCTTACCCACCTATCTGCCTACTGACCCACCCACCTGCCTACTTACTCACCCACCTATCTACCTACCCACTAACACACTTACCTATCCAACTGCCTACTAACCCACCCACCTAGCTACTTTTCTCCCTACCTAACCTACCTACATACCTGCTTACTCGCCTACCTACCCAAGCCCTGGAGCAGAAGTGGCAGCTGGCGGCTCCAGAGAAAAGTATGAATTGTCTGACCCCTGGAGCAGCAGGCCCCCACCCACCTACCTTCCTGCCCACTAGTCCATCTACTTACACACCAACCAACCTACCTGCACGCTCATCTACCTGATCACCCCTCACCTGTCTATCCACATGCCCACCCATTTATCTGCCTACCCACCTACCTGCACAACCCTCCTACCTAGCTTCCCATACATACCTACCCATTTATCTACCTGCCTACCTAGCCTACCTGCCCACCCACTCTGCTACCTAACCACGCAACTTTCTACCTGCCTGCTCATCCACATACTTACCCATCAATATACCTGTCAGCCCACCCACCTGCATATCTTACCTACCATTCCTAACCTACCTACCAACCTAGAAGATAGATGTAAGTCTACTCTACTTATTTTTGGCGAGAGGGTTCACACACACCACACACAGCACAGATTCACAGTACTAGATAGCATGAAACATGGCTTTTCAACTCATGGCCAACATTGGCTTGTGTTTTCTTTCTTAGTGTTGTTGACTACTGAGTGATTATTAGAGTGATTGCAGTAAGAAACAATGACAGGCGCATGGCCCCTCCATTGTAGTGGCACGAGTCCAGAGAGTTCCCATCTAATCCCAATTGACTTCAAAGGGTACCTAAGGACAAAATCAGAGAAAATCTGAAGTACAGTAACTGTGTGTAATATTTGTTTAACATTTGTGATAAGCAAATGTAATATGCGCATATATAATAGAGATTGTCCATAGAAAAACCCATGATTTCTATATTTCCCGTCTGGAACTATATGTGTGGCAGGTAAGACATTAGAGACAGTAATTTCTCACTGATAGCTATATGCATTTGCAGTAAGACACTGGGGAATCCTCCACTGTATTTGGGAATAAGGAACATAACTAGTCACAGAAATAGCTAAGACATGGGCCAAGGTTCTGTACTTAGGCCTGGTAGCTTCCATGCTCATAGAAACATAGAAGGTTGACGGCAGAAGGTTGCCCGCCTTTGGACCCGTTCTATTTGAATAATGTCTTTTTGCATGTAAGGTCTCCAGAACTGCACACAGTATTCTAGCTGTGGCCTTACCAGGGCTCTATACAGCGGCATCACAACCTCCCTCTTCCTACTGGTGATGCCTCGAGCTATGCAGCCGAGCATCCTGCTTGCTTTTCCCACTGCCTGGCTACACTGTCCACTCATCTTGCAGCTATCAATAATCAGTACCCCTAAATCTCTCTCCTCCGAGGTCCTGGCTAACACAGTACTGCCCATACGGTACTCAGAGCAGGGATTTCTTCTACCCAAGTGCATTATTTTACATAGAAACATAGATGGTTGACGGCAGAAGGAGACCATACGGTCCATCTAGTCTGCCTTTAAGTGTATACCGTATGTACTCTTTATCTTAGCATAGATGTGTGCTTATCCCAGGCATGTTTAAATTCAGTGACTGTTGATTTTTCAAATACCTCTGCTGGAAGTTTGTTCCAAGCATCTACTACTCTTTCTGTAAAATAATATTTTCTAACATTGCTCCCGATCTTCCCCCCGACTAGCTTCAGGTTGTGCCCCCTTGTTCTATCATTAAGCTTCTTCTTAAAAACACTTCCCTCCTGAACCTTATTCAATCCTTTCACATATTTAAAGGTCCTGACTGTACAAATTAAGTTCTTTAAGTTTCTCCTAAGTTTTAAGTTTAAGTCCTTCCACCATTTTCGTTGCGCGCCTTTGGACACGTTCTATTTGAATAATGTCTTTTTGCAGGTAAGGTCTCCAGAACTGCACACAGTATTCTAGCTGTGGCCTCACCAGGGCTCTATACAGCGGCATCACAACCTCCCTCTTACCTACTGGTGATGCCTCGAGCTATGCAGCTGAGCATCCTGCTTGCTTTTCCCACTGCCTGGCTACACTGTCCACTCATCTTGCAGCTATCAGTAATCAGTACCTCTAAATCTCTCTCCTCCGAGGTCCTGGCTAACACAGTGCTGCCCATACGGTACTCAGAGCAGGGATTCCTTCTACCCAAGTGCATGATTTTACATTTAGAGACATTAAACTCTAGTTTCCACAGTTTTGACCATCTATCCAGTAAAGCTAAATCATTTTCCATGTTGCAGACACCTCCCGGAATATCCACCCTATTACTAACCTTTGTATCATCAGCAAACAGACAAACTTTCCTACCAAGCCTTCTCCTATGTCACTTACAAATATATTAAAAAGAATAGGGCCCAGGACAGAGCCTTGTGGCACACCACTTGTAACTCGCCTTTGTTCAGATTGCACACCATTTACAACAACACTCTGATACCGATACCTCAGCCAACTGGAAATCCACTGAACTATCCAGGGATTGAGTCCCACCTTCAATAACTTATCTATGAGCTCCTTATGTGGTACAGTGTCAAAGGCTTTGCTAAAATCCAGATAGGCGATATCCACAGCACCACCTTCATCTAACACTTTAGTGACATTGTCAAAGAAATCAATAAGATTGGTCTGACATGATCTGCCCTCAGTAAAGCCGTGCTGTTTTGGGTCCAATAGGTCATTAACTTTAAGATGGGAAATTATCTGTTTTTTTAAGAGTGTTTCCATTAATTTGACCACTATAGATGTTAAACTAACTGGCCTGTAATTACTGGCTTCTTCTCTACTCCCCTTTTTATGGATTGGTACGACATTGGTCATTCTCCAATCATCTGGAACCTCGCCAGTTGAAAGGGAATGGTTAAGTAAATCAGTCAGAGGGGCTGCAATCACAAACCTAAGTTCCCTTAGAACTCTGGGGTGGATTCCATCTGGACCCATCGCCTTACTTACCTTTAGCTGTGCCAGCTCGGCTAAGACATCAGCCTCCAGAAACTCCGGAGCTGTGCCCTCCCAGCGGGAGGCTGTGCTATGGCCATCCCTGCTACTATCTGAAAATACTGAACAAAAGTAGCTATTCAGATGGTCAGCCACAGCCTTATCTCTGTCAATATAATTATTTTCCCTATTTCTAATTTTTGAGACTGCATTGTTTTTCTTCTTTCTGTCACCAATATATCGGAAAAAGGTTTTATCTCCCCTCTTCATAGATTTGGCCATTTCTTCCTCCTTTTGCCCTTTAGCAGTCCTTATAATTGCTTCCCTCTGTTTAATTTTATATGCCTCTCTGTCAGCTACACTTCCACTTACTTTATACTTCTTATAGGCAGACTTCTTATCTTTTATGATAGTGCTGACTTCCCTAGTAAACCATAATGGTTTCTTCTTCCTTTTATTCTTGCTAGTTTGTTTCACATATTGCTTAGTTGCCTTTAAGATGGCCATTTTTAATAGTGACCACTGGGCACTCACTTCTGCTACTCTGTTCCACTCACCTAATTTTCTTTCTACATACTCCGCCATTTCCTTGAAGTTTGTCTTCCTAAAGTCTAGCACTTTGGTTCTGGTGTGTGATTGCACAATGTCTGTTTTTATTCTGAACCATAAGCATTGATGGTCACTGGAACCCAGATTTTCTTCAACCCTGACCTCGGACACCAGATCCCCATTGGTCAGAACTAAGTCCAGAATGTTATCTCCTCTAGTTGGCAATGTCACAAGTTGTTTTAGAGACACTCCATTAAGTGCCTCTAATATAGTCCTGCTCTTGCATGTCGATGCACACGGGATATTCCAGTCCACATCAGGCATGTTGAAGTCACCTGCAATTACAATGTCCCCCTTCTCTGCCATTCCACTGATTTCATCTATTAACAGGTTATCTAGATCCTCAGATTGTCCAGGGGGCCTATATATCACACCAATTCTGACCACAGCTCCCTCCTTAGTCTGCATGGTAACCCAGAGAGTTTCTAGTTTATTATGTGTATTCTGAATTATTGTTGATTGAAGGGTAGTCTTGACATAAATGGCTACTCCACCGCCCTTTCTATCCAATCTGTCTTTTCTGTACAATGTGTAACCGGGTATGGCTATCTCCCAGTCATTGTGATCCTTGAACCAAGTCTCTGTTATTGCAACAAGATCCAATTCATCTCTGACTAAAATTTTGGAAGTCCCTCTGTACAACAAACAAATCTTTTTGGGATAAATCATTTGTTCCAAGATGTAGCACAATGTCCACTCGGTTATGTTTGCTTGCAGACTTCACAATATTTAGAATACGTTTCTTATCCCTATTAACCGTGGCACCTGGGAGACACCTTACTTCCTTTAGCTCATCTTTATCCTGTCCAAAGTCCACACCTCTAATTGTTGAGTCACCAACCAGAATATGCCCTTTCCTATTGGTTGGCTTGGTAACTGGTCCTTGCTGCCCTTTTGTACTCATTTTATTTGGTCCCTTATTTAAGTCCACTTCCTTTGATCTTACCAAATCCTGCCCAGACTGAGCATTAGCAGATACATCCACATCAAGCTCAGAAAGAACAGCAAATGGGTTATATTGGCTTAGATGTTGATGTCTTTGTTCTACATTGCGCAATCTTCCAGAGCCAACAGTCTTCCACTCTGCCCTTCTCTTGTGAAGTCTTTGTGGGAGTGGTGGCTGTATACCAAGCTGCTTTACTGGCTGGGATAGCTTCACAACTTCAGACTGAAGAGTAGAAACTAAAGACTGTAATTTTGAAATCTTGTCATACAACCCCTTCATTTGCATACAAATTGGACAGCATCACAAGTTCCACAGAGTACTACAAAACACAACAGCCAGGCAAGAGTTACACTGCACCAAACCAGACATTCTAGATAATAAGAATAGGTACAGCTAAAAAGTAAATGCTGTACTCACCACTATTTCTTGTGTACAACCCCTGCTGTTTTCAAACTACTGCAGTTTTTAAAACTACACACTTCTGTCCTGCTGCACTTATGTCAAGCTCCTCTCATACAGGCTGAAACTCCACAGAGTGAAACTCCACAGAGCAGCTCACCTGTTTATATACAAGCCTCTCTTAGTTAAGAGTTAGTACATATGATGGCTTAGTCACAGTGTTTTAGGGATGAGAGCAACCAGAACCTTTATAGGTTTAGAACTGTTTAAAGCTAATTGTAGAGCTAATAAACAGGAAATAAAATGCAGGAGAGAGATAAGTAACCAAGGTATTAGGAAATCAAAAAGATCTAAGACCTGCAGAGGACGCCATAGCCCAGGTACATAAAAAAAGGGAATAGATCTCTAGCTGGAAGGGAAAAACACTGCTACTGCTGTGAAAAGAGAGTGCCCTGTATGTGTGTTGCAAACCACCTGTAAGAAGTCTGCTGGAAGTGTTGTGGAAGTTGGCCCTGATCCCAGCATGATTTGATGATGCAAGCATAAAATTGCCATAAAGTTATACTAATGGCAAGCCCAATTGTTGTACTATTGTCTCAGGCTACACGTTGAACTGCCCCAAACTTCAATCAGTTTTCAAAAAGACCCTGTAGTTCCTACGTTATTTGTAAAAGCATTAGAGCATTGGAGATGCAGAGAAAAAATTAGGAGAAACAGTGGTCGTGGCAACAGTGATGTGATGTAAGCACACTATGATGGGTGTGAGAGGAGGGTGGGGTTTCAGAGCTGCAGAGAGAGGCAGCCAATCAGGACGTCTGGGGAGGGAGTGGGGGATTTCTGTTCTTGGTCCACTGAAGCTTTATTGATGGACCAGGTCAGCAGGGTGGGGATTCAGAGCTGAATGAGGAAGTAATTTCTTCACTAACGAGACATTCAGAGCAGGAAGCACAGTGCACAAGCCACTTAATGAAAGGTAAGCTACTGATATTTCTTTTTTCACTATATCCAGTCCAGGTCGTCCCAGAAGTGATGACAGTTGGGTAATCCACCTCCAGGTGGCGCTTGACTGCAGGATCAAAAGCTGTAGCTCCTCCCGGCCCCCTATAAAAGCAGGTGTCTCACATGATTCCCCAGTGTTCTTCCTGCAGTCTTGCTGCATGAGGATCGTCTGGATACTCTCTCCTGGAACTGCAGCTGAGCGGGGCCTCCTAGCCCATCGGCCGCTGCGTCATTACCACTGTTCCCGTGGACCCACTACTGCCTCCCTGCTTTGGCTGACCGGGAGGATGAAGGTAGGGTGAACGCCGGGGTCAGGCGTTGGCAGAGCTAGGCTCTGGGCCGCAGACCCTGTCTAAAGGGTAGCCGGCCATAGGTTGATGGTGAGCCTATAGGGGGGGGGGGGAACCACTCTATGCCCACGGGGATTTCATGCCCTCCCTGCCCCACAAGCTTTATTGTTGTTGTGCTTGGTGTACTTATTTTTTGCTTTGACTGGACTGGACTGGAGTCCCTTGTGAGCTGGATCATTTGTGTTTGACTTTATTCTCCTCACATACTTGCTCCCTAGAGGCTCCTGTTCTTCTCCCCTCTCCATCATGCTGCCGCGCTGTGAGGAGGGGGGGGAGACAGCGCTGCACCGGCCGATGAATTGTCTGGAGGCCGCGGCCTCTGCTGCGGCGTGCGCGCTGCGTGAGGCTGGCTTGAGGCCACGTGAGGGCGTCGGGCAGGCGTTTTCTGGCTGGGCTCCTCCGTGGGCCGCTCTGCTGTCTCTGGCCCCCCTCCATCTTGGGGGTGGGCGCGCTCTCTTTGCGCCCCTCGAGGAATGTGGTCTGCTGCTGCTGCTCCGCGCCATCTTGTCTGCCCTCAGCCCTTCCTGAGCTGAGGCCATCGCGAGGTGTCGTGAGTCCCTCTTGATAAACATATCTATTTTTATTGTTGCTGGGCATGCGCTGTGGGATGCTTATGTGCCTTTCACTTTGTGTCTTCTAGGTGGGCCCCTTGATTACTAAGGGTTGTGGTTCCTCTTGGCCGCGGCCAAAAAGTCGCTCACTAGTATCCCCTTCGTGGATCACAGGCTGTTTGGGGGAGCGCCTGGACCTCCTGGCCAAGGACGGTAGACTTCCTCAGTGTCTGAGCTTGCATGGCCCTTTCGGGGCTCATCTGCCTATCGCTCCTTTCGAGGAGGAAGAGGCTCTTCATTTTCAGGCTCTCGCAGAGATTCCTGGGGACGAGGTAGGTCCCGCGGTCGACCCAATCCCTCCTGGGGATCCAAGTCCAAGCCCCCCCACCAAGGCTCCTCAGGCATGAGGAGGTGCCCTCACCCATTCGGGTGGGGGGACGGCTTCTGCTATTTGCTCACGTCTGGAGACAGCACGTCTCGGATCGGTGGATTCAGGAGGTGGTTTGCTCCGGTTACAAAATAGAGCTGGCAGTCTGACCGCCCTCAAGATTTCTTCAGTCTTGGATTTCCCAGAACCCATTGACAGCGCAAGGCCTGTGAACGGCCGACCAACACCTTCTGCTGTCAGGTGTGATTTGTTCCGTGCCTCGGCAGGAACGGAGTCAGGGCTTTTGTTCCAATCTGTGCCCAAGAAGGAGAAGGACGGAACGCTGAGACCCATCCTGGACCTGAAGGGTCTCAACAGGTTTGTCAGTGTCAGACATTTCCGCATGGAGACCTTAAGGTCCGCAGTGAGCTTGTTTCGCCCCGGCGACCATGGTGGACATCAAGGATGCTTATCTGAACATTCCGATATTCCAGGGGCACCAGAAGTTCCTGAGGTTTGCGCTGGAGGATCAGCACTTCCAGTTTGTGGCGTTGCCATTTGGGATTTCCCCTCAGCCCCCCGTGTGTTCACCAAGGTGCTGGCAGGCGATATGGCTATCCTGAGGAATCAGGGCATTCGCGTGCTGCCTTATCTGGACGATTTGCTGATTGCTGCTCAGTCTCTGCAACAGGCCGAGAGCGACACCCGGACAGTGTTGTCCACTCTCGAGGATTTCGGTTGGGTAGTCAATTACCCCAAGTCTTCAATCACTCCCTCGATGGTGAGGTCTTTTCTGGGCATGACGTTGGACACCTCTCATGCCAAGGTATTCCTGCCACTGCAGAAGGTGGTGGGTCTTCAGACGCAGGTGCAGGCCCTGCTGTCTTGTCAGCAGCCATCTGTCCGTCTGTCCAGTTATGAAACTGGTGGGCCTTATGGTGTCATGCTTCGAGGCAGTGCCCTTTGTTCAGTTCCACATGAGACCTCTTCAGTTGAATCTATTGACTGGTTGGGATCGGACGTAGGAATCATTGCAACAGGAGTTTTCACTGTCTCCCTCAGCCAGGCAGTGCCTCTTGTGGTGGCTGGACTCCAGAAATCTGCTGGTAGGCAAGTCATTTTTGACTCCACGGTGGGAGATTGTCACCACGGACGCCACCCTGACCGGCTGGGGATGGTTTTGGCTGACGCAGAAGATCCAGGGTCAGTGGGGGCCACAGGAGGCCCACTTGCCCATAAATATCTTGGAATTGAAAGCGATCCGGTTGGTGCTTCTTCACTTGACTCCCCATTTAAGGGGTCGTGCTATCCAGGTTTGCTCGGACAATAAGACGGCGGTTGCCTACATAAATCACCAAGGCGGGACTCGGAGCAAGCGAGCCCTCAAGGAGGTGACCCAGATTCTGACTTGGGCAGAGGAGAATGTTCCCTGCATCTCGGCGGTTTACATTCCTGTACACAGAAAAAGGCCGGAAGTCCCACACCTTCCAAATCCACCCACCGTAATGTATGGCACCACTGCTCAATTTATTATCACAAATAAATGTTTATTTACAAAAATTATAAAAAATCTATACTCACTAGGAACACTAACTAAGAAAACACAGAAAACACATAACAAGTCAATAAGGAAGGAAGGAAAAAAGAGGGGGGGGGCTGATAGATGGTACAATGTTAATTCATGGTCATAATAATAATATACGTTATAAATATACATTAATTATGCTACCTGGCTGATAAAAGTGAAAGTGATACAGTGCATATAACAAAATTGTTTAAAAACATCAAACTAGACAATACCTCAATACATTATAAACTATAATAAAAGTGCAAGTGCTAGCATACAATATCCTCCTACTCTGTACAAGCTGCCATATGCATACTATTCAAACAGTGAGGACCAGCCGGGTAAAACAAAAGAAATGCAATTACCAATATCAGAAAGATCTTACATAAACAGCGACCAACAGCCCACCAACCCAACGTCTACGCATTGCGTGACGTCACAGGCGTCACTTCCTCAGGACGTAAAGCAACCCACAATCCTACCTACTTATATACCAACCTGAGGAGCTCCAGCACCGCCCGCCACACATCTCGCCGCCCGTCACGCGCCGCCCGTCGAGCGTGCAAAGTGGCTCCGACGCATCCCGGCCGGAAATGCGTCAGAGCAGCGGCGCGCACAGTGCGGCGTACAATTAGAAATGGGCAAGTGACAGGAACGGGCATAAATTTATATTAAGGTTTATATTCCTGGGATAGAGAACCACGAGGCAGACTCCCTGAGCAGGAGTGCCTCACACCTGGGGGAATGGTCTCTCAGCGACAAGATCTTTCACGCTCTGTGTCTCTGCTGGGGTCAGCCGGATGTGGACCTGTTTGCGTCCAGACACAATCACAAGCTCCCGAGATTCGTCTCCCTGTAGAGAGATCCTCTGGCATTTGCCACAGACGCTCTAAGAGATTTCTTGGACGGAGTTCAGGCTCCTTTATGCATTTCCTCTGTTTCCACTCCTAGGCCGAGTGTTGAGCAAGATAGCCCAGGAGGGGGTACCAACCATCCTGGTGGCTCCTTACTGGGCGAGGCGGAGTTGGTTCACGGACATAGTTCAGATGTCAGTCGATCGCTACGTCATGCCCGACGACCCAGGGCTTCTCACGCAGGGGTCGCTGCGGCACCCCAATTTACAGACGCGGGCTTTGACGGCCTGGCTATTGAAACCTCAATCCTGACGGAAAAGGGGCTGTCAACCACGGTTGTTCAGACCATGATTCAGGCATGGAAGAAGTCTTCTTCCATGATATACTACCGAGTTTGGCATGCCTACATTGCTTGGTGTGAATCCAAGAGCTTTCCTTGTCGCACTTTCTCTATCTCTAGGATTTTGGAGTTTTTGCAATACGGCTTGGGTCTCCAGCTGAGCACCCTCAAGGGCCAGGTCTCAGCCTTGGCCATCTTTTTCCAAAGATCCTTAGCCAATCATAGACTGATCAAGACTTTTTTCCAAGGAGTTACCCATGTACATCCACCGCGCAAGCCTGTATTACCGGTGTGGGCCTTGAATTTGGTGCTTTCTGCTCTCCAGGGTCCCCCCTTTGAGCCTTTGTGCGATGCTGCTTTGTCTATTTTGACCCTAAAGGTGGTCTTTTTGGTAGCTATCACCTCCGTGCATCGCGTGTCAGAGCTGGCCGCGCTTTACTTTGAACGACATAAGGATAAAGGTGGTGTTTCGCTTTAAACCTGATTTTTTGCCTAAGGTCGTTTCTCCCTTTCACCTTAATGAGGAAGTTGTCTTGCCTTTTATGTGTCCAGCACCGACTAACTCTAAGGAAAGGACCCTCCATTCACTGGATGTGGTCAGAGCCATTAAGTACTACCTGGTTGCGACTGAGTCCTTCAGGAAGTCGGATTGTCTTTTTGTCCTCCCCGAGGGTTCTAGGAAGGGCTTGCTTCCGGCCAAGTCCACTCTCAGTAAGTGGATCAGACAGGCGGTGGTGCAAGCATATTCTGCCAAGGGGAAGGAACCCCCTTTTCGTGTTACAGCTCATTCTACTAGAGCTATTGGTGCTTCCTGGGCTTTTCAGCACCAGACATCTGTTGAACAAGTTGTAAGGCCATCACTTGGTCTTCTGTTTTGTGTAACTTAGAAAAGGTGCTAGGGCCTCAGCTGATGCTGTCTTTGGCTTCAGGCGGTAGTGAAATGAACTACATGCTGTTCTGCACTGGGGATCCCGCCCTAATGGACACTGCTTTTGGATGTCCCAACTGTCATCACTTCTGGGATGACCTGGACTGGATATAGTGAAAAATACAATTCTGTGAAACTCACCTGTAGAATTGTTTTTGAATATATCCAGTCCAGGTCGTCCCACCCCTCCCTTATTCATTATCTCTGGTTGCCTGTTATGGAGATTGCCTTTTTTGCATTGGACCGTTGTCCTTGGTTTTGTTGGAGAGAGTACATGCTGAAGCTATGTGAAGTAACATAGTTGTTTGGCCTCCCGGCTTTTCTCTTTTTCTTACTGCTGTTTAACCACTGGGGAATCATCTGAGACACCTGCTTTTATGGGGGGCTGGGAGGAGCTACAGTCAAGCGCCACCTGGAGGTGGATTACCCAACTGTCATCACTTCTGGGATGACCTGGACTGGATATATTCAAAAACAATTCTACAGGTGAGTTTCACAGAATTGTATTTTTAACCTTTGACTTGCTAAACACTTTAACTTCATAGGAGCAGATTGAAGTATTTTAAGTGTTTGCTAGGGGACATATCTCTTCAAGCGCTGGGCAAATTCCAGGGGCCTTCCTTGGGTGTATGCTTGTGGCAAGGTGCACTGAGGCCTACTCTTTCACTGGCTTGGGTGTCAGTCTCCTGCCCTCTCTTGCTTCAGAGTAGGCTTTCTCTTCACAGCAGCTATGGCCTTCACTTCAGGAATCACGAAGTCTCTCCCTGAGCACATGGTGAGGCCTACTGTAGCTTTTAAACCTCCTAGCCATTATCTATATTGCAATTGTCTTTTTGTACATTACACCAGGCCAGCTGCATCTCTCCCTGTGTTTCATATGTACCATATAGCAGCCTTCATCACCCCACTGCAAACTGCACAGAGGGAAGGCAGGTGGATATCTCAAAAGGATAACAGGATACACCTTATTTTGACCATGACCACAGGTCTGTGTGCAAGAGTCAATTATTCTAGAAAGTGTATGAGGTGTGACCAGGAGGACACTGTGGCCGCACCTAAGATCTGTCCCATTCCAACCAAATCTCCATGTGATATCTAAATACATGACAAAGAAATAGAGGCATGTTTGGCTGAGTCTCCAGCTTTATCTTAGTTGTTTTTCTTATCTCTATTAGAACTGAAAGAAGCTACCAAGAATTGCAAGCATAGAAGTGGTGCAGCTCACAGTGGTGCATCACATGGATGCTCTACCACTTGATTCTATTTCAGCTTTGCTTAAATCACAACATTTCAGTGGGGGGTTATTTTTCCACATTTTAAAAAATTACATGTACAGTGTATCAGGTAGTATTTATTAAGAAAAAATGATAATGATTTGAGTGCAATTTATCACCATATTTAGCTGTGCATTTTTTTAAATCATTTGCACAGGAAAAATCTTTATAAAAAAATTCTCACAAAAAAAGTAAGAAAATAAATTCCCACGGTACTGAATCTGCCCTTATGGGAGAGTTTATTGGTAACTGAACTAATTAGCATATGGCTGTCATTCACCGTCATACTGCTTTCTGTTAATGTTTTTATAAATATTGAGCTTTAGTAAAAATAGAAACACGGCCTGTTTTGGGGCACTGGGTTGGGGATAGAAGGTGACAGCATCATATATATATATTATAAGATAAATAAAATGTCAAGTTGACAATTGTTTTTTATAGGATGGAACAAAATCATATGATTACTGTACCAGTTCTATGATCATTTCACCACCAGGGGCACTATAATACTGAACTCAAAGCACAATTTTGACACATCTTAAATGCACATTCAGTAATAATAATAGTATTAGATTATTGAAAGCTGGTTGAATACACTTATTTTCCATTTATTATTTAGTTACTTTAGTTACAGCTCTTTTAACCAGTTTCTGCTCATTATATCATACACAGAGGTGTTATATGTATTCTGTTTTACCTTTTACATGTAAGTTAAAAGGGGAAATGTCTGTATTTTTATATTGTTGTATTAGTTATGCTATCATTTTTTTCTTTTGATCAACATGTACCCTTGGGCTTGTGAAGAGCATTAGTATGTACCGTTATTGGGTTAAGTACTAAGGGGGAGCCTGTGGCTGTGAGACTTCTCAGCACCTATATTTGCCCCCTCCTGTCACCTCAGCCCCACATTTCTGAGATAATCTCCACTCAGACAAAGAACATAAAGTAACTGGGCATGGTGTAGCAGTCACACTTCCAGTTAGTGGAAGCGTCACCGCCTACAGATGTTTCCAATTGGAACAAAATGGGGAGTATCTCTGTTGGCCAGCAGTGAGGGGGTGTTAGAGATCCGGTTAACACCCTTCCTGTGGTAAAGTTGTCATCAGGAGTGTAGGTCTGCGTAAAGAAAACTCTCCTAGGCTTAAATAAAGCTAAGGCTAGGCCAGTCAGGATGACACAGGTTTCTGTGCATGTAAAGGAACAATATAAAAAGTACATTCATGCCGGCCTTTAGGGTGTGCTTCCCAACCCCCCAACTTGCTTTCATTTCTACATTCTTCCCATCTTTTGCTTTTCACATTACTTCAGTTACTTCAGTTTCCCTTTCTCTCACACTTTCCATGCCATCTTATCTTTTTTTTTACATTTTTTGCCCCCCTTTCTTTTTTCCATATTCCCATCTTCTCTTTTTCACCTTCTCTTTATATGTTTCCTTCTTTTGATCTTATTTCTGCATTTCCTCTTTCTCTTTTGCACCTTCACTATTTCCTTTTTCTGCTTGGCCCCACCCCTATCCCACATTCCTTTCTTTGGCCTCATACCCTTAGGACCGTGTGAGTATGTTTATGCTTTTTAATATGTATGTTTTCTGCTTTCAGTGAAAGAGCTTTTAAACAAGGAAGTTTCTACATTCATGCTGTCTAGCTTTAACAGCTAAAGTGCATTTAAACCCCAAACTGTCAACACTTCATTCTGGAGGTCCTGGTCCCCATATTTGGAGGTCGCTGCCTTGCAAGAGAAAAAGGGCTGCCCTGTGAAGCTGCTGCAACAGCATTTAGGGCTCAGTGTGGGTAATGGCAGATTCAGGAAATGTTTCAGCACTTGAAACATGTGCAGTACAGGCGCGAGAGTCCGGCCGCCATCTTGCAAAAGGGTAAAATGCCCTTAACTAAGCGCAAACAAGGCAGGCAGCTTAGGAACGCCCATTGGTGACATCATCAACCTGCTGTGGCAATATATTAAGGGTTCAGGCGGCTGTTGCTTCTTGCTGGTAACACCGATGCTACCTTCAAGAGCGTGAGTACTTTCTGACATGTGGCAGAGCCAAATGGGGGCAGTTGGAGCAAGAACAATTTCTACCCTATTTGGGTACAAGAGATTTGGGTACTGTCCACTATCAAGGAGGGTCACAGATGGAATTTTTCAAAAAGAATACCTTCAAATGTTTTGGTACAGACTCAAATCCCACAAAACCAAAACCTGGTACCCAAGAAGACGGAGGATCTCAGACCCATAATCGACTTAAGTAGGCTCAACAAGTGTATAAGACCAGACAAATTCAGGATGGATGCCCTTCCGATAATCACGCAAGCCCTTCAGCCCTTCATCCAAGGATTGGATGATTACTATCGACATGAAGGATCCATATTCCTGTGCATGCAAAATTTCAGCTCTATCAAATATTTGCTGTAGGCAAGGAACATTTTCAGTTCACAGCCCTGCCCCTCAGCTGTGTGCATCACCAAGGATCTTCACAAAGATCCTGATAATGTTGCACCTGCACAACAGGGTGGCATGCTCTTATGTCAAAAGGCAAGGGGGGGCCGAGGAGTGCTTCCCTAATGAGGATGTTGGCCCCTATTGTGGAATGGGCAATGAAGAATGCATCCCACCTGTTGGTCACTTACCTTCCCAGCAAAGACAGCATGATAGCTGACAGGCTCTCGAGATGCAGGATAGAAGGCAAAGAATGATCCCTGAGTGAATCTGTAGTCCTTCATCTAACAAGGATTTGGGGTAAACCCCAAATAAATCACTTTGTGTCTCCCTGCAACAACAAGACTCAAGCCCTGTTCTTGTGGTTTCCATGACAGGAAACTCGCAGCACAGATGGGCTTGTTCAACACTGGGATTTTTGTCTGTCTTAGGCCTTCCCTCCAGTCACATTGATAGGCAGGTTCCTCCTAAAGCTGAAGCATTCACGATCTTTCATTACAACAATCCTTCCACATTGGCCCAACCGCCCTTGCTTCCCAACCGTCATACAATTGAGTCATCCAGGTCTGATATTTTTAGAGACCTTCCCTACACTTCTGACGCAGGGGCAGGAGATTCACCCATTTCTGCAGAGATTGAATTTTTCGGCATGGCTGCTGAAAGGAACAGGTTGACGAAATTGGGCTGTTCAATTAATGCAATTAATACCTTGCAAAAAGCCAAGGAACCGCCAAGTACTTGCAAGCCTGAAAAGCCTTTGTTTCCTTTCTACAACAGAGCAGAACCGACTGCTCATCTTATGGAGTCAAGGAGATCCTAGATTTTCTTCAGTGTGGCCTAGAGAAGGTCTAGGTCTCAGGACTTTGAAAGGCCAGATATCAGCAATCGTGCGATTGGCGGAAATAAATAGGCCTTGTACCCCCTGGTGATGCAGTTTTTGAAGATCCGGCCCCCCAAGAGAGTGGTTATTCCACAACGGGATTTTTCCTTCGTTTTAGAACTCCTTTTGGGATCCCCTTTTTTCCACTAGAAGAGTGCTTATTAAGGCATGTAACTCTAAAAACGATCTTGTTAGTGGCCATCACGTCCGCCTCTAGAGTTTTGGAGTTGAAAGCTTTGGGATTCAGGGAACCCTACTTAAGATTCTTCCCAGAGAGAGTTTAGCTAGTCCCGCTAAGGGGACTTCATCCCGAAGGTTTTGTCTACATTTCACTTTAACAAGGAATTACATCTTCCCACTTTTAAGATGACACAGTGGAAAGTGCCACTCATCCACTAGATGTGGGTGCATGCCTAAAGCAATATATCCAAAGAACACAGTCCTTCAGGAGACAAGAAAACTTGTTTGTCATCCACTTAGGTAGGAATGAGGGATCAATCACATCCTTTTGTGAAGCTTTTGTGAAGTAGGTTCTATTATGGTTAAGGGTGGAGACTTTTAACCCATAGTATGCCGCCATGGAATGAGGCAGGAAGGAAAATCTCGTAAAAGTTGGGTATGATTTTCCATTTTTCTGTGTTTTATCTATTGCCTGGGAGGGGGGCATCGTCCTGAAATCTTGCACAGGGTGACAATGACCTTAAGGACGGCTCTGAGTAAGGTCAATGCACTTTCATAGCTTTCTGTCACTGTTAAGAGAATTTTCCTTACTTCCTGAAGGAAGATGCCAAGCTATCCTGCTTTCGGGGTGCAATTTTTTTATATTTCAATTAAGTATGCACTACACCACTAATTCTTAGCCAGAGCTAAATCAAGATGTTTCAGCAGGAACCTCTGATTCTCCTTTGTGGACGTTCCTGACAGACCTCAGATCAGGGGTACTATAGAAAGCAAAAGGCTCCCTGCTTGCCTTCACCCAGTCTCACAATGGTGATTACTCTCCTGCAGCCCTGGGATCTGAAGCCAGGTGCTGTACTTCTGGGTTTCGTCTGGGTCTCGGCTGGCTGGAAGTAGATTTCTGTGTACCAGCCAAGGTGCCCACGGAGAAAAATGGGTTACCCCTGTCTTGCCTCATACGCAGAACATACCCATCTTCAGCCTGGAACGAGAACAAATGTGACTCCCAGTTTCAGATATCAGGGTTGCAAAAGAGCGATCAGCCACATGGAACCAAGTAAGCCTGGTGCCTCCTTTGGCACCAATCTGAGATGTCAGGAATATCTAGGAAAGTGGACTTTCTGCTGCGCTGTGGTCCTCTTTAACCCTTTTGTTGCCAAGCACGTAACACCTACGTGCTGGCTTGGCTGGGCCTTAAGTGCCAAGCACGTAGGTGTTACGTGCTTGACTTTCCTCGCTTGTAGTTTAAAAAGTAAAAACAACAAATACTCACCTGACCCCTTGTTGGATCCGGCCGGGTCTCCTCTTTAATTTGGTGCCATCCGATCCCCCGTGGGGGGTCGGATGGCTCCAGGAGAGCCCCCGGAATAGGCCGCCCCCCCCCCCGCTTCTGCAGCAGCAGCTTCTAACTGTAAAAAAAAAATAAAATAAAAATGACATTCACTTACCTGTGTGTGCGCTGGCTCCCGCTGTCCCTCCTCTTCACCTGGGGGGCCTCCGATCCCCCCCCAGGACTTACCGATCTTCAGGAGAGAGCCTGGGAGGCTCTCTCCTCTCTTCTGCACGATGGCGGCCGCCATCATGCCTCTAAGCCCCGCCCCCTTGGGGACGGGGCTTATGAAGTCATCCCGGCCCCGATCTCAGGCTTCAGCCTTCTCAGCTTCTCAGATGCCGGTGATCGGTGCCCTGGAAGGAGGTGGCAGGAGATCCTCTGATCTCCTGCCTTCTCCTTCTCTGGATGCCGATCACCGGCATCTGTCAGCTGAGCGGCGAGGGACAAGAGCTTGCAATCGAAGGTAAGTACAGTAAAAAAAAATTTTTTTTTTTTCTAATAAAATACTTTTTATTATTGTGTGGTGTTTTTTTTTCACATTAACCCTTTGTGAGCTGGTAAGGGGTCCATGAGACCCCTTATACCAGTTCACAAGGCTGGGGGGGTGGCAAGTCACCTGCCCTAGCGGGTGGCTTGCCATTAACCCCCGCACCCCCATTACCTGCCTCCCCAAAGGCCAGGGGGGGGCAGAAGAGCCCGGGCCCACATAGGCTATGTGGGCTCGTAGGCTGCAGGGTGGGGGGGCCACCAAAGCTGGCCCCCCCACTCTGTGCCTACAAGCCCCCATAGCTGGTCCCGGGCTGGTTACTTTGGGTAAGGGGGACCCCACGTCATTTTTTTTTTTGGATTTTGAAGGGTTTTTAACCCTTCAAAATCCAAAAAAAAATGGGGTCCCCCTCCCCGGGAAGGGGGACCCTATGTCATTTTTTTTTTTAATTAACCATTTGTCATCCAGCAGCTATAAAAGGCTTCTGGGCAGGAAAGGGTGTCTACCTATACATATGTGGTATCGCTGTAACCGGGAGAAATTGGGGTTTCTCACGCAATAAGATTTTATTGACAAACTTACATTTTTTATTACAAAAAAACTCTACAAATTGTAAAAAAATGTTTTTTTTTTGTTTTTTTTCACACATTTCACCCAAAAAAATTGAGAATACACCTAAAAAATACAAACAAGACATTTCATGTTAAAGCCCAGACTCTGTTGAAAAAAACAATATATAATTTTCCTGGGAAATCCCTGGAAATCCCTTCAAAAATGACAGTTGAATATGTGTAGCGCAAAATGGTGAAACATCGTCTGGCAACAGGGAGTGGCAAATGCTGCAGGTAGGCTGGCAGCGAAAGGGTTAAGGGACTTGAGCATTACATCGAAATGTTAAAAAAGAGGATTCTTGTTGAAAAAATGGTACTAGGGGGATTCTGATTTCATTTAACAAAAAAAAAAACAGTTAAACTGTGCCAAAAGTCAAATCTGACTGTTGATATAATCTGTGTTGGAGCAGCCCCCAGAATGGTGGTATCCCAAATCAATGTGTCCACCACAGATACCCCCTTGTAAGCATGAAAACAGGCAACCCTAACTTACTGGCACCCTCACCAAGACCAGGCCTCATATAACAGCTGGCTAGCGATCACGCCAGCCTTGCACATTATTATACACCTGTCTGCTCAGCCATCACAATTGGCTGCCAGTGGTCACTTTGAAAGCTGGAAGCAGGAAGAGGTGAGTATGGGACCCCCAATGCAGAACTTTCAGTAGGGAGTGTGTGTGGAGGAGCATCATCAATCAGAATGCCCACACTGCACACAAAAGTGGGTTTTATTGGGCGATTGTTAAAAAAAAGTGAAATAATACCAATATACCAATGTATAATACCAATTCTACAGGTGAGTACTCACAGAATTGTATTATTCCAAGTATACAGCACATCCTGTTCCAGAATATTCCTTACACATGGGACATCCAATAGCAGTGTCCGTAAGGTAGGGTGGGATCCCCAAAAAGCAATGGCGAGCAGTTTAAACCACTGCCGCCTGTAGAACTTTGCGGCCAAAAGCAGCATCAGCTGAGGCCCTAACATCAACTTTGTAAAACTTGGAAAAAGTATGAACAGAAGACCAAGTAGCGGCCTTGCAAACTTGTTCAACAGAAGCTTGGTGCTGAAAAGCCCAAGAGGCACCAATAGCACGAGTGGAATGAGCAGTAAGGCGGAAGGGAGGCTCCTTCCCCTTAGCAGAATAGGCTTGTACCACAGCCTGATGGATCCACTTACTGATAGTGGACTTAGCCTGAGGCAGACCCTTCCTAGGTCCAGAAGGGAAAAGAGCATCAGTCTTCCTAAAAGACTCAGTAGCTACCAAATAGAACTTCAAGGTCCTGACAACAGGAGTGTAAGGCCCGCTCCTTAGAGTTACTAGGATTAGGACACAGAGAAGGCAAAACTAACAGGCTGATTCATTAATAGCGTCAGGTAGCGACAGTAGCGTTATTTTCACAGCGCCCGCTAGTATTCGCTGTGCTTGGCCGTTGTTCGGCTGTTGACAGCGACTCAGTCGGTGTGTGGTAATGTTGAATACGGGGTTATGAGTCGCTGTTTGACAGGTTCCGCGCTGTATGGGAGCGCATGACAGCGAACGGCCATAGCGAACGGCTCCCAGCATATTCATTAACAAATCACGCTCCAAAAATTCTCGCGCTGTGAAATGCTTGTTTAAACCCCAGAGCGCTGGCGGCGATGGGTTAAAAGTAGTTTTTTAACCCCCAAACAACCATATTTTTTGGAAAAAAAAAACATGTTTTTCAAAACATTTTGTAATATGAATACATTAATATCAGACCTGTAATATCAATTCTGCACAAATTTTTTTTTTTTTTTTTAGCTTAAAAAAAAATCTAACATTGCAGAAGTGGTCACAGAATTTTTGACATTAAAAAAAAAAAATTAATAGCAATTAATTATGAATATTTAAAGTTAGCTCCATTGAAATGCATTGGAGAGCGCCAGGTAGCGAGGGGTCATACCTGTCGCTGTTCAAGGTCGCTCGATGGCGCTGTGGGGTGAGGCTGGAATAATGATGAATGATTCGCTATCTGGCGCTCTGTCAGTCGCTAAGCAGGATCGGCTTCATAAATGTGTGATTGCGGAGGGGAGCCGACGTTATCGTGGCGGTGAGCGTCATTACCGTTCGCTCACCATTCGCTACCTGGCGCTATCCCTTGTTAAATAAGGGCCAATGTCTTGATTGAGATGAAAAGCAGACACAACGTTAGGCAAGAAATCTGGCTTGAACCGAAACACCACCTTGTGTCTCTCAAACTAAGGAGGTTTAATGGAAAGCGCCGCCAACTCAGAAACACGCCTAACAGAAGTGATAGCCAGTCAAAATAGGCAAAGCAGCATCACGAATAGGCTCAAAAGGAGAACCCTGCATGGCAGATAAAACCAAATTCAAATCCCAGACTGGTAACAAAGGCTTACGTGGCGGGCGCAAGTTAGTAACCCCCTGGAAATAAGTCTTAACCAAATGGTGGTTGGCAAAAGACCTTTGACAGAAAATAGCCAAGGCTGAAACACGGCCCTTGAGGGTACTAAGTTGAAGGCCCAAATCCAAACCATGCTGAAAGAATTCCAGAATCCTGGGACTAGAAAACACCCTACAGGAAAAAGACTTAGACTCACACCAGGCAATGTAAGCATGCCAGACCCAGTAATAGATAATGGACGAGGACTTCTTCCTAGCCCTAATCATGGTATCAACAACAGAGGCAGGCAACCCCTTTTCCATCAAGATGGAGGTTTCAGCAGCCAAGCCGTCAAAGCCAGCGTAAATTAGGATGGCGCAGCTGCCCCTGAGTGAGCAGATCTGGATCCTTGGGTAGGACGTACTGATCTACTGCCAACTGCACGATGTCTGGGAACCACACCCTTCTTGGCCAACAGGGGGCCACCAGGATGGCTGGTACCCCCTCCTGGGCTATCTTGCACAGCACCCTGCCCAGCAGAGGAAATGGAGGGAACACATAGAGGAGTCGAAACCCCCTCCAAGGCATTGCCAGCGCATCCGTGGCAAAGGCCAGAGGGTCCTGTGACAGAGAGACAAAGAATGGTAGCTTGTAATTGTGACGTGAACCAAACAGGTCCACATCCGGCAGACCCCAGCGGTGGCACAGGGAGCGAAACACCCTGCTGCTGAGGGACCATTCTCCCAGATGAGAAGTTCCCCTGCTCAGGGAATCTGCCTCCAGATTTTCCACCCCCGGGATGTACACTGCCGAGATGCAGGGAACATTCTCCTCCGCCCATGACAGTATCAGAGACACTTCCTTGAGGGCCCTCTTGCTTCGGGTCCTTCCCTGATGATTGATGTAGGCAACCGTTGTCTGATTGTCCGAGCTGATCTGAACAGCCCGACCCCAAAGGTGTGGGGTCAATTGGGCGAGAACCAACCTTACCGCCCTCAGTTCCAGTATGTTGATAGGAGTATGGGCCTCCTGGGGGCCCCACTGAACCTGGAATTTCAAGGACTTCCAGAAGCCCCCCCCAACCTGTCAGACTGGCATCTGTAGTGACAGTCTCCCAGCAAGGGGACAGAAAGTCCTGCCCACCAAGAGATTCCTTGAGTCCAGCCACCACAAGAGGGACCGCCTGGTCAGGGGGGACAGAACAAACGCCTGATCCAGGGACACAGGGTCCCAATCCCATACCGACAGTGGGTGAAGTTGAAGAGGTCTCATGTGAAACTGAGCATAGGGAACCGCTTCGAAACTGGACATCATCAGACCCACCAACTGCATCCCCTGCCGAATGGAGGGATGCGGAAAAGACAGTAGTAATTGGGCCTGAGCTTGAAGATTCTCCACCTTCTGCTGAGGGAGAAACACCTTGACCTGAGACGTACTCAGAGTCATGCCCAGAAAGGACCTCACCAGAGACGGGAGCAGAGAAGACTTGGGATGGTTAATCACCCAGCCGAATGACTCTAGTGTGGTCACCACCACCTGGGTATCCAGCCCGGCCTGATGGAAGGACTAGGACGAGATTAGAATGTCATCCAAATAAGGGAGAATGCGAATGCACTGAGCTCTCAGCAGAGCCATCACACCCGCCAGCACCTTGGTGAATACCCTGGGAGCCGAGGTGATACCGAAGGGCAGTGCCACAAATTGATAATGCTGATCTCCCAGAGCAAACCTGAGGAATCTCTGATGACCTGGAAAGATTGGTACATGAAGGTAAGCGTCCTTGATGTCTACGGAGATCGTGAAGTCGCCTGGGCGCAGTGAATTGACTGCTGAGCGCAGCGTCATGCGAAAATGCTTGAATCTGACAAACTTGTTGAGACACTTTAAATCCAAGATGGGCCTGAGGGACCCATCCTTTTTGGGGACAGTGAAGAGATTGGAATAGAAGCCTCTGCCCCTTTCCCTGAAAGGTACAGGGCAGATGACCCCCAACTCCAGAAGGTTTTGCAAGACACAAGCCCCGAGCTGACAGGGGGTTCTGAGCCATCCGGGATCTGATGAATCTTGGGGGCGGCCAGGCTGCAAACTCTATCTTGTAACCGGAGGAAACCACCTCCTGGATCCATCTGTCTGCTACACGTCGCCTCCAGACGGGAGCAAAGAGCCGAAGCCGTCCCCCCACCCGGATGGGTGAGGGCGCCTCCTCATGCCTGAGGGGGCTTAGGGGAGGATTTGGGCTTGGGACCCCAGGAGAGCCCGGGGCGGCCATGTCCTCTGCCCCTGCCCCAATAATCTCCACGTGCTCCAGCAAAGGAAGCTCCTCGACCAGCCCTGGAAGCGCGGAAGGAGGGGAGAGAGGCACCAGTCCCCCGAAAGGGCCGAGACGGCCTCCTACGTTGAGGTAACCTACCACCCCTGGCAAACAAGTCCAAGCGTTCACCAAAGAGGCGCAGCCCCTTAAAGGGAAACCCAGTGAGAGCCTTCTTAGCAGCGTTATCAGCTACCCACTGACGCAGCCAGACAGAGTGGCGTATAGCCACCAACAGAGCAGAAGTCCTCCCACACATTCTAATGGCATCATCCATAGCAGATAGAACATATGCAACAAATTCATAGCAAAGCAGCAGAGATCCATACTCCTCCCCTCCCGCGACATCAGAGGCCCCATCTAAGAGACTCTTAAGCAGCCCTTTAATAGCAATAGCTGTAATGGCAGAGGCACAAACCAGGCAGTGCGGTCACCACATAGGCATGACAAGCCAGCTGTTCCATGCGCCGGTCCTCACCATCCCGCAGGGTAGTAGTGTCAGGAGAATACATGACAGATGTATTTGACAACCCCAGAACGGGCGGGTCCACCTCGGGAGGACATGACCAACGCTTAATCACATCAGCAGGAAAGGGATACCTCTTGTCCCAACTCTTGGGCACCCCAGGTAGCTTGCTAGGCCATTCCCATTCTTTGAGCACCAGATTATTAAAGTGAGTCTGCTGAGGGAACTCCAAGCGTGGCTTCACTGTATGAAAAAGCTAACCCTGCTGCTGCGGAGCCACTGCAGGAGGGGAAATACAAAGCTCAAATATGTGAGACAACAACCTATCAGTGTCATCTGAGGACCATTGGTCTTCTCCAAAAGGAGACCCGGTACCACAATACACCCTAGGTTGTTCCTCAGATGATTCTGAATCAGAGAATAGTTCCCCCTCCTCAAGGGGGC
Source organism: Gastrophryne carolinensis (assembly GCA_027917425.1). Taxonomy (NCBI): domain Eukaryota; kingdom Metazoa; phylum Chordata; class Amphibia; order Anura; family Microhylidae; genus Gastrophryne; species Gastrophryne carolinensis. Next base: position 277,060,141 of record CM051239.1, on the reverse strand, counting down.
CATAACCCGAAATGTCCAAAAAATCCTCAGCCTCAACAGGGAAGAGGGAAACAGCGGGGGATAGATGCCGCTTCTTGGCAGAAGCCTTACGCGTGCCTGACCCAGCAATATGCTTTTCAATGCTGGCCACCCATGCAGCCAAATCCGATTGAGAGTCACCGCTATTATGCCCCTCGCTGGTGGTCAAATGCAAGCGTGGGGTGGTAGGCGAAGCCAGAGGGGGCGCCGCACCAGGGCCCGTAGCAGGCGACCCAGAATGCAGCGCAAGTACCTGCTGGGCGCAGGTTACACATATCCTGATATCTTCACTTATAGGGGAAACCCCATGTGCAATACACAGCCAGGCTTGTCCTGAAGGAACCCCAAGCACATTATCCCCAGAAGCCTCCATATGGTGATTTTTACAAAAAAATATGCACAATAGTCAGAACAGGCCCACAGCTAAACAGCCACCCTATTTGGGATGCCCCCTGAAACCCTGAAAGTGGGAGATTGCCAATAGGCAGGGCCGAGAGAACCACAGTCAAGGGACCCGCCTGCAAGACACAATAATGTACAACATAAGCATCCCTAGGCATACAATAATAAACCAAAGATAAAAAACCCCATAAGGGACTCACGGACCAAGCCGACAGGCGCACAGACAAGCCGATCACCAACCGTGTCGCAGCACCGCAATGGAAGGGCCACAAAATGGCACCGACAGCAGTACCTAGAGGGGCGGGCTGCGGGCGCAAGACGCGGAGCGCGTCAAACCGCGGTAACCGCCCCCCCCCGAAGAGCGCGTGACGCGCCGGTGCCATGACAGTGAAACAAAAAAGCACAGTAAAAGCGCCAACCACCGCGGAGCGCCGTACAACGGCCTCCACACACACCAACACGAAGTGACAAAAAACACATTAGTAAAACACAAAGTGTACTCCCCGGGCGTCCCCCCGAGGGGGTCCTGCACAACCAACAGCGTGAAAGGGGAGGGAGGGGGGTCAGGAGGGATAAATATCCCAATATAAAGGGCTGGGGGCATCCCAATGAGGCTCACCATAAAAAGCCTGTTGCCGGCTACCCTTTGGTACAGGGTCTTGCGGCCCGGAGCAATGCTCCTTCAGCACCTGACCCTAGTGCTGTCCTACCTTCACCCGAACCGTCAGCCGTGGCTGGGAGGAAATGGGTCCAGAATGGGTGGAAATAAGCCTGCAGGGCCCTAGGCAAAGCCCACTCCCTGCGCAGAAGAGAGCCATCTTCATCTTCGCAGTCCAGACTGCAGAAAGGAATTAGTGGGAGGTTCCTGGCTATTTAAGGGTCCAGGAGTGGCCACAAGTCTTTTTCTGCAGTCCAGCTCCATCTTGTGGATGTATTACCCATGTGTAAGGAATATTCTGGAACAGGACGTGCTGTATACTTGGAATAAAAAGTATACCTAGATGAGTCTCGTGCCCGCTGTCCCCACTCTGGCATCGGTACCACCAATGCCTCTCGGGTGTTCCCACCACGACTGCCTCTCAGGTGTCAGTGCGCACACCCCAGAGGCGGTGGTGATGCTGGAAGCCAGAGCGGGCACAGCGTTCATGTAAGTATAACTTTATTTTTTTCTGGTGGGTTGCGGGGAATACCACACTGAATGGGGGAAATGGGGATGGGGGAAATGCCACACTGCCTATATGGGGAATGGGATGGGGGGCTGCCACACTGCCTATGGGGAATGGGAGGGAGGGATGCCACACTGCCTATGAGGAATGGGAGGGAAGCCACACTGCCTATGGGAATGGAGGGGGGATGTCAGACTGCCTATAGGGAATGGGAGGGGGGATGCCACACTGCCTATAGGGAATGGGAATGCCACACTGCCCATAGGGAATGGGATGGGGGAATGCCACACTGCCTATGGGATTGGGAGAGGGAATGCCACACTGCCCATAGGGAATGGGATGGGGGAATGCCACACTGCCCATGGGGAATGGGAGGGAGGGAAGCCACACTGCCTATGGGAATGGAGGGGGGATGTCAGACTGCCTATAGGGAATGGGAGGGGGGATGCCACACTGCCTATAGGGAATGGGAGGGGGGATGCCACACTGCCTATAGGGAATGGGAGAGGGAATGCCACACTGCCCATAGGGAATGGGATGGGGGATGCCACACTGCCTATAGGGAATGGGAGAGGGAATGCCACACTGCCCATAGGGAATGGGATGGGGAATGCCACACTGCCTATAGGGAATGGGAGAGGGAATGCCACACTGCCCATAGGGAATGGGATGGGGGAATGCCACACTGCCCATGGGGAATGGGATGGGAGAATGCCACACTGCCCATGGAGACTGGGTGGGCGGATGCCACATTGCCTTTAATGGGGTGTTTTAGCACAACATTTGGTTTAGAATATTTTTTTCTAATTTTCCTCCTCCAAATATTAGGTGCGTCTTATATGGCGAAAATACTGTAATTTGTGTAAAAAATACTGTTGGTCTGCTTTAAATCAGACCTCTAGAATTATATACAAGCATTGTATATCAAACGGCTATCACAAAACAAGAGCCATTTGCCGAATGACTTTCAGACAAGAGTCCGCACATGCACCATTGGAGTGGAGAAAGGAGTGTGTTTACACGTGCCCCAGGAGGTTCCACACAGTGGGGCATCCCGGATCGGGGAGAAGGCCAGAAAAGCCTAAAAGATTCCATGGCCACACCAGGTGGGTTTTGTTCTGCTTCTCCTGATTTGGGTTACCGAGTCTGAGAGGTGGCAAGCACCCACAGAAGCCGCACATGTGGTGTGGGATTGAAGTTGAGATTAAAGAGGTAAAAAACCCACCAGCAGCCGGCCTGGAATCTAAAAGATTCCTTGTCCAGTCACTGAGTTTTCACTGGGGCATCCCGAATCTGGATTCCCTGCTGTGTGAAACCCCCCAGGAAGCCCAAAATAACTCACCTCGCCACACTCACCTCATCCAATGAAAGCCGCCTCCTGTTACAATGTCATTTGGCAGACGGCCCTCATTGTTTACAATGGGGAGAGCCCACTGCCATATTCCCTGCATCTCTGCCACTGTGTTTCCACTCCTGCACCAGCCATTCAGAATGAGAGCCGACTGACGAATGACTTAGCAGATGGCTCTCAATGGATGAGAGCCTGCGCATGCGCCATTGCAGCATGGTAAGGTGAGGTTTTCTTTGCTTCCTGTGGGGGGTTCACACAGTCGGGTATCCCAGTTTGGGATGCCCCGAGGCACAGAACAAAACACGGGAAAGTCAAATATGCGGGTTTTGTTCTGTTTTAAATAATTTTGTTGCACAATATAAACAATAATAAATATTTTTTAACAATAAAAGCCCAATATAAATTAAATAACAAAAGGAACCACCTGAATACATATCAATGCATAAACTCTGTGTTAGCCTTGTATTTCCCATACTGCTCTGATAATAGCATTGGGTCAGTGTTTGCGGCCCACTGGAGGATCCGCCAGTGGGCCAGTCTGACACTGGAGCAATTAAACTGGACCAACAGCCTGGCACAGTTGGAAAAGAAAGGTAGCCGGCATTTTGGAGCTTCCCCTCCCAGCATCTCAGCCATGCTGCTGCCTGGATTCAACAATAAAAACTGACAATACACAGTAACAGGAAGCCCAGCAGCACTTCCTGTTTGCAGGTGGCCTGCAAATGCATGAGCTGACATCTTGTTTCTAAAATTTACTACAGCAGGAGTTAGAAAGGGGTAAATGAATTTTGATGTGCAGCAATCTAAATTGCCCTGGGGAGAGATGCATGTGAGCGCGGTTTAAGTCATCTTTTACTGTTGGTCTGCTTTAATGTTTATGTTGAATGAAGCTGAGCACGTACAGTGTTCATCAATGCACAATACAATTGCACACTTGTTTCCAGCCATTTTTGTGTATTTTTATTTGTATTCCACCTATTTTTGTTAATTTTTATTAGTATATTTTATTATATGTGTATTTTTATTTGGTATTTTAGTACTAGGACAGCTTATAGGTTTAGTGTGATGTTTTGACTAGCACAGACAACATGTTTCGTTTCATTTTATATAATGCCTTTGCTTGATTTAGTCAAGTCGGTTTGCAATTTGCAATTCTTCAGACAACCTCCTCCTCTGACAGACTTCCACCAGGCGTTGCACACTGAGCCTTTACGTGACCGACGAGGTGGGGGGTGGGGTTACTGGGAGAGCCACGCTCTGATTGGCTGCAGAGCTCTCCCACTGAATCAGCAACAGTTTCACACTGCTTGCTGTGCTTTTCTAACAAGCTGTCAGCTGACAGGCTTACACAATGTACAACCATGACATTTGCTGGGAGGGGGATGAAACACTTACGCTGATGTCATATAGGAAGAAGGTCAAGAAAATAAACAAAACGTTGTAACCGTGCAGAGCAGGGAATGTTACGTGTACATCTTGTACAAACGTGAAACACAATAGATATTTTGTTATTTTTCTATAGAGACCTCTGGGATCTAATAGTCTTTAATCTGCAGTTCAGGAGCAATTTCTTTTTCACTGCACATAAATTTGCTAGAGTTTGCCATCCTCTGCCCCAGAATCCCCCGACATATCAGAGCCGTGCCGATCAATATGCAAACACAAGACGTGGAAGGAGGGAGCAGCACCAATGTGCCATCTTGATTAACACAACTCCATAACTAGTGCGACTGCTGCAGAAGCAGCCATGAATGAGAGGATCAATCTACTTCCTGGCCTTAAAATAGCTCCGTCACATCACATTGGAGGCAAGGCCAAAATTCTTTTTTTTTCATGGGGGTCGCAGGGGCTATATTTACTTTCAAGACAGCTTCTGATCCTAATTTTAAGGATCCAAAGTTTCAAATGGCTGCCAAGTAATCCAACGCAGAAGGCATACATTATCAGGGTTGCCAACTCATCCCTTTAACTTCTGACAGGTTATGGTTATTCAAAGTCCATGGTTATTAAAATTCAGTCAATGTCTTGCCTGCATTTACTGAACCACCAGACCTGTGTAACTCATATTAGTAATAAAACAGATCCGTTGACAGCTCACAAGGCAGTGATTTATATTAGTATGATCTGCGAGCTGTATATGGCGGGATGACAGCTAATAAATCACCATTTATTAATTGTGTGTGCTCCTTCATTCCTCTCTTCTATCGACAAAGTTCCCCCTAGGACTCCACTAACCCTAGACCACGGGTAACTGGTTAGCGCAAGCCAAAAAGATGTTTCAGCACTGGGTACAAAATCCATAAATTAACAAAGCCATAATAATTTTAAAATCGTGTGGAAGTGCCCATCACCATTGGTCCAAGTAATAGCTGTGTAGTGTCTGGGAAAAAGTTCAAGGGGCTGTAATCTCAAACAAAAAAAAATAAAAGTAACTTTTCTGGCCACACTGGTGCTTATAAACTTTACGGTTTGTAGTTCAGGTCTCCCAATGTCCACTGCCATGGTGAGTCTCCTCCATTGCAGTGAATGGAACTGGGTGTAAACAGAGGATGTGACTGATGCAGAGGAGGAGATGCAGGAGAGACAAGATGTTCCAGCAGGAGATCATTTATAAATGTTACCAAAAACTGCTAGGTCGGAGGTCCGGCCAAGGGGTGCACCCCAGCCCCCCCCCCCCATCTCTCTGACCCAGACGTGGACACCTCGGACCCATGGACGATGGTCCCTTGGATGGCCTCAATGTGTAGCTAAACCATTTACCCGTGAGCATGAGTGACATACAAGTCATCTAGCTGCTCCCCCACCCCCCCTCACCAGCCCCTTTTCCCCTGAACCCTTACCACATTATCTAATGTGTATTTTTTATATGTTTATATGGTGTTTTTGTATCTTTTCTTGTATGTTTTTATGCGAAAAATCTTTAAATAAAGAATTAAAAAAAAAAAAAAAAAATGTTACCAAAAAAATAGGCTACTGGCCTTGTTGTACGTTCTTTAGGTGGATCAAAACACTCTCGACCTCTAGTCTTCCCCATCCTATAGCAGGGTGCTTCCCTCTAGCTGTGCGCACACAGCATAACTTTAGGGAAGCGGCCTGCCGGCATTTGTGCGTTACCTGTCAACTTTAAGATTAGCCAATCGGGGATCTCAAGATGGCCGGGTGGGCATGGATTTGGTGATGAAAACCCCCGTTTTAATTGAAAACCGAGCCATCCCACAGGGATGGGAGGGTGGCCAGAGTAATCTTGGCTAGGGAGGGGAGAAAGGGGGTTCCCGCTCCAGGGTCTCCCTTTGGCCAGTCTGCCCCTGCTCCCAGGAAATTCTGGGGTGCATGCCTGTCATGGAACCTGAGCGCCGGATGCCGGAGGCTGCTGTATTTTGTTAGGGTTTACAATTACTTTGAATTTTATAGATTTGATATATCGGCATCACTTGGCACAATTTAAGGCTAAGCCTGGTTGGGTTTACAAACTACCCTTGTGTGTACTATTTCATTTTTCAACTAATAATTGTTTATACAAATGTGAACATTTTCATTTCTTTAGTGCCTGACCTCCTGGGCCCCGCTGCAGTTGCTACCCCTGCACCCCCTACAGTTAGGGCCTTGGTTATAGACACAGAATAATTTTCATAGGACAGATGCAGACTCCAATTTTTTTTTGCCCAGAATTATTTTTTCCCAAGCCATAGAATTGTTTTGCCCAGGACAGCCATAGAATTGTATTGCCTATGACAGCCAAATTATTATTTTTCCCAGGAGAGATGCAGAATTATTTTGCCCAGGACATATGTATAGGCTGAATTATTTTGCCTAGGACAGATGGATATGTTGAATTATGATGCACATGCCAGTCTAGCCCTACAATCATCTTTTCCCATCCTACCTGGCAATAACCCCTGCAGCAGACATTGAGTGGGTCAGCCCCGCCCCCTCCCCCCCTTGTAAGCTGGTTACATATATAGACAGAACTGTTAGAGACACTACTCTCTTTTCCCCCCAGAATGTTAAAAAGGATTGGGGAAAGTACTGCCCTCCATAGTGAAATGCCACATACCATCACTGCACCACAGACATGAGTGAAGACGTGCTGCCAGTGTCAGAAACCTAGGTCTAACCAGGCCGGCTAAAAGGAGTGCCACCCAACTGCTGCCATCTGGCACCTGTCAGAGGGCCACATAAAGGGGCTTGGAGGGCCACATCAGGTCCACAGGCCTTGAGTTTCACACATGTGCACTAGACTACCTCCGTCACATAACCTGACCCTATAAAAAAGCAGCACCTACAAACCAGCTAATGGATAGTCATTATTTGTGCCTACTTATTCTGGATGACCAGCATTTTTATTCTAACAGGGACCTACATGTTGCCTCATTTCCCAACGCCTCTTACTGCCCTGATGAGACTTCTTGGGAAATATTGAGCAGGGGTGGGTATGGCCACACTTAAACCAATGTTACTAAAGCATTCGTTTGTTGGGACAGCTAATGTGTCAGGGTGTGTGCGTCCCCCACCATAGCATTGCAGGTACAGAACATGGGCTGCAGTATTTCGGCTGGGGTATAAAGTGGTCCGGGTATATGGGGGGGGGGGGGGGGGGAGTTCTGAGACAGAGACTCTGGAGTTGGAGGATAGAGGGGATTGTTAGGGGAGGAATTAGACAATTCCCAACCAAGTAGGCATCAAAGCAGTAAAGCAGTAACATATGCAATATAGCAATTTAGTATTTGTATGTGGGGTTTTGCTATAGAGCTCTGTTATCTCCTAAGAAAAAGGGTGAGACCTCACTGAATCTGCACTACTTGCAGATATGCCTTTTCCTTTAAGTCTTTTGCAAGGCATTTGTGGGAATATTCTATTCTGTTTTATTATTTTACATCCATGAACCATCTTCAGTACTACTTATTGCTTCAGTGACTACGTGGCATCTACCTAAATCCTTCTGTCTGGCTAATCCAGAGATGCAAATCTGACACATTTCATTGGTTTGTATTTTCAACTGTTCACATGAATCCAGTCCACATGGCAGAGAGCTAATTTTTTTAAAAATTACCAGCGTGAAATTTGGAAAAATCAGGGGCCCATTCAGCACCAGGGATAACAAGTGCACAAAGCTGTTTATGGAATAAAATTTGCATTTACTAATTTTTAACGAAAGTGCATTTTTTACTCCTGATGCTGAATTGACTCCAAAATGTAATAAAAAAACTTAAAGGTAGATGTGGAAGTAACACTGCTATTAGCAAGTGAAGGTAACTGGAGGCCTAGTTGGGCTGGGCAAGCTGGTGATTTTCTGTGGTGGGCCCAATGTTGATCAGTGTGTGGTTCTAAAGGCTCCCAGGCACTGACCAAGGCCACCATCAAGGCAGGACAGGAGGTCCAAGACTAACACCATGTCTTGGTTTGCCCAAAGCGTTTTGTGGGTTTTTATGTTCAGTGATTTACTTTTGTTATTTAGGGGGTAATTATGAAAGGATTTGCCAGCAGCCACCAGGTATCTGCCGGGTTTACGCATTTACCAAGTGAAATTGTGCATGTTCCGCTGGCGATGTCCATGTTTTTTGGATATACTTCTTCTATACTTCTACTTCTGTTTGGCTCTGCGAATGCTGGTGAACACTTTTGCATTCGCTGCCTTTTATTGGAGAGCCCCATAGGAATCAATGTTAGTTAAGGAGAGATTGTCACTTGTTTGTTTTTTTTAGCATCTTTAACTTAATAAAGTTAACTTGATAAAGTGGCCTGTGAGCGGGGGGCCACGAAACGCGTTGGGGGATCGTTACTTGACCTGGGCATTCCTGGGGAACACTTCAGAGTTATACACTCAGGTGATGTGTGTTTTTTCAATTGGTTTGTTGTATTTGATATTTGTAGTCTGTTTGTCTTCTCTTTCTTGCCACATTTTGTATTATCAATGTTATATTTGCACAGATTAGCACTTATGCACTTTATGGATTGTTTTTATGAACACTTGGGTTAGATTGGGATGCCCTTGGAAATGTACGGTCTAGTCTTATATGTTTTTTAATTGTCTGTCATGTAATTTTTGTGGGTAACCATTAATAAATTATTCATGAATTCATGATGTATATGGGGAGGCCGATTCATCAATAGCGCCAGGTAGCGACAGATGAGCGACTGTAGCGTGATTTTTTCAGCGCCAGCCAGTATTCGCTGTGCTTGGCCGGCATTAGCTTGATGACAGCGACTCAGTCGGTGTGCGGTAATGTTGAATACGGGCTGGGGGGTCGCTGTTTCACAGGTCCAGCGTTGTATGTGAGCGCCTGACAACGAATGGCCAGAGCGAACGGCTAGCTTCATATTCATCAACAAATCACGCTCCGAATGTGCTGTCGCTGTCCATTCCTTGTTTAAACCCCAGAGCGCTGGCGGCGATCTGTATTAACTAGTTTTTAACCCCTAAACAACCATATTTTTTGAATGTAACATTATACATGTTTTTAGAATCATTTTGTTATATGAATACATTAATCTCAGACCTGTTAGATCAATTCTGCATATATTTTTTTTTTTTTTTTTTTTACTTAAAAATAAATCCTAACATTGCAGAAGTGTTCTCCGATTTTTTGACATTAAAAAAAAAAAAAAAAAAATATTACCAATTAATTATGATTAATTATAGATTGCTCCATTGAAATGCATTGGACATCGCCAGGGAGCGACAGCTCATACCTGGCGCTGTGAGGGAATTTGCAGCGGCGCTGTTCGGTCCAGGCGGCTTCATGATGAATGCCGCGATAGCCGCCGCTCTCGCCGGCGCTAGCCTCATTTTGCTTGATAAATGCGTCATTGTGACCGCCGCCGGGCGTACTTGAGTCGGTAGTCGCCGTTAGCTGCCGCTACCTGGCGCTCGTCAGACACTACCTGGCGCTATCGCTTGATGAATAAGGGCCTTAGTTTATTCATTGATCACTGTGGAGGAGGTGCGCTGGTTTGGAGCTATACTAGGTGAATTGCTGGATTCACCATTATAATATTTTAACTTATTTTTCAAGCATGAACATTACAAAGTTACCCAGTATGTGAAAAACAACTAATACTAATGTTTTTACATGACTTTTATATTTTCAAATAAACTTTTATTCTTAAGCTTCTCAAACAACCCTGGCACTCCCAAGATACCCTATGTATATTCTGAGACCCCTCCAATGCCACCATATGCTATAAAAGTGTGTTTTCAGCAAGATTTCATCGTTTTTTGCTAATGAATTCTGCCACAGGAGTTTGCTGGCAAATTGTTTTCCAAACCACTTTTCAATGTAAATACCTGTGACTTTCACCAGCAAATTGGCGCAAACACAGCAAAACGCATTGTGAAACGTCTGCGTTCACTGGTGTTTGCTGCAGTAAATTTTGCTTTATCGCTGGTCTGTCACATGTGCGTTGTGCAGCCGGTGAACTTTCACCAGCAAATTGGCGCAAACACAGCAAAACGCATTGTGAAACGTCTGCGTTCACTGGTGTTTGCTGCAGTATATTTTGCTTTATCGCTGGTCTGTCACATGTGCGTTGTGCAGCCGGTGAACATACATTATGTCAAGTAGCGAACATAGTAAATCACCTCCTTCATTTATTAACACCCCACTAAATATTGTGCAAGGAATGATCTGCCATTATTTCTGTATAACTGGGCATCAAGATTGATCTCCTGCTTCCTCAGTCTGACTCTAGCAGCGCACCAATAAGTGTTGGCTGATCCTCTGGTGGACCCCAGGCACTGGCCCATGGTAACTATCAGAGCAGTACAGGCGGTACAAAACTAACATGTTTTTGCTTTGCCTGAAGTGTTGGCTAAAGTTGCCTAAACTATGATTTAATTGATAAACATCACACTTTATAGTGTGCAACTAAAGGCCTGATTTATCAAGCTGGACAATGGCATTTCAGAGCAAACTGGAGTGGTGAAAAATATGGTTTACAATTTTTTTTTAGCATGTTGGCGCACTGTTAATGTTTTAGTAAATTTGTTTCTTGTAGCGCAGCAATATGCGCAAGTGTGAAAAAATATATTTTATTATACTTTTTACTACTCTAATTTGCACTGCCTGATAGAATTGCTTGATAAATCATGTTATCATGAGTGTTTTGTCATTATTTCTATGTAGATTAAGGCTGGGCTTCCGTTGGTGGGTGGCAAGAATGATTTTCTCAGATGGACCAAAGTTGCTCCATTCTGACACTGTATTGTTATAAATGCTCGCTGCAGCATTGGGTGATAACTTTGGAACCTTAGTGTTGGACTGGCCCACCAGAGGATCCTCCGGTGGGCCCCAAGCACTGACCAAGAGTTTTTGCTTCACCTATAGTGTTCTGCGAGCCTGTTATGTTACTGTTTTTATTTATTTAAGGAACATTACAATTTATATCGTGCAAAAACATGATAAAGGGTCTGACAGTGCCACGTCAGTACAAATTAGAATAGTAAAAAATATAATAAAATATTTGTTTTTACACTTGTGCATGTTGCTGCACTACAAGAAACATATTTACTAAAAAAATAGCGGTGCAGAAACATGCAGAAAATGTATAAATCATAGTTTGCACTACTCTAATTTGCACTGCAATGGCATTGTCTGGCAGAAGTGCTTGATAAATCAGGCCAAAAGGGTGGTCTTGCAATATTTACATTTAGCTGAAGGGTAGACCCCTCCAGTTTGATACTGCAAGGCCCTATGTGTGCAGGGTCTGACTCCTGCACTACCTTCCCTGTGCTAAAGGAGTGGCCCAGAAAATTAAATATGTTAAAGCGGTCCAAAACCCACATTTTTAACTTGCATCCTCCTGCTTCACTCTAATCCCAGATAATGACCCTTGTTTTAGCTGTAAAGCTCTGCTTCCTTCATTCATTGCCATTGCCACACCTGTGCAATGGCTGATCGCCTGCCATCTCACAGAGAGGGACAGCAAAAAAAAAAAAACTGTTTCAGAATAAATCAAAAACAGAAATACCCATTTCTCTTTCTACACACAGGGAGGCCGATTCATTAATAGCGCCAGGTAGCGAGAGGTCATACCTGTCGCTGTTCAAGGTCGGACGCTGGCGCTGTGGGCTGAGGCTGGAATAATGATGAATGAGTGGCTATCTGGCGCTCTGTCAGTCGCTAAGCAGGATCGGCTTGATAAATGTGTGATTGTGGTGGGGAGCCGGCGTTCTCGTGGCGGTGCCCATCATTACCAGTCGCTCACCAGTCGCTACCTGTCGCTATTTCTTCATAAATAAGGGCCTAAGAAGGGAGTATCGACAGGGACTTTTTCCAAATGCATTTCACAAGTTTGGTGGTTTTGGGTCTGTTTCAATATGACATTGGGAGCAATCAGCACTTGATTGGGGTACTGTTTCTATTATTTTTAATATATATATATATATATATATATATATATATATACATATATATTTACTGTATAATTCTAGAATGTATGTTATATCTGTAAATCATTATCTACAACTGAATGTGACTTCTGCTATGCCTTGCTTCACCACCCTTGCACCAAAATAGTTAAGCTCCATGTGATTTCCTAAATGATACAATTCATCCCTGTGGACATTGAGCTTGGCCTGCCCTCACAATTCCTACTCCATGATTCTTCCCCACCCCTTTCTCTTTTCAATAGAAGCACACACCCTGCTCTAATCAAATGCATGCACTTCACAAACTTGCTTTACACTTACACTTTTTTTTTTTTACTTTCCTAAATTAGAAAACACTATAATGCAAGAGAAAGAAGCCTGCAGGTTTTATATGAAGAGACCATGCAATGCTGCATGAAAGTGACAGCTATGCATGGAAGACTAGTGAAGTGTGACCGAGAAAGGGTTAAGCGAGACCGGCCCAGTTCTGTTGTGCGTATGCAATAATAATCTGTGTGGCTGCCTTGGATGTCTGCCAGTGTTGCCTTGCCTCCACACCCCCCCTCCCTTTTGCATGAAGTAGGATCCTTGAGCTGTTGCAGAGGCAGCCAACTGCTCCATATTTGGCTTCTATTACACATTTACATACTGGAGAGAGCGAGAGAGACGAGGAGAGCTCCACTGCAGACATCATTTCTACTACAGTAGAGGAGTCATACAAGACCTGTCGAACAGCCAGAGAGTAAGAGGGGGGGGGGGCAAACTAAAAATAAAAAAAAAGCAACAGACCCTCTTCAGCCAACAAGCTCCCTCCTACACTTTACAGTAAGTCCATTTTATCTTTCTCTTTGCTGTTCTTGCTCGCTATGTGGAGACTGGCTATCAGACGAGACGTGTACACATCTACACATATATACCCGTGGATGTAGCTTTACAGTGAAGCCTGTGAGATCAGAGGCCGGGCTTTCCCTTCCTGCTTTGCATGCCCTGAAAGAGAAGAAGCATCAGCAAATGGTAATCCTCCGGAGATACCGACGTAGTCTTTTTTTTTTTTTTTTTTTCTCCCTGGCTTGGTCTCGTAGATTGATTCAGAATTCTTCCTAACAAGGTTGGACGAGCTAATGGCGTTGATTAGGTAATGGTGTGTATTCGTTCTGTGGATGTGACAGGCCTGTCGGTGTACTTTAACCCTTCCTGTGCTGGAAGAGTCTGTCGTGCTGTCTGCTCGTGGAGTAATAAGAAGGGGAAAAAAAAAAAAGATCTGTGCAGTTACCGCTTTTACCCCCCCCCCCCCATGGGGTGCTAAAAGAGTCTGCAAAGAAAGAGAGAGTCTACGTGTGACTGTGTACAAGAGAGAAGACTGCACGTTTATGTCACCTCTGTCAATCCCCTCCTTCTGCCGGCTGATCTGTCTGTCAGTCTGAGACCAACTGGTGCCACATTGCTGAGAGTTGCCCACCTCACTATCTCTGATATCCAGGTCTCTGGGGGTACCCCAATCTGGTGTCATTGCAGCACTCTATAATATAAGCCATTGATCTACCTGGTGTTCTATTTATGCTTTTTTTTTTACTTTATGTTCCTAGAAAAGCCATAGTTTGATCACACGTAAACGGGTCTCTGCCTAGATCATCGTTTGTAGCTATTCTGTAGCTGTATTCAGCTCTGTGTGGCTGACCACATACAACTATGTTTGTAGGCCCGAACTAGCAGTTATCTTATCCAGTGCACTTAAGTGGATATTATGGAGATGGTACGGCCCAAATTACTAGCTTACAAGTCAGAAGTCTCTAAAACCAAAGGCCTGATTTCTCCCGTTACCAAAAAGGTCGGCTTGGAGCATTAGGAAAACAGTCTTTTACTACCCGCCCTGCTGAACTGAGTGATTCCACCCTGCCCTCCTGGAGAACAGTACCATCCTGCTGCTGACTTCACCGTCAGCCACTTTATTCGACGGAGTAACTGACCTTAGCAAAATATTTATGAATGATCCAGAAATTGTTTGCTGTGTGGTGAATGGGCCGTACGTGCAGTCCTGCTCCAGTGAAAAATGATGAATCTATACTGCAGTTAAATACATTGCAGGGTTATTTTATTTCTTTTTTTCTTTTTCTTTTTTTTTTTCAATTCATAAAGTAAAAATGAACGTGGAAACAAAATCTGGGTGTTCATTACTGTGGCTTATAGATATTATAGAAATAGGAATAGGTATATAATTTTCCTTCTTAGGAGAAAAATACAGAAAAACTATTATAATTCAATTAAATTACACCTCTTTTAAAACTCAGTCCGGTAAACATCCAGTCCCCGACTATTAGTCTAGAATAATTTGAATATCTGCTACCTGCTGATCAATCTGGTATTGATCACTCTACTACTTTAGAAATAAATCAATCACAAATATAATTTGTATATATCGTATATTCAGTAAAACATCAATCCATTACAAATGTAGTAATTCTCTCTAGATAGATATATATTTTTATATTACCATTTACTATTATTATTATATATATATATATATATTATAGGGGCATCGTATTGTACCCTACCCTACTCATCTTTTTTTATCTGTTCTAAAATATAAAAATAAATGTGTGTACCTCCTGTAACATACACTATGGATGGGTATCCTTTTATCTATTTAAAAAAAAAAACAGAGATGAAATAAAATGTAACTTGGTGCAGACATTAAATTGTGCCCCATGTTGTTCAAAAATTAACCTTTTTTATGTCACATTCATCACGGGTTGCATTTTTTAAATTAAGTTCAGTTAGATTATTACACACTAAAACAGCAATAAAAATGGCACTTTCTTTCTTTTAATGCTACGTGAGCTCAGCTGGCATAAATAAGGTGGATGGGGCAACAATCACGCCCCCCCCCCCGACTTCATGGGCCCCAATTCAGTTGCTACCTCTGCAGTTACACCCTTGTTTATAAAGTATATTAAGACTTTCCAACTGATCGAAATAAACATTTTTTTAATTGCTTAAAGCCAGAGTAGGCTTTAAGAATCCTCGGGTCAGTAAAGTTATTAAGCAAGCCGGACTGTGCAACCCTTTTCCGTGTTTTAGTAACACACGCTGTAGTTAAGCTAGAAGCACCGTAGGTGTCTTTAGATCTTCAGCAGACAGTAAAGAACGTCATTTGTTATGCTGAACAATAGGCTTGTGTGCAGCAGTTCTGGTGTCTCCTTATGGGTCCGGTTTTACAACCGTCTGCCTGTATAGTATGGAGGTGAAGCTGAGTGAGTAAGCATAGTGAAAGAGCTGTGTGTGTGTGTGTGTGTGTGTGTGTGTGTATAGTGTAGTGTAAGATCCCTCCTCCCAGTGGGTGAGTACAGTGAGTCAGGCGTAGCTGGGAGGAGGATGCAGTGTATGTGTGTGTGTGTGTCTGTGTGCGAGCGAGTGTGTGTGAGTGTGTGAAAGGAGACAGGGCCGCGGGGAAAGCTCAGCTAGGGGAAACCATTGCAAGGACAGACGTGGAATTAAATGAGCAGATTTTATGAAACAAGCGCACCGATGAAGTTGTCAAGCCCGTTTTGAATCCACAGGGGCTTTCGTTAAAATGCCTGTTTACAAGTGACAATTGGCTTTAAATGTAACCCACCGGCTGTCAAGGTAAATTCTTACATTTTGTTGGTGTCTTGCCGTCACAGTTACAATATCTACCCATACAGCGTTCATTACCGTGTACCATTCAAAAGCACTCCCTGCCGTTTCCTGTTATTTTGCAAAATGGATGATATAGTTATGTGTATCTAAGAATCAGCTGCTGACCTATGCACGGGCTTGCCGTATTAACATAGCGAAATGTGTCATTTTGTT
Source organism: Gastrophryne carolinensis (assembly GCA_027917425.1). Classification (NCBI taxonomy): domain Eukaryota; kingdom Metazoa; phylum Chordata; class Amphibia; order Anura; family Microhylidae; genus Gastrophryne; species Gastrophryne carolinensis. The sequence goes on along the minus strand of CM051239.1, from coordinate 277,044,006 downwards.
TGTGTGTACGCTGATCTCTTTCAGTCCAAATGCTACTGCTTTGAAAGCTGTTGAACCCTGTTCATATCAGAGTGTCACTGGCAGCTCTATGGGGGGTTTCCATGGTTTCCCGGGAAACAGGCCTTGATCCAGAATGGGCCCAAAGCCATCTACTAAGAAAAAGGAGTTCGTGTATAGATGAACCTGTTCCTAGAAATGACACAAGGGCCCTGTGCGATTTCAAGCAGCCTGGGAAAATCTCTCATTCCTGTCCAGTGACCTGTTTCTGTTTGGCTCCGTCTTGCTGGTTAACTCCACACTGCCCAGCCTATGGCTCACTAACGTTACAGGCAAATGGCTACGTCGTATGCTTACTATATGTTCTGGTGCAGCGTTTGAATGGCTTGTACGACACATCTACATATACTTTGCTCTCTTGCACGCTGTCTCTCTCTCTCTCTGTCTATATATATATATATATATACATATATATATATATATTATATATACAAAACAAAACAACGTAACACAAATGTCAAGGAGTGCACATCTGTGTGTGTATTTATTGTACACGCACGCATAAATATGCATGTGCTACATTGCCAGCCAAGTGTGTGTGTGTGTGTGTGTGTGTTGGAGGGAGCTTAAAATGGGGTGGGTAAAATCTGTGTGTAGATACTATGCATTTCTGTTCACACATATAGGGTTGTGCAACTACGTCTGTGCATGCTACAGTAAGATATATATATATATATATATATATTACACCTTAACACAAATGTTGAGACGTACACATTTCTGTTCACACATATAGGGTTGTGCATTTACGTCTGTGCATGCTACAGTAAGATATATATATATATATATATATATATATATATTACACCTTAACACAAATGTTGAGACGTACACATTTCTGTTCACACATATAGGGTTGTGCATTTACTTAAGTGCATTCTTTAGTAATATATATATATATATATATATATTATACCTTATCGCAAAATTTGAGACTTACACATTTCTGTTCACATATAGGGTTGTTCATTTACCTCTGTGCATGCTACAGTAATATATATATATATATATATATATTAGCATGTGCTATATAGCGAGCCAAGTGTGAGCGTGTGTGTGTGTGTGTGTGTGTGTGTGTGTATTCACAAATATAGAGATGTGCATTTACCTCTATGCATGCTACAATAAGCTTGGTATATATATGTTGAGGAATGCAAATCTGTGTGTCCTTTTATTGTACACACGAGCATAATTATGTATGTGCTATATTGCTAGCCAAATGTGTGTTGGCGAGAGCTTAAAATGGGGTGGGTGGGTATAACCTATGTAGAGATACTGTCTATTTATGTTCTATTTAGGCTCACACATATATAGTTAGACATTCACCTCTGTGCATGCTACAGTAAGCTTTGCTATGTTATATATATATATGTATTTATGGCTTTGATTGTATATATGTGCATATAGGAACAAATTTACAAATACAAATCATGTACTACTTACATAGTAACATAGCATGTAAGGCTGAAAAAAGACTTTCATCCATCCAGTTCGGCCTGTATATATATATATATATATATATATATATATATATATATATA
>CM051239.1:277024908-277034908 GCA_027917425.1 Gastrophryne carolinensis | reverse complement strand
GCTCCGAATTTTTTCGCGCTGTGAATTCCTTGTTTAAACCCCAGAGCGCTGGCGGCGATGGGTGTAAAATAGTTTTTAACCCCCAAACAACCATATGTTTTGATTGTAAAATTATACAAGTTTTTATAAACATTTTGTAATATGAATACATTAATATCAGACCTGTAATATCAATTCTGCACAAATTTTTTTTTTTTTTTTTTTTTACCTTAAAAAAAAAACCTAACATTGCAGAAGTGGTCACAGAATTTTTGACATTAAAAAAAAAAAAAAAAAAAAAAAACATTAATAGGAATTAATTATGATTAATTAAAGATTGCTCCATTGAAATGCATTGGACAACGCCAGGGAGCGCCAGGTCATACCTGGCGCTGTGATGGGATTAGCAGCAGCGCTGTTCGTTGCAGTCGGCTACATGATGAATCCCGCGCTAGCTGCGCTGTCGCCGGCGCTAGCCTCATTTAGCGTGATAAATGCGTCATTGTGACCGCCGCCGGGCGTACTTGAGTCGGTAGCCGCCGTTAGCTGGCGGGACCTGGCGCTCGTCAGACACTACCTGGCGCTAGCCCTTGATAAATAAGGGCCTAAATAGACTGAGGGAAGGCCGAATTGCCACCTGACGTCATAATAGTAAATCGCAGTAAAGTAAAACAAAATTGTTGAAAATACGTGTAAACCACATTAAGTGGAACAAATGAAGTCTTTTTAACCATTTTCTCGGTGACAGTCTGTTTTCATTGTGGCCCTGAGGAAGGGGGACCACTATCTCCCGAAACGTTGGCCGGGACTTAATCAATTGATGATTTGGATTGCTTTATTTGTAAGTTTTGGATATCTAATATTATGGAACTTTAGCCCTTGATGGTGTGCTGGTTATTTATTGGACTTATCGACTGTGGCGCCCCCGCTAACCTGGCACCCACCAATTATGCGGAGTGCAACTGTCACTTTGGAAGATCTACAAGAAGAGAGAAGTGATCCCTGTACACACAGAACACTGTCATGGCCACGGCATAGGTGCGGGAGTCTTACATATGCTCAGTGTGCACACGGCTCACTTTTCTCTTTTTTGTAGATCTTGGTGTACAGACAGTTGCCAATAGCAACTGATTGAAGGTAGTGAAAACTGCTTCCATAAAGTCCACATTTGCTAACATAAAAACAAAAAATACTAGATAAGCTCTGCATCTTCAGGACATCCCATTGGCACAACAAATTTACACTTTTAAAACCGGTATAATCTTGCTAAGATAAGAAAACATTTAATATATCAGCTCAGTGCATTGAGGAAATCCTTTTGGTACACAAAAATATACACTTTCAAAAGTATGAAAGTTGTCTTTCCCTTTAAATAGAGTTTACAAATTATCCTTGAACGTAACTGGCAAATAAGCCCTCACATGATCACTGCAGATGGGCCCTTTTCTGTCCTTTGAATGATCACTAAAGGGGAATTCCATGGAATCTAGGCCCTGCTCCTGTTCTTACTTGGAGGGGAGCCACGTTTAAACCATGCAATTATGAGTAATATAGTTGAGTAAAAATGTTCTGCTGGTTATGGGAGGCATAAAGCCAGAAAGCCCTGCTTGTCTAAAAAGTGTGTAAACAGAGCTCCTATGGCGATTGAGCTAGCGGTATAAACCTAGACCTGTAGTGTCAGATCCTGCTCTGCTTTCGAGAGAAAAAAAAAAAGATTAAAAAAGCAGCAGGTATCTGATGTTCCTCTAATCTTATACAGATTTCTCAGTTGCATTGTGCATGCAAAAAAGAGGCTTTGAGCCCTGATTTACTATGAGGCCGATTCATTAATAGCGGCACGTAGCGACAGTTGAGCGACTGTAGCAGTATTTTCACAGCGCCCGCTAGTAGTCGCTGTGCTTGGCCGTTGTTTGGTAGTTGATAGCGACTCAGTCGGTGTGCGGTAATGTTGAATACAAGGTGACGAGTCGCTATTTGACAGGTTCCGCGATGTATGGGAGCGCATGATAGCGACTGGTCAGAGCGACCGGCTCCCACCATATTCATCAAAAACTCACGCTCAAAAAATTCAAGCGCATGTTTAAACCCCAGAGCGCTGGCGGCGATGTGTTAAAAGTTGTTTTTCAACCCCCAAACCACCATATTTTTGGAAACCAAAAAAAAAAAAAAATGTATAAAGAATTTAGAAATATGAATACTATAATATCAGACCTGTAATATCAATTCAATTCTTTTTTTTTTTTTTTTTTTACCTTAAAAAAATTATCTAACATGGCAGAAGTGGTCACAGAATTTTCACATTTAAAAAAAAAAAGAAAAACATTAATAACAATTAATTATGAATATTTAAAGATTGTTCCATTGAAATGCATTGGAGAGCGCCAGGTAGCGAGAGGTCATACCTGTCGCTGTTCAAGGTCGGACGCTGGCGCTGTGGGCTGAGGCTGGAATAATGATGAATGAGTGGCTATATGGCGCTATCTCAGTCGCTAAGCAGGATTGGCTTGATAAATGTGTGATTGTGGTGGGGAGCCGGCGTTCTCGTGGCGGGGCCCGTCATTACCGGCCGCTCACCAGTCGCTACCTGTTGCTATCCCTTCATAAATAAGGGCCTACGTCTACTTTAGATCCTGCATTCAACCAGTTTTCACTCTGATCCCAGTGGGGAACTTTTAGGGCCTGACTGGTTTATTGGGCAAACAGTGTTCTCAGGAGTGCACACCGGCAGCTGGAACCAATGTGAAACTGATTGCTTCTAACACCTTCAACGGACCTTCAACCTGAATGAGAGTCTATCTTGTATGTTGTCCCCACCCTGTACATACAGATTGCCCACATTAAAAATCATCCTACCTGCACCTATTGTGTTTTTTTTCATTTTTAATATCCAAGCCCGTAGTCTCTCAGGCTGCCTGCAGACAGGAAGTGTCTTCTGACTATGCCGCTTTGCATTCTGGGATTGCTGTCCTTTTCCTGACCCCAGCTCTGCTCTGTCTAAGCAAAGCACAGCTATAACCCCGCCCTCCTGTACTTTCCACCCCACTCCTCTCCTCAATATGTGATGCTTCTGAGGCAAGATGGTGGCGCCCGTATCCTAGAGTCCTGAACAGAGTTACAGCTCACTGGGGGAAAGAATAATAAGTAAGCGACTAAAAACGTAAAATATATTAATTTTAGATGCTGGGGAATAGTTTTTCTAAGGGGTTGTGTTTTTCATTAAATAATGCTGAAGGTCCAGTTTAAGATAAGCATAGCAAATGTATATTTTTTAACAATTAAAATCCAAGCCAGACCTAAAACAAATACCCTTACTCAGGGCTCCTGTTCTGGGCTTATTTAATTTACAGTTAAAGTGGACCAGTCACCACTGCGGCCGAACCTAGAGTCTAAAAGACTCCAGGGCAGCCTGACGGGGAGGCCGATTCATTAATAGCGCCAGGTAGCGACAGTTGAGCGACTGTAGCAGTATTTTCAAAGCGCACACTAGTAGTCGCTGTGCTTGGCCGTTGTTCGGTTGTTGACAGCGACTCAGTCGGTGTGCGGTAATGTTGAATATTGGGTGAGGAGTCGCTATTTGACAGGTTCCGCGCTGTATGGGAGCGCATGATAGCGACTGGCCATAGCAACCGGCTCCCACCATATTCATTAACAAATCACGCTCAAAAAATTCTCGCGCTGTAAAATGCATGCTTAAACCCCAGAGCGCTGGCGGCGATGGGTTATAAGTAGTTTTTTTACCCCCAAACAACCATATTTTTGCAAACCAAAACAAACAAGTTTTTAAAATAATTTTGAAATATGAATACATTAATATCAGACCTGTAATATCAATTCTGTACAATTTTTTTTTTTTTTTACCTTAAAAAAATATCTAACATGGCAGAAGTGGTTACAGAATTTTTCACATTTAAAAAAAAACAAAAAAAACAAACAATAATAATAACAATTAATTATGAATATTTAAAGATTGTTCCATTGAAATGCATTGGAGAGCGCCAGGTAGCGAGAGGTTATACCTGTCGCTGTTCAAGGTCGCTCCCTGGCGCTGTGGGCTGAGGCTGGAATAATGATGAATGAGTGGCTATCTGGCGCTATCTCAGTCGCTAAGCAGGATTGGCTTGATAAATGTGTGATTGTGGTGGGGAGCCGGCGTTCTCGTGGCGGTGCCCGTCATTGCCGGCCGCTCACCAGTCGCTACCTGTCGCTATCCCTTCATAAATAAGGGCCCTTTTGTGAACCCCCAAGATGGCCTGCAAACCTCTTACCATTCTGCCAGTCTCTCATTGTGATTGCGGGTAGCAGCCACATCCCTAGTATTCCCGCAGCTGTGCCTGCTCCCACACCAAGCCATTCAGATAGGATGGGCACGTGGGAGCGTGCACTCCACAGGGTTCCCTATTCTGGCTCGCGGTCCAAAACAACAGCTTTATGGCGTGCATTAGTATGCACAGCATAAAGCGCTGATTGGAAGAGCACCCGTGTATGCGCCGTGGGAACGGCTAAAGGGTGAGTGGAGAAGACGAACTGGGGGGTTTCATGCAGCAGGGCATCCTACATCACCAGGGCAGGGACCAATAACCAGAATAGTCAAAATCCTGGTGATTGGTCCACTTTAATCTGGTCCTGTCCCAAATACACCCTATGCTTTCAATGCTGTTATCATAATGTTCTTTTACAGCTACCCTCGGCTTCTACAAGGGGGGGGGGGGGCTAACTGAAGAAATACCCCCGTGTTTGATAAGCTAATGGCCATCCTATTAAAATAATGGTTGTAGTTTTTGAGCAGTAGGACTGCTTTGGCTATTATAAGAAAGGATGGATGGATTCACCACTGGGGACTGGATTTACCAAGTTTGGCACACTGGGTTGTTTCAGATGGCGCAGAGCTTGTCATGGTACAATCAGTACACATCAGTTTGCTAGTTTTTTTGTTCAATATGTTTTTATTAGAAGGAGACAAAACACAAGGCTCAAACATAAGGCAAACGACAATCTCAGGGTACAGCATATGAGCAAAGAATACATATGTAAAATAACCAGCATACAGCACCCCTGTCGCCCCACCCCCACCACCACAGTAGCGTAAAATGACACTAGGTCCCATCCTCCCACCGGGCCCCAAGTGCATACCCCCACCAGAGGTCCGTCTTGGTTTCACTATCCTTAAGGCCCAGCCGAGAGCGACCCCCGGGAAGACTACCCCCCGGAGATCCCGGGACGCTGCGCATAAGGGGGGGCTCTCTCAGGGCGAGCCAACCCACATGCACAACAATACCAGAGCCCCGTGTCTTAACCTCCTGTATTAACTTTTTTTTTTAAAAGGTGTAACCAAGATTTACATAAAAATAAGGGGGGGAAAAAAAGAGAAAAGAGAAAGAAGACAAAGAAAAAGGACGCTCCTAGGAAGAAAGGGGGACAAAGAACAAAACCCGCTAAAAAGGTTCCGGCCCGCACCCAACCCCCAGCGGAGGACGAGAGGCGGGTCAGCCCCGCTTCAAAAGAGGGGGTCATGAGCGGCGGACGAGAAATGCACCAGGGAGGGCACGGCGGCACCAAGCACCAAAGTCCTCAGCCCAATTACAGAGTGGAGAGCATGGCCATGAATTCTGGCGTATCCCGGGCCATAATCCATATCATCCAGGTCTTATTAAACTTCTCTCTCCCACCCTCCACCCCCTCAAGCACCATCTCCTCCATTCTCCGGATCTCTTAGTTTGCTAGTTTTTTGATGCACCACCTTGTAAATTCATTGGCCCCATGTGGCTAACTAGAAGCGTGCATACATTTTTAACAGTCTCTGCATAGGTTATGATGACAAGGTACGCTGATATCGCTCAAATATATTTATTACTACAAATGTAAATCGCATAGCACAGCACATAGAACACACTCAACTATAGTGGAAAATGATATTTCATCCCAAAACAATAATGTGATATATGTTAGATATGTGAAAAAGATAGCTGATTTTGTCCAGGCTAAGTGTACAAACAAATAATAATAGCAAACCTGCCACACAGAAGATTCATCCTGGTGAGCTGCAGAATAAAGCTTTTGATGCTGAGATCCAGAGCCTTTTCTGTTGTCCAGTCCCTGAATTTTATGTTGGCCACCTTTTTTAACTGGTGGACCTATATAAAGAAGCAGGAAAAAGACAGCCAAGCAAAGCATGTAGCAGTTATCCTGCAGTCTGAGTGTGGATAGGACCACTCTAAAAAAGAGTTGTCATAAATAAATCAAATGAATAAAGGGGGGTGGGAGCAGCTCAATCACTATTATTTATACAAAATGATTATTATTATTCAGGGCCTGGGAACTAATTTACCGCCCAGTTCAACCCTCTCATCAACTAAATATCAAGCAACAAACATGTCTAGCTATATGGAAAGACAGAGATTTGGTTGCATATATCTGCAGATACATGTGGAAGCCACACTGCCCCGGCAAGGCACTCTGTGTTTAGTGTGGTCCCTACTCTTAATTCTGAGTCCCCAAAGTTGGGACATGCAATTCAGACAAATATCTGAGAGCTACTCACCTGGAAAGCTGCCAGCCTCCCTTTAGAACACTTCACAGGGAGAAATCCATATTGACTGAATTCCTCCCTGCTTGTGCTCATGGCAATTCAAATCAAATCTAGGGGCTGAGATACAGGAAAGGGGCTTAGGGCCTGATTCATCAAGCACTTCTGCCAGACAGTGCCACGTAGGTGTAAATTAGAGTAGCAACAAAAAAATAATTGTTCTTTCACACTTGCGCATGTTGCTGCACTACAAGAAGCACATTTACTAAAACATTAGTAGAGCAGCAACATGCTGAAAAATGTATAAATCATATTTTGCACTGCTCTAATTTGCACTGAAATGGCATTGTCTGGAAGACGTGGCCCTAAATTTCAACAACAGTGGCTTTACTTAGCAGCACACCAGGATGAATCCTCTGCGTTGCAGGTACATCAACAATTGTTTGTTTTTACACTGGGCAATCACTTTAAATGCACATATATTTGTGTTGTCTCATGTTCCCAAATAAAATAAAACAATAAAAAAACAGGTAAAATATGCTGTGTAAATGATATCCTTTGTGCGTCACCTAACCCAGGTGCACTGGTTCCCCACTGTGTCGCTGTACGCTCATGACTTATAAATGCTTGTATGACAAGTTTTCAGAAAAACCTTGATAAATGCTGCTAATGAGCCCCACTGTGCACCGATGTATGCTAGGGTACAGCATTGGCATATCAGGTCAAAGAAGATGCAGTATTTTTGTGTAAATGGAGCTAAATAATGTTTTAGAGCACAGATGTCAAACTCAGTGCCCGGGGGTCAGATGTGGGGACTGGACCCAGCCACTCCAAGGCTGCTGACATTGGCGTGTGTGTGGTGCTGCTTAGTGATGGCTATCGTGGGCAAAATAATTCAGCATCTGCAATTATACTGGACAAATGTTTATGTGACTGTCATGGACAAAATAATTTTGTGTCTGCATCTGTCCTCTGCAAAATAATTCTGTGTTTGCATGTGTCCTGGGCAAAATATTTCTGTGTCTGCATCTCTCCTGGGCAAAATGATTCTGTGCCTGCATCTGTCCAGGGCAGAAAATTCTGTGTTTGCATCTATCCTGAGCAAGATAATACTGTGTCTGCATCTGTCCTGGGCAAAAAAATCTATGTCTGCATCTGTCCTGAGCAAAACAATTATGTGTTTGCATCTATCCTTAACAAAATAATCTTTGTCTGCATCTGCCCTGGGCAAAATAATTCCCTGTCTGCATCAGTTCTGGCCAAAATAATTCTGTGGCTGTCCTGGGCAAAATAATTCTGTGTTTGCATCTATCCTGAACAAAATAATTCTTTGTCTGCATCTGTCCTGGGCAAAATAATTATATGGCTGTCCTGGGCAAAATAATTATGTGGCTGTCATGGACAAAATAATTATGTGGCTGTCATGGGCAAAATAATTCTGTGCTTGCATCTATCCCGAACAAAATAATTCTTTGTCTGCATCTGCCCTGGGCAAAATAATTCTTTGTCTGCATCTGCCCTGGGCAAAATAATTCTTTGTCTGCATCTGTCCTGGGCAAAATAATTCTTTGTCTGCATCTGTCCTGGGCAAAATAATTCTCTGTCTGCATCTGTTCTGGACAAAATAATTATGTGGCTGTCCTGGGCAAAATAATTCTGTGTTTGCATCTATCCTGAACAAAATAATTATTTGTCTGCATCTGTCCTGGGCAAAATAATTCTCTGTCTGCATCTGTTCTGGACAAAATAATTCTATGGCTGTCCTGGCCAAAATAATTATGTGGCTGTTCTGGGCAAAATAATTCTGTGTTTGCATCTATCCTGAACAAAATAATTCTTTGTCTGCATCTGTCCTGGGCAAAATAATTTCCCTGTCTGCATCTGTTCTGGGCAAAATAATTCTATGGCTGTCCTGAGCAAAATAATTATGTGGCTGTCATGGGCAAAATAATTCTAAGGTTGTCCTGGGCAAAATAATTCTAAGGCTGTCCTGGGCAAAACAATAGTGCTTCTTCATCTGTCCTGGTAAAAATAATGTTATGTTTGCATTTTGTTTCACATTTGTTATTACCTGGCCCTTTGAAGGTGACCAAAATGCTGATGTGGCCTTCAATGAAAATGAGCTTGAAAATGAGTAGCAATCTATATGCTGGCTTCTTCTTGTTTTAAAAACAAAGCCGCATCCCTTCAGTGAATGTATCCCTTTGCATACATTGTACCAGAGATAAGATCTGAGGACAGTGCTTGGGATGCCCATAATTTGGCATGACATCTAGGAAGACAGGGATGGAACATCTGGGCTATCCTGTTCATGACCACACTGATGCTAGTGGCCCTTGTTGCAGGTTTAGGAAATTTTGACAGATTATGAAATGGAAAGCAATATTTAATATTATTAAGCTACATACCGTATATACTCGAGTATAAGCCGAGTTTTTCAGCCCACTTTTTGGGCTGAAAAAAGCAGCCTCGGCTTATACTCGAGTCAGTCAGTCAGACTTACCTGAGCGAGGCCTCCGAGGCGGCAGACGAGACGCCGAGGCTTCAGAACTCGGCGGGGAGATCAGTACACCCAGCGCGAGGTGGGTGTACCAAGATGGCGGCCCGGGCCTCAGTGACGCGACGTGACGTGGCGGCGCGGAGCGCGCCGGCCGCCATCTTGGTACACCCACCTCGCGCTGGGTGTACTGATCTCCCCGCCGAGTTCTGAAGCCTCTGAGGCGGCTCTTCTGCCCTGCGGACCCATGCCGTCGTCCCGCGCCGTCCTCTCTCCCGCACCGTCGCTGGAAGGAGCCTCGCTGAAGATCCTGCAGGAGCTGAACTGGTGAGTGTGTGTGTTGTGTGCATTGTATGTGTGCTGTGTGTGTATGTGTGCTGTGTGTGTATGTGTGCTGTGTTGTGTGCTGTGTTGTGTGCTGTGTGTGCCTTGTGTGTGTATGTGTGCTGTATTGTGTGCTGTGTTGTGTGCTGTGTGTGCCTTGTGTGTGTATGTGTGCTGTATTGTGTGCTGTGTTGTGTGCTGTGTGTGCCTTGTGTGTGTATGTGTGCTGTATTGTGTGCTGTGTTGTGTGCCTCGGCTTATACTCGGGTCAATAACTTTTTCCAGGTTTTTGGGGTAAAATTAGGTGCCTCGGCTTATATTCGGGTCGGCCTATACTCGAGTATATACGGTAATAAGGTTTTATATTTATTTAAATGTATAGTTTTTTCTTTAACCCTTTTAATAGCCAATACCTAAATAACTATAAATGAGAACTTGTTTTAAAAGGCCACATTTTACAAGCTTGACACTAGAAGCCATGAATGCAGTTTGAGGCAATCACACAGATGATTCCTCTGTCTATTACAGCAGCGACAAACATGTCCTCTGAATACCGAAGCAAGCCTGGTTGCCTTGGGGCCAGGGGCTTAGTTTGAACTGGTGAGGCCTAGCTATATAAATCATTTTTATATTTTCTAGGCACTTTCTTTTTTATTTTCAGTTGCAATTTTTGACTT